>VXBZ01002525.1:343-71462 GCA_013399135.1 Heliornis fulica | reverse complement strand
GCCCCCCCCCCCCAAATCAATCCTATTGATTTCTGACTTTCTAAAGTATAACTAGGACATGTTTTCTTGGTGTTTCTTGTTTGAAAGCTAAACACTCAACAGTTTCAAAAGGGAGGTGTGGGGAAAGATACTCTTCCCTCTTCTGGGCCAGAGCTGTGAGACCCCTCCAGCAGTTGTAAGGCTGGTGTTAAACCTGAGAGGTGGCAGGAATGTCTCTTTGATGTGACATCCAGATGGAGGGGAAAGTGGTTGCCAGGGTGACACTGAAAATAGAGCTTGGCCTTCTCGGTTCCCATCACAAGAGATGTCCTCGGGGATAGCTTCAATGGGGGAGGAATGGCTCACACAGTGGGAATTAATGTGCTGCGGTGGCAAACACGTGCATCAGTGGCATCTCTCACGGGAGAGCTCAAACATGTAAGGGAATGCTTTTCAGGTTTTGACCCTAAATACAGAATCCTGAATTTGGGATTTGGGAAGTAAATGAATCACACACACAGAGAGAAAGTTAGGAGTTCAAGAGATCTCGAAAGATCATCTAGTCCAAACCCACTGCCTGAGCAGGATCACCTAGATTAAATCACAGAGGAATGTGTCCAGATTGGTCTTGAATGTCTCCAGAGAAGGAGACTCCACAACCTCTCTGGACAGCCTGTTCCAGTAACCTGTCACCTTCACAGTGAAGAAGTTTTTCCTTACATTCACGTGGAACTTCTTATGTTCCGGGTTGGACCCATTTCCCCTTGTCCTATCACTGGGCCATCCCTGAGAAAAGCCTGGCTCCATCCTCCTGACACTCACCCTTTACATATTTTTAGACATTAATGAGGTCACCCTTCAGTCTCCTCTTCTCCAGGCTAAAGAGACCCAGCTCCCTCATAACAAGCCTTTCCTCATAAGGAAGATGTTCCACTCCATCATCTTGGTGGCCCTGTGCTGGTCTCATACAAAGGAGTTGTATGTCATTCCTGAACTGAGGGGCCCAGAACTGGATACAATACTCCAGGTGAGGTCTTACCAGGGCAGAGTAGAGGGGAAGAAAGACCTCTCTTGACCTACTAGCCACCCCCCTTCTAATACACCCCAAGATGCCATTGGCCTTCTTGGCCATGAGGGCCACAAGTCGTCCAACCCAGCGCCCACATGCATCCCCTGCACCTCTGTGGTCTCTGAGCAATTGAAATGGCCGGGTTCAAGAGTAAAAATGTGTTTCAGACTTCAAGTCTGCAGAAATATTTAGTTAATAATGTGCAGCCTTAAGCAATTGAGTTATCCCAAATATACCCCATAAAGATTTTCCTTGGAGTTGTTCTCTTGGGCCACCCTATTATCAAGCCTTTCCACACTAAGAGTTAAATAAAAATAAAGGCTTACACCTTGTCATTTTCTCTTTTTTTTTTAAGTGATAAATCTCGAGGTATATTTTCCTTTTAAAAGTTATTTCCCTGCTCTTCAGCTTTTAACTCAGCACTTGTTGAAATTCCTTAGAAAAGGGGCTGCCCTGCCTCTGAGGTGATTTGCACTGAGAAGAATGTTAAAGAATTACAGATGACTGCTGGTAACATACCTGCGTAACATTAAAATCAGGTTAATTGCTTTAATTTCACTGGAAGTTATGGATTGCTGCAGAGCTTAGTACTCCAACAGATACTGGTGCAGCAGGGGGGTTTTATTGATAGTTAAATAGCAGTAGAAGTTGTCTGTGTTCAGAAAAGACCTCTTTGAGGGAGGACAGAACATTTCTCAAAGCTTCCTATTTTCCCAATGGGATTTTGCTAGCAGAACACGCCTGCTGTTCAAAGGAAATATTCCCTGTATGAGCAAATGAATGAAAAAGCTTTACAGTAGACACCCCATTAAACTTTAAGGGGGTTGAAGTGCAGGAGCCTAGCTCCACGTGTTTTCGGAAAGCTAATAAAACCCAGAAGATTATCAGTGGTGCTCTGCAAGGCGGCATGCGTACCGGAGGCTGCCGCAAAGCCTGCAGCAGGGAGGAGGACAGAGGCGTTGAAAGAGCATAATCAGGGAGTGATACAGCAGAAATCCAATGCGGTGAATCCTCATGGATTTAATTGACAAATTTAAATGTCAGTCTGTAATTCTGTCGCTCTCTCTCACACATTTTCTTTCAAAGGTTCAAGTGAGGTTTCAAGTGGTGAATAGGGAGCCTGCCCCCTCCCATTAGCAAACCAGGCAGTGTGAGGACTACCTACGTGCCCAGAGAGGATGTTGCTCCTATCGACAGCTCTTTGTAGAAGTGCTGAAGGGGGGCAGGGGGCTCAGACATGGGCGGCAGCCCCCCCAGCTCACAAAACCAGGCATCTCCAGCCTTGCAGTGGGTGCTGGGTGAAAGTGAAGGGAGCATGTTTTCAGCTGGAGCTTGGGGGTGCCAGTTTGGTGCATGCTCTTAGCCCTCATGTCCGCTCACACGTACATGTGCGTGTGTGGAGAAGGGTGGCTTTCTTGGCCTGATCTGTCAGCACTGTAGATCTTTCTATAATAAAGACTCATGCTAATTACACAAAACGTGTTGACTGGTTTATTGTACCATAATTGCTGCCCTTGCAGGACATCCACCCACTCGACAGAAAGCAGAGGTGCCAGGCTGTTCTCAAAGCATCTGAGTTTGGAGGAAGTTTTAGAATCTGATTTTGACAGTATTTGTTAGTGCAGACTAAGAGGGAGCATTTCAGATTTCCCTTCTCTGCCCTAAATTCAGCCAGATTTTTTTAGGACCCACAGAAAACAGTAAGGAAAACTATGAATACAAAATTCAACATTGGAATCAGAAAGAGGGGCCAGCTCTCTTAATGAGGCTTTATTTAACCGGTGACAAAATGCTGAGAAAACTAGAGGAAATAGGTCAGCTAAAAAATCTGGTACTACAAATGTCTGCTGTAATTTCTCCCTACTAAAATAGATGTTCTTCTGTAAAGACTGATTTAGGAACCATCGCCCTGAAGTCCTGCAGCTAATTTGCAAACCGTGGGTGAAAAGACGGGAGCACTGGAACTCGGGACAGGTTATGTGACAGTATCCACAGTAAGATGGGTTCACACAACAATTTAATGAGGAACCACCTGAGCTGGCTCAGAAATATGGAGAGTCAGTACCCTGCCTATTTCAGCACTCACAAGCCGGTTAACCCTTCCTTAATGCCACAATTTTATGACTTCCTTAAACTAGGAATTAGCCAGAGCTCCTGTCAGAAGTGATGCTTTCCAGTCCCAGCTGTGAGTTTTTTGCCTAGTGCCATCTTCTTCCTTAAGCACCAGCATTTGTGCCGTGAACTGGAGCAGGGCACTGGGCAGGTTTAAAACCAAGTGTCTGTCTGAGTTTGTTTAGGCTTTGTCACTTCCTTGAACCACTCTGGAGCAAAGGTTTGTGCCAGCTCAAGCAAAAGAAGAGTGAAGGGGAGGGAAGAGGCACTGGGAGATGGTGGGGCTCAGTCATTAGTGGCAGTGCTGGTCTGTGTAATCTGAAAGCATCTGTGAAATTGTGACCCAAGGAAGGGCTTCTTACCTCTGTCCCAGTGCTGTGCAAGGACAGTGATGTACAGACATGGCTGTGCGCCTTCCAAGACCTGATCCTGGCATCCCCCTGCAGAGGTGTACGAAATTCTGCTCAGAGAAAGGCCTGTGGACCAGGTTACTTCAGCCCTGTTACTGTCTCAGAATTGTTAGTTACTCTTATCAGTTAGTTACCTGGTCTCAGGCAAAGCTGAGTTATAAGCTTACACCCATGATTCTATATGAGTGCATAAAGTAGGGTTGTCGATGTACATGTTCTTATTCCATGAAAGGAAGACTCTGCTTCCAGTTCAGATACTGCCTTCCAAGTACAGAGAGCATCTGCATCATCACACAGTGTAGCCAAGGATGAGCTAGCACACCAGTTATTTAATATATGAGCCAATACTAACTTTAACAGACCATCCCCAACAAATATTTGTGTTGTTAAAATGGAGAGGAAAAACAATGATCTGATAAGAGGAAGACCTCAACATGCCTGATTAAAGATAAAGGAAATCTTATGGGCAGAAGAAAAATCTGAATATATGTCCAAAGAGGGATCTCAACTGTGTAGGGAAAATAGTGTCCCCAAGACCTAGGCTTCCTGTAGTGCAGAGAGGATGAAAGTCTGACAGTTGCATAAGATGTCTTCAGCTAGAACGAGCAGGAAATTCTTTAAAACTGGCCCTGGACACAAAATTGTGTGTGTGCATTTCCAGTGGCTTTGCAAGGTGGGTCTGTCCAAGCTTTGATGCTTTCTTTTATCACTTTGCCAATACTTCATCAGCTTTGCATTGCTCCAACACATCCAAAGACAGCGAGGTTTGTCTCCCTTTTAGCAGGATGATCTTCCTCTCAGAGGAAGAAATATCTTCTTGTGACCACTCTCTGCCAGAAAACTCATCCAGCATATAGCAAAAGAAGTGGGCAGGATCTTGGGGTCCAAGGGTCCTGAAGAAGCCAGGGAGATTTCATAGCTGAGAATCTTATTTGTGGTCTCCATCACGCACCGTGGTCATGTTCTGAACAGCTGTGTGCCCAGGCCTGTGGAGGAGACACCAGCTGAACCACTTACCACTTGTTTCTTACCAAACAAGAAGCTTAGCAACTAGGGAATGGTGGAAACTAACAATGTCTTTTGAAGAGTGAACCTGGCCTGGGTCTCTCCACACTATGGACAGCCAGGCTCAAGGACTTTCTATTTATTTATTCCAGTTTATTCTCTTCAATATACCATAGACTAAAGTTGCTGCAGCAGCAACAGATGCTTAGATACCATGGTGATGGGTGCTATAGAAAACCTTGCATAACTATGGAAACCACAGTTGCATTTATCCATCAGAACTGAATCTGGCAGCCCATGTCTATCCTTCATGTTCTGGAAGTTCATGAAAAAAATACTTGTACACGGCATTATATTTCATAGCTTTCTTTTTACTTGGCAACGCACACTTATCTCTATTTGATAATAATAATGGCACATGTATTTTTAGACTAACATTATGTGACAGTAATTCTACTGTTATCCAATGTAATACAAGCTGAGAGAAAAAGCCTTTGCAGAGAAGAATTGAGGAAATCAAATCAGACGTAGCCTGGTGGTGGATAGACAGGGTTTATCTCAGAGTTTAAATAAATAATTTTTTCATTTAAAAATAAAGAAAACAGCAGAAAGTACACGTCTGGGCTATTGAGTCTTCAGTTTTCGTGTTCAAAGAGCCTTTCTAATTGTCTGATTTTGGTATGCAGAGTGTAAGAACAGAACATGTACTGTATCTGTCACATTTGTAACCCAGAGGAATGAGAACAAGGCTGAGAACAAGACATTTCAGAGCCCCCCTCATGGGTCTCACAATGGCTGTATCATCAGGGACAAGCAACTTTCCTTCTCTGTTCTCCTTTCTTATCTCCAAAATCAAGGCAATAGCACAGAGCTGTAGGTATCTGAATTAGCAAAAAAAAAAAAAAAAAAAAAGTCAAATGGAGGTGATAAAGTTACTTTCACTAGCAGTCATTGGCTGCATTCAAAGCTGTGGGTAAAAGCGGAGTAAGTTGCGTTAGCATCTTAGTACCTTTGGTGGTTTTCCTGCCCTACAAGGGCAGGCAGCTCAGCCTGCGTTCCCAGCCCACCATGGCTGAGCTTGCTGCAGCGTATTAAAGACTTGGTAATTCATGCTGGGCAAGCGTGCTCCAAAAGCACTCAGTCCACAAGCCAGACAAGAACTGGAGAGCCTACAGGTAAAATCCATGGCCCTGAGTGAAATCTGTGGCAAATTTTCTGTAGATAGAGGCATATTCCTTCCTGCTCTGCAGTCTTTCGGAGTTAGCATGAGGTCACCAGGAAATACTTATTTTCTGAAATCAATCACAGAATGCTCTGGGTTCCTGCACCATCAGCTCTGAAGCTCACCAGGGAAGAGAGGCATCCCTTGGGTCCTGCAGAGACTCACACAGGTGTTGGCTGTTTGTATGGGTGGTCCAGACACTCAGTGAGAAGCATTTCTACTTGAAATACCTTTGTTAGCTAATTATATGGAAATTATTTGTAGATAAACCCTGATCTTAGGTTGAGTAAAGATTTCTTTTTTTTTAAAAAAAATCGGGAATGGATAACAAGAATTGCAAAAGTTTATAAAGCCATGGGTGACAGACAAATGAAAGCAAATTGCAGTTAGTTTTCTTTTAAGGAGATCAAAGTCATAGGGCCTTCCTGGCAAAACATGTTAACCTTTATTTACATGGTGCTCCTTTGGTGCCTCCTACAGCTTTTTTTCATATTGAAATCTTCATACCCTCTCCCCAAAGGCTGTTGAACTCTAAGTTTATTTAAGAGGCATTTTCAACATCCCTTCGCAGAGCATATAGATAGTCCTCTTCTATCCCAACACAGTGACATCTCTTCAGGCAACTAGGTGCTCTCTGATGAACTGGGCTAGACTATTAGCAAATGAGTGATGTAGCAACGAATAAAGCTTTTCCTTTCTCCATCTCTTCTACTTCTGACAAATTAGCATATTTCAGTGTGAAGCTGCTCAGTATTTAAACTTCATTACTCCATAAAAATGGATAGCAGCTCCTGCTACAGACATGCAAGAGAGATTTATAGATACAGCTTGTTACTGGCCCCTGGCTGAGACCTAATACAGCAATAAGGGGTTTCAGGCCACTGGACCTCAAGACCTACTTTCAAGGAGTACTGTGACAACGAGAATGACAGAAAGGAGACAGAATTTGAATTGCAATTTTCTCCAGAAGTGATCAGTTTCTGAGGTTAAGGAGCAATATATTCTTTTTGATAAATCCCATCTGCACTAACTCCTTCCAAATACAGGCCCTAATAATGATCTCCCTCAAAATCTGCCATGGCTTTTGGCCAATGTAGGAAGCAAAAATTAAAATAAAATCGTACAGCTACCTATTCATCTTTGCTGGGGGAAATGCCTCAGTTACAGGCTTGAGGAGTGGAGATCATGTGTCTTTCACAGCTTGAAATCCTGGCAAAAAGGAACTTGAGGAATTTCAGCTATTCCACATGACACCAGGCTTGCCTTGCTACTTCGTTCTGAGCAACCTGCCCCCAAAAAGGAAAATCTGAAGCAGCGTGGCATTTGTACAGAGGTGACTTTTTGCACCCCGGAGCTGCTCCCTATTTCCAGGACAACGTCAGATTTCCCTGCCATTGCTCCAGTCGAGCAGGACAGCGCGCAGCCTTCAGCAGAAAGAGCATTACCTCGCATTATTGTTTTCCTTGCATGACCAGGATATGTGCTACTATCCTTCACTCCACAGATATATCAGCCTCCACAAAAGTGGCTGTTCTGGTCCAAATCCAAGAGGTTTGGCCTGCAACATAAACAGAAAATATCTCACAGCTTGAAGCATTTAACTTGGCTGCTCCCCTCCACTACCACCACCAGAGACTGGACGGGGATTGAGTGCAGCCAGAGGTGAGGGAGGTCCCTGGTGTGGTGCCAGCGGCCATTCTTTCCTGAGAAGTTCAGAAATTCACCTGCCTTGATTAGGTGGTACAAAGCAGCAGGAAGGAAGAAATCACTAAGGAGAGGCCAGACATGGGACTGATGACTGGGGGACAGGGAAGAGTCAGGTCAAACAGGCAGGAAATAAATCTGTCAGAAACCACGGAGGAATGATGCACAGCATCACTCTCTTCCTGTGTGATAGTCCTCCCTCCAAAAAGGGGGCAGGTGACAGCTCTCTTGGGAACTATTTCCCCCAGCAGATATATCTTCCAGCAATTTAAAACAGAACCGTTTTCAGCCAGGTTCCCCTTATGCCAGAAATGTCTGATCAGGAAACTACCCACCACCTAATCCCCTCTGCCCAGCAGGGCTCAGCTCTTGCTGTGGGATGGAGCCAACTTTTTTGAAGGCTCACGTCTGTCTCCACGCTATGCTGCCAGGTGCTGTCTCAAAGCCACTGAACCAGACAAATCCACACTTGTTTCTCACTCCTCAACATTTCCTCCAGTGGAGGCAAAAGGGATTGGCCATGGCAGCTCCCGGCATGGACCCCCCTGTTTCAGAGTGGGGCTGCATGAACATTCCTGATCCTTTCAATCCTGTCACTGTCAAACCGGTCCTGGAGACAAAGCAGCATCTCTAGCAATTGGCATACTTGAGTTGACTCTGCAAAAGACGTTATTTTTAGCCCTTCAGGAGTGATGTGTGGACCTTGGGTGTAACTAACTGCCTTGCGCTACACCAGGGGTGCGCTCAGGTGATGGTGCTGTGGACAGCCCGGGGTAGGCCAGCCTTTCTGAGGTGACCACATACCCACACTTCTTCAGCCACCCTGCCCTCTCCTCCTCTTTGGGGATTTCAGCATTCCACTGAGGGGACATGCCTCCAGGCAGCTTGCACTTGCCAGCTGACACCTGGCAAGCAGGGGCAGTTTTGCTGCCATAGGATGTCCTGACCTCTCAAGTACCTCACCTTTCTCATCAGTCACTGAGTGCTTTCACTGTCCTCCCTCATACCAGCTTTCAAAACAGAGAAGAGGAATATTTTGGCTGAAAAATGGCCTTTCCCCTTTTTCCTGAGGGTTTTCTTCATCTTTATGGCAAGATTTTCTATTACTAGTGCCACCTCTGTGGTGAATGGATGCACTTATTTTGCCAAAGTGTAAACTACAGAGTACCAAGAGACACCGGGGTTTCATTGTGCTCCTTACCTAGTACTAAACAATTTGTCTTAGATATGGCTGCTGCCAGGTCTAAGCTGCTCCCCGTGTCTAGGAAGGTGCCTGCGTAAATGTAACACAGCATAAAAATGAGCTCTTCAGAAGAAAGAAGACCCCACTGCAGGACTGATATGAGGATCCTGATGCTGAAAAAGCTGCATACCCTGTCCCTTCCCTCCCCATTCTCCCATCCAATAACCCAGAAGCATTTTTCAGCCTTCTGTTTTTCAAATGGAAGACACATGTCAAAAAATAGGTGTCCAAGTGCAACCTGTGTAAAGCTTTGCATGGAGATTCCTTCAATGGACATTTAAAGCAGATGAACATCCTAACTTCTGGTGTCTAGGCTCCTTCCATATGCAGATGTTCCTCTGGAGGATGAATGGGAACCCAACCAAGTAGGCTGCTCTGGGGCTCAGGGACACTTTCCCCAGACCACCGAGGACATGTGTGAGGAAACATGGAGTTACTCTGTGATTCTCAGCAGCAGCAAGCATAAAGCTTTTTTCCTCTTTCTTCCCACCAGTTCCTCTGTTACATATAAACCAAATGGATTCCTGTATGGTTTGAACTTATTTTGAACACACCATTCTTACTACTTTTAATGATGTTCCTTCAATCACGGGAGGTTCTTTCTGTTTCCAGAAATGTCATCTGCCTTAGTCCTGCTACGTTCACTTTATGTCACCTAGAATATTGGATTAAGGGATTTTGTTCCTTTTAGTTGATTATAGGAACAAAAAGCTCTATTCTGTGAAAGTTTTGTGAAAACAGGGTCCACAGTTAGGACTAGATTTTAGGGGTAAGTAGGCACTGCTCGGCTCCGTGTTTCAGAGCCTCTGTGATCTCATTGCCCAAGAGTGCTATTGACCTGTAGAAGTAATCTCAAGGAAAAACACTTAAATTCATCAAGACCTGTGGTTAGATATCTCCAAAGGCGCACACAGTTCTGCTGAACTAAGTGGTGTTCCTCAGGTGTGTAAAATGGAAGTCCTTCACTGAACCAATGTCAGGAGAGAACTGGTGCTCTCGTGCCACCAGTCAAAGTGAGCATCGCCTGGTTATCTCAAGTAATGATTGTCTGAAATAGCCTTTCAGCCCTCTAAAAGGAAGACAAAAATGTAGCAATGAAAATATTCCCTCTTTCGGAAAGGTCAAATGCACAAACAATACATTTTGGAAGGAATGCCGGATGACCTCCTGAGCCTCTCACAGGCAATTTTCCTGCCCCTGCACCATTTGGAGTTTTAATTGACTCTTTGGGGAGGTGCTAGTAGCTGCCTGGAAGTGCAGTTGCTATTCAGCAATTTGGCACACGTGACTCCCCCAAATATGGAAGCAATTAGCAAAATGCGATATGGTGAATGGTAGTGTAAGCACCAGATTCCGAACAGCATTCAGGGGAGAAATCTAAACCAGAAGAGAGAGGAGCAGATGGAAATCCAAACAGGCTTTCACAGAATTAAAATGTATCAGCTATACTTAGATAATGAGAGTCTAACATTAGAAGATTGAATTCAGAGTCACCGCCGTACTCCTAAACCTCGACGACTTGATAGGTTGCAGCAGGCAGCGCAAGTTCACAGAAGCAAGTTGTGAGAAAAAGAAAAAATATCCAAAATGCTCAGTGGAAGTAGCTTTGAAGAGTTTTGGGAGAATCAAAGGAAGCCTAGATTGGACAAGGAGCACACCAGTTCTTAGCGGAGGGGAAAAAAATCTGTATTCTAGGTTGTAGGTATTTGTTTAAGGCCGTAAAGATTTAGGTGTACCCTTAAGATCTGATTTATTGGATAATTTTTGGTTCTATTGTGCACAAATATGATGTGCATAAATATGAGGCCATGAAATACTAAGAGTAGGTTTAAGACATCAGCCAGTGAACAGGTTCTATCTTAGGGACAGCAAGTCATTAAATCCTCCCCATTTCAAACAACTGCTAGCTGCATTTGTCCTAAATCACATCTCCTCAGCCCAGCTATGTTTGTCTTCATACCTGGAAGTGAAATGTTTGTAACCAGGACAGTACTGTCTCCTGGGATTGTTGCACTTCAAATAGCTTTTGCTGTGTCAGCGAGGTCCCCGTGCTCTCCAACACCCGAATGCAGCACCCAGCCATGTCCCCTTGGTCTGGGGGTGGCTGAGGTGCCCTGACAGAGGCTGGGCTGTCCCGCTGATGAGGCAGGCAAGTGCATGACAGCAGAGAAAGGAAGAAAAAGAGGAATGGAAATTGGGATGATATGGAAAACAGAAGAAGGCTGATAGACCCGAGTAGAAGGCAAACATCATGCCTATAATAGCAAGACAATGCGCAAGCAGCTGATCGATGAATTAGCAAGGAATAATAAATTAGTGAGCAAATCCAGAGGGCAATGAAATTAAACAGTTAATTATGCAATGGAGCAAACAAACAGCAAATTAATTAAATGTATGTGGATCTACCAGATGCTCTGATTATTTAAGGCAGAAAATGGTTAGTGAAACTATTTATTCTCTGATATTTCAATTATTCATGGTATCTGGATATGGAGATTACAGCCTGTTTAAAGGCAAGAACTGATCACGTGCAGCTACAAAGCATTTATCTTGATGGTGTGAGTGAGATGAGCAGGGCACTGGTGGAAATTGGCAGGGACCACAGCTGTCCTGAATGAATTGCCTTAAAAGAAGACACTGTAACAAGATAATATATAATATATTTCTTTCTTTTTCCTTTTTTTTTATTATTTTATTTGTTGAATAATCAGTTTGAATTGTTACAGCTGAGAACTGGGAAGTTGGAAACACTAGGCAGTTGCTGCCCCTGACAATGGAAGTTTTACCAGGTCTGAAGCAAAATAATTCAAATAGATCTAACTACTTATTCTTTGGTTAACTTTAAACTTTTGGAGGAAGCCAAGATTTTTTTTAAATGAATGAATAACAAAGCTCCAATAATTTCTAATGTTTAAAAAAACCTCCCTTTTCTGCTTAGCTATAGATTAAAATCTTGATAAACTCATGATACCTTTTCTACTGTCTGAAATTATTTTGGGTTATTTTGTAACTCCACTTTTCCAGTAGAGCAATGTCCTCCAATAGTTGGAGCTCTCTGCATTGCCTGACTTTTTATTTATTTTCTTTTTTTTTTTTCCCAGTGGGGGCTTCCTATTTATTTATGCAATTTTTATTCTGTAAATATTTTCCAATATACTCTCCATTAAACAGATTTTGATCTCAGGTGTGATGGCATTAAATTGAAAAAATTCCTTTTCCCTCATTAAATGTTCCTGACGGACACAACCATCCCATATTATCATTCTTGGGAATATTTATATAGGGTTGAACATTTTGCTTGCATTAATAGCCAGAGCACACACTCTGAATACTTTTGAGGTCTCAGCCAGGCACTCCTCACCACATTTAACAGCAGCTTGTGAGCTGGGAGGTCATGAGAAGCAGTTGTCTGTATTTGGAAAGTAATAGCAAATGTAGCATTGTGTATATCCTTCATTTATTCCTGTCACCTGCACACAAATGTCTCCCTCACCTAATACTTCACAGCTCTACAGGACACACTTATTGTTTTAAATGTGAGAGCTACAGCAGAATATGGGCTTAAATAAACCACAGGTGTGAAAAATTCCAACTGGCAACTTCAAACTAAACACCATGAAGCATAAAAAGACACTTGTCAGAGCTGGAAGGAGCAGTTTGATTAAATCATTGCTTCAGCCCAGACATGTTGGGCCTAATGCTCCTCTCCCACCAGATGACTCACGTAAAGCGTGGGCAATTGAACTGCTGTAAGACGAGTGTGGTGGCACTTGGACTCTGGAGCTCTAATTATGCCTGTCTGACACCACAGAGCTAAAAAGTGCAGCTGAACAGATTTATGATGCTATGCTCGTCTGAGGTGATCGACTGCTCCTACTCAGGGTCTGGGATCACTACGCTAAGGCGGAGAGAATTTTAGGAGCCAACATTGCCCCTGTGTTGAAAGCAACAAAACCTGCCTGAACTGCTGGTGAGGCAGATGACAAGAGATGGATCTTTTTTTAACTGTGTTTTTCTTGGTGCCAGTTGCCAGAGAGGAGCCAGCATGGCATGTGTGTGAAGCGTACTGCAGTTGGAAGCCATCAAATTTTATGGACCCAGCCTCTGCTCTCTGCCACTTCTGGTCTGTGTGCCCACCTAGAATCCCCCCTGGCAATAGTCGCTGGTGGCTTACAGCAGGGCAGGGCAAGGTAGCTCACAGAGGGAGAAACTCCTGCCTGCATCTCCCTCTCCTGTTTGGGCCCCCTTGGGGAATAGAAGGCATTGTAGCTGCATGAGGCATGTCAAGTATGGGCCTCCAGTGAGGAATAGGCCTTCACAGCGGCATCTTTTAAAGACCATGGCAAAGGAAGACAACCAGCACACCAGCCTTCTCTAGCCCCAGCCACTGCGCACGGCAGTGGCCAGCTGGATGATGCAGATGCCGCACTGCTGCCTATGTCAAAGACACATCCAGGAACCATATGAAAAGCAGGGGATTTATACAGTGCAAAACACACCGGTGCAATACCATGAACTTCTCTGAAAAACCACCATCATGAATAGTCAGAACTGCATTGCCTGGAGTGCTCCTGAGAAAAGTGTCAGCCCTTGAGCCTGTGTTACTGTGAGAGCCACACGATACATTTTGTTCCTCTGTCAATACTATTGCAGTTGCAAGAGACAATGTGCAAATGCCTGGCTGTTTCATGAAAGCCTACGTACTTGGATTCGCAGCAGGACCTAATTTCGTGTGCATCTGCTGAGCTGTGCGCGGTGTCAACCTGGTTTTAATTACACCTGCATGTCAGGCTGAAAATGTGTCTGTGAACAGGAAAGATGAAAGGTAGGCAGAACAGGATGTCACGTATTTCCCGTCACCTTTCACTGGCTGGCTGCCCACAGAAGTAAGAGGAAATTCCCTTCTTCCATAGTGAAAATGTAAAGATTTACTAAGGTCTGCCTTGCCAACAACAAGGTGTAAACACCACTTCCTTAAGGAAACATGCATGTGTTAACAGGGGTGAGCAGGGAAGCTCCAAATAGCTTTCTGCACCTTCCCTACCTCTGGTATGTAAAGGACCACAAATTAGTCCTTGCTTTCTTCTATTTGACTTGTATTGAAATATTTAAGTTGATTGCCTTAATAGCCCAATTTCATTGTAAAATTAAATACACGAAAGCAGAGGTGACTGGGGTTTTTTAATGCCTGGAAAAACAAATAAAAAGTTAAATAACACACCTTTTCTATTATTTCACCCATGTATAGAAAATAAAAGAGTTTATACACAGTTATACAAACAAAATAATTCAAACCACAGCTAGAGTTGGCCATGACACTTGAAACACTGGATAGAGTGATTCAAAAGCTGATAGTCAGAATTTTTTTTTCTTGAAATACTGCCCCTCTGTATGAAAATTACTAATTCATTTCTGGTTGTACCTTCAAGCCATTCCTTTAAATTATTCCTGTCATTTGAAATTGTTCTTTTTCTAATTGCATTAAAAATTATACACTGTAAAAAACTGTGGTTTGTGCCAAGAATGTGTACTGTGTAGTCAGTATATGAAATACAAGAGCAGAGCAAGAACAATTGCTTTTGTTATGCTGGAATCCAGGCAGACTTCATGTGCTACCTCGGCCACTTTGCACTGAAAACCAGCACTTAAAAAATCAGGAATGATGCACACAAATTTAAAAGATAAAGATGTAATGCACTATCTTCATTTATTTTAGCATAGGTGAAAGTTGTTGAAATGCTTTGACCCTATTAGTTACTCCAACAATATTTCCTTGGTCTTCAGGGTCCTTCAGGAGAACTTGCATGAACTAACCAAAGGATAACCAAGTGGTAAAAAGTACTCATGAAATTCAATCAGCCTCCCTGGCAGCCTGGGGCTTGCGTATGTGTGTGGGTAACGCCAAGCCGCTGGCTTTGGTAACCTAGTCAGTGCCCCATGTAGTCCAGGTTGATGCAGGAGAGCATCACTGTCTCCTTCCTGGGATGGTAGCCCCTGCGGCAGCCCCAGAGGTAGGCATTGGGGGGGCACTCCCTGGTGCTTGAGTTAGAGGAGGAGAGGGAATCGGTGCCAACTCATCTCACCGCTTAATACTTGTGTCCAAGTTCTAATGAGTTTAGTCAGAGACCTTGGAGGCTGTAGTCCCAAACTCCTGGTTTCCTCAGTCAGGCATCGATCCAGCACAAGCTGTGGTTGTAGCTGCCCTGGCACCATCTTTGCTCTCCTGGAGTGTGATAGGGAAAAAACCCCCAAACTCTTACAGAAGAGGAATTGGCCGTTCAGTATAGTTGAATCTCCAAGTGGGAGAAAACAGAATAAACCAGCAATGAGGTTGAGATCCAAAGGGTCCTGAATGCCTCTGTCCCCAAGGTTTCCCTCCTTTGAAGCCCCATGATACAAATATTCCCTGGATGTTTTGCATGACTTTTCAATTTATGCCACCATCTTTAATTCCAGTTTCAGGCAATCAGGCAAAATGTCACCACTCTCAGCAGTGCCCTGTCAGGTCCTACTCTTCTTGAGCCCTGAAGTTGACAGAAGTGGCACTTACACTTCTCTCTGTTGCTGCTGAGCAGATGCATGTGCTTCTAAAGGTTAAAAACATACTGCTGCTCTTAAAGCTTTACCCTATTTACTAATTTCATTTGTCAGGGTATGTAATTCCTATATAACTTTAAAAAAATATTTTTTCTTTTAGTTAAATCGTGATTGTCAAGCAGCACTTTACACCTGAATACATTTTTGGTGCACTTTTGCTCAGGCTGCAGGAATCCAGATAAGCAAGTATTAATTTCCCATGATGTTTTCCAGCTGACAGGCCTAATTGATTTGATTTCCACTGTTTTCACAAGTGACCCCCCCATCAACCCATCATCACCACTTCTTTTTGATAGCTGAGCTTTCCACTCTCACATTCCACTTCAACAAGTAATAAAGAGCTTATTAGGAAGTTAGAAACTCATTATTTGTTTTCTAAACTCTACTCCATGGGCAGCAGATTCCATGGGTTATAGCCCTGTATTATTAATCAATACAAAACATTTGCTTCTATTAGGTTACCAGCGTCTTTCATCATCAGACTGAAGGTAGGAACCTGTTCTGCTACCCACGCTCCAGCTAGACTAGACAGAGATAAAAGACAGCTGAGTAACATTTTCCTGAGATCCCTGATGATGCACACAGATGGCCTGTAACAAATGAAATATGCAAGGTGATGGCTGGAGTTCTCCTCTCTCCGAGTTCAACTTTTATGGCTTAGAGAGTATTTCAGTCGTTACGCTGCAGCTTCACAGTACAGAAAGATTTATTTTCTTTATTTATTTGTAAATCTTTGCCTCCCATAGCCATTAATGGTTGCAACTGGAAGTAGCTTACTACTCTCACCGTACTTCTTCCTTCATTAAAGAGCAGTTGGGGAAGAAGTGTATTAAAAACAGCAAGAAGGCTGCGTGGGGCTTGTGAAATCTAAAAAGAAACACTGGAGAAGTTTGTTATCTGCATGGAATGAATTACAAGACTGAATAATCCCATTAAGGGCTTTAGCATATGCAAAAACAAGCAAACAAACAAACAAAGTCCAACACATATTAAGTCAAGTGAGAGATTACATGTTGGTAGCACAGAAGAAAAAAAAAAGCCCTTTGGGATAAAGTAAACACAGATCTGCTTACAGTGCCTGAAAGAAACAAATACATTTGTTCTGGCCTATTGCTGCATCCTCTCTGAGACAGCCTTATCAGATCACAGTCCAGCTGGTGACTGTGTCCATCAAATTTGATTTTGCTAATGAATTAAATAATCTGGCCATGATGCCTGTCTGTGGATCATAGTCTGGTGAGCAGGAATTCATCCAAGTTGAATACAGGTTTACACATGTAACTCCTAGCCTTCCTAACCCCCGGTCTCTTAGCCTAGTGGCAAATCATCTTAAACTAATCCAAAGATCTTGTGTAAGAAGCCGGAGTAAAAAAATGACTTGGTTCTGTTAAGCTGCAGAACAGTTTGGCAAAGCAGTGGTTCTTTAACTGCTTATGTGGTCTTGACTCCAGCTTGCACCTGCTTGCGCCAGGAGCAGCTCACCACCACGCCAATGCTCATGTCCTCGGGAAACTACAGGTGCAGAGGGAGAAAGATAGGGAGGAAAAATAAAAATTAAAAATAAATTTAAAAAAAAAAGCCCAAACCCCTCCCCCCCCAAAAAACTCAACTGAACCAACAACAAAACCCAAGCTGCTGCCTGGGAAAGTGATTTTATGTGTAGCTCCACCAGGAAAAGGGTGGCCACAGGCATTATGTGACCTTAGAGACTGTTCTGCTATGGACATGCCCCACTCCTTAGAAATGCAGGGTACTTTCTCCAGATCCCAAGACAGAAGAGGACAGTGGGCAGCCCCAGCCAAAAGAAGTGCCAGGGGATAAGGGACTGAGGACTTCCACAGCCCTCAGACATACTGTGTTGAGGACCCAGCCCTGCTTGTTGCAGCACCACTAAGAACAAAGAACTGGTACCCCGTTAGGAGTGGTGGGATGGAGACAAGAAGATACACCTTTGAGGTGATATTGTGGGAGCCAAGTGGGACTATCAGTTATGACACAGATGCTGAGCAGAGCAGATTTGGTAGCTCTGAGTGACTGTTGCACAGCACGTGACCCTCACACCAGGCATATCACATCTTTAGAGAGTGATAGGAAGGTCTCTCTCTTACAGTCTCCATATTTGTTTGTTTGTTTTTTTTTTTTTTTCTGGGCTGTGCTAAAGTATTTACATAAGTTTATAACAATTTTGACTCTTCAACCAATAGCTTTTAAATAAATTGATACGTTATATATGCATATAAAATACACTGTATGTCTATATATAAACCTAAGCCATTTCCTGTCTATCTGGAAAGTTTGGGTATTGTCTGCTATGCAAAAAAAAAGAAAAAAGGGGTAGGCTCCACTTTTTCCATTTGTTGTCCAGAACATAACCCTCATATCAAATGTTTTCTGATTGAAAACAGCCTCTTAATGCATCACAAGTAAAAATAACCCATTATTGTGTAATATATGATATATACTCTTTCCTCTTTCAGGCAAAGCAGCGCTTGCAAATATGTCTAGACAGCATGATGGAGAAGCACAAATTGGCCTCTAACCATTGCTTCCCACTTATCAGACAGACCTGGAATAAAAGTTAAGATACCACAGCCTCACTCTTTTGCACGACACCTACAGGGGGAGTTTCTCTCTGAGACACAAAGACTTCGTTACTTCCTGCAGAGCAGAAGCATCAAAAACTTTGTTTGCAAGAGCACGACTAGCATACCTCCGTGGCCTGATGAGAACTGCCAGGGGACTGAAGTATGCCAGGGTTTCCTGTAAGCCACGGTATGGCCTATGTATGGACAGCATTAAAAAGTCTTCTTTCCATGCTGCAGATGGATTAGTCACCTGCTGACGCTCCAGACACGATCAGAACTCCCAAACTATTTGCCACATTTTGGAGGAATGCTTTTAAGTCCTGACTTCATCCTTCCACTGCATACCTGACCGTTTCTTAGAGGGTTGGTTTTTTTTTTGTTTTACATCCCTGCATTTGTGTCTGGTTATAAAGTTGTCTTTGACAAGGCTCTCTTTGTAAAAAGATCCTTTTCCCCCTCTGGCACACCTCCTTGCTACCTTGTTTGTGGCAGGAAATCAGCTCCATTTATACTTGTGCCGAAGAGTCTCAGGATGCAGCGTGCACCTTGGATAACAGCATTTGGGGTTTGTTATCACTCTCTTCTCCTCATCTTTAGACTATAATGACAAGATAGAAATGGTAACAGAAAGAAAGAACAGCAGTGGGACAGGAGAAATCAGTTGTTCAACCGCGAGATTTTATCTGATGCCATTTAATTCCCACTTGCAAAATACTTTGTATTTATTATTCAGAAAGTGTTAGTCTTCCCTGTGATGAAAAGAGAAATGGTGAATCAACAAAGAAGTGGGTGATTTTTGTGTAAGGGGCGTTCTGGCTGATGTTTATACCATTTGCAAGCACTTGCGTGTGTTCATCTGGTGTACGCACAAGGTGTTGGTGTGTAGGCAAAGTGACTGACCCTGGTCCCAGAGAAGCTGCAGAAGCCCTGCCACATTTTCCTGCCCGAATGTTCAGACACCACAGTGGTGAAAGCCGGCACGGGTAGGATGTAGAAGCCCTGTGCAGGAGTGGGGTACTGCAGTAACACACCGCCACCTGCTTTAGACCCTTCGCTTTAGAGCTCCGGCTTCCCCTTCCACACAGAACCATCCCTAGGTAAGTCAATGGACAGGTAGCAACGTCAAACGATGTTTTCATCTAAACACCTAACGTTGAACGAGTCAAACAGTTGGGGAGCTGGATTTGTTTGGGTGAAAGAAGAACCTCGTAACATCAGTCGTCTGGAGGCGATGAGTCAGCACAGACTGAACTCCCATTCACTACCAAGGGAAAGTCTTTCCTGTACACGTTTATGTGCGCGCACACCCACGCACACGTGCACGCGTGCACATGCACAGCTAAGAGGTAACCTAATCAGGACCTTTTTTTCCTTTTGTTTTGCTTTCAAAAGCCAGTATAAAGTTTCTTTGAATCAGGAAACAAGGAAAGCGGCACATACAAAACTCCTGTCTCTTCCCACACAACCAAATCGCTGACGAACTCTGCAAACTCCACAGAGGTTTTAACACAGATGCCCCTGTAAATCGAGCCAAGAAGCTGTTCCCTACATGCCAGAAAAGCACTTGTGTTCGAGCTCCAAATTCACCCCTTTGGGTAAGTGAGGTTGCAGCTGCGGCTCTGCTGCTGGGACGGGCAGAAAATCAATGCAGGGAATCATCGCAAAGCAATGGTCAGGAGGAAGAACTTTCCAGTTGAGTTTTGAAGTTACATGCAGTCTGCCAATGTGCTTTGGATTTGCTCTGCTATTTTTAAAACTCTAAGAAACGTCCAAGCCTCTGCCCAGCCCTCCCGCTTCTGTTTGGTGCACTTAGTGTGGCTGGCCTCCTGTCTTGAGGCAGGAGATCAGTCAGGAAGTTAACCAGGGGTCCAGATGCTGCTCTTGGAAATGCTCATGCCAGAGCCAGGCTTCCATGTGTTTCAGCTGCCAAATTCCCTCCACACAAATGTCCACAGTTTCTGGCTCTCACACTGGGGTAGTTAGAGGAAAAGCCTGAAGATGAACATTTTCTACTCTGCAATTAACAGGGAGGAGCAGTGCCAAGGGAGTAATTCTGCTGACATTCGCTGGCATGCTTTGCCTTACAAGTTACTGCTTTCCAGACAGAGAAAGTTCTTGTTTGGCGATGAAGATTTGAACACTTAGTGGGACAGGCAGTACGCTTGGCAAGCTGTACCCAGAGGAAGACAATTTAGTTAGGCTGTTGTCCACGCACAGGTAACACTGAGGAGTAGATGCCTACACACATGTGTACATTAAAGACTGCAATCCCTACCTGCCCCATCCTAGCAAAGACACTAATCTTACAACTCCTTATGAGATAGACCATGGAAGCTATCAATCTAGTACTTTGTTTTCCTTCAGGTTCCCGAAATCTTGTCCCATGGAAAATTAGGACCATATTTCAGACTGTGTGTTATCAGAACACTTCGCATTCTGGGAATGATTTTTTTTTCCAAGTGGAGCCTGGTTCTGCCTAGACCTGTCTGTGAGATCTCTGGTGCCTCTGTCCTGTGTGGGATGCCTGCCCTTTGATGAAAGTCCAGCTCTGCAGTTACTGAAAGGGATTTTCTTCAGTCACAGTGCTTAAAGGCTAGGGCTGCTCTTGGTGAGCACAGACTACATTACCTACTTGTAGCAGGAAAAAAACCCAACAACTAAAACCCCAAATTGAAACAGATGCAGCTTCCCCCATCATGATTTCAAGACATATTTCATCATCATGCTTCAAATAACTTATCCCCTGAATTCCCTGACACAAAGGTATCTGAGACTACAGGATCTACGGATGCTGTCAGAATGGAGCATTTTTTTGGACCAAACCTAAGGCTCACCAGAGCACATGTGTGTGTGTGTGCCCCTCTAGGACAAGAAAGCAAGGTATTTCAAATCCAGAGTCACATTAGCACTTTCTGACCTGTGGAGTTTTTTCCCTTCCAATTTTAGACTACTTACTGAGATCCACTGTAACTGTGGACCTTGAGACCATAAAAGGTGATGTGGGTGGTGTAGTGGACCCTTAGAGATTCAGTTGCCATCTGAGGCTTGATTTTGTTTCACAGGTCTCTCTCAGCTCCCTCTGAGATGTCTAATTTGTTAGTTCTGAGCTATACCAGGGCTGCATTTCAAATTACAGCCAATGGATATCCAAATAATTAAAGAAGAAAAAGGTTATTCAATCTAACACGGATTCTTTTACCACAGAAGTGATAACAGCAAACATGACAAATGTAATTGTAAAAGGAATTGGTGCCAAAAAATTTTGAGCAGCTGAAAACAGAGGAGAAGGAGGTAAGATTTAGGGCAAAAAGCTGGAATTCAACCTTAGATTTAACAATAAGTATCTACACTTACTGTCATAAAAATCCTCTAATCAAAAGTGAGTGCTAAGAGCCCCAGTGCACAGAGCAAATGCTGCACTACTTTAACTGGCCTATTTAGGGCCGTTTCTCTCAGAGCACCCGTTGGCAAGACATGGTGGCAAGACTCACTTTTTGCTCATCTCTCTGTATGAGGAGGTGTCACTCCTCACAAATGCCAGTAAAGGCTAGGGCATTTCATCCCAGATTTTATCTTTGTTCAGTGGCATTTTGGCTTCAGTTTCACTATCCTGCTGACAAAGACATTTGAGCGTTTTTATTGATTCCGAAATCCAGGCATTAAGACTCATCTTTATAGTTCACCAAAAAGTAAATGTTTCAAAATGTAAAATTCCTCATACAGCTTTTAAACTTTATAGGCTGAATCCTGAGTGCTGTAAAATGATTTTTTCAGTAATGGAAGCTTTATTTTATAGAAAAAAGTAACCATTAATTCTGCTTGCTTAGAGCAAATGACTGAAATCAGTCACACTCTATGAAAAAGGAGGATTTGGTCACCATAATAAAAGTACAAATTTTTCATATCGCCTGTTTTCACCAGACCTACTCTGTCCTAACTCACGGGTTAGGAAAGAGCAGGAAAAATTGTATACTAATAGAGGAAAGCTTGTGCATGTTTAAATGCAGTTGGAATTAAAAGTGATGAGACAGAAACAGGAACGAATGTGGGACAACTTGGTAGATTTTTCCTCTTCTTTACTGTAGTACTTGCTTATTAGCCTATGCCTGGAAGGAACTCGGGAGGCCATCTGTGGTAGGATCAGCTACATCCTTGCCCTTCCTGGCTGCACTTTTCCAACTCCTAAAGGCATACAGAATTTCTCCAATCCAGTACAGAATTTCATAACCTTACCATCATGAAGATTGGGGTTTTCCCTCTCATTGTCTAATAAGAATCTTCCCTAATCCAGTTTAAACATCTCCCTACCCCTCCAGCTCACCACACGCTAACCTAGACATATTCTTCTATTTGCTGTAATACTTTAGCTACTGAAAGACATTCACAGTATGTTCTCCTGTCCCCTTTTCTTTCCAGTAAGGAAATAGTTTGTCCAGTCTTCCCCCTACAGGTAATGTCATAGCTGTGGTAATTGCTACAATGCTCTGAACCCTCCCCAGATTATCTGTGTCTTTCTTATATGCTGTGACCAAACTGAACCCATGGGGACAGATTTGTAGATAGTCAAAATACCAGTGGCACCTAGAGTCTTCTGGCTCTTGAGCTTTTTTTCCAGCACTCCAGCACTGGTACTGGGTACATCCTTCAGACTGTATGACCTGCATGTCTCCAGACATGCCCCAGCAGCATTTAGCACATGGAATCATAGAATCACAGAGTGGTTTGGATTGGAAGGGACCTCAAAGCACATCTAGTTCCAATTCCCTGCCATGGGCAGGACACCCTCCACCAGACCAGGTTGCCCATGGTTCCCTTCAGAGGGAACTATTGCCTCTTGCCTCCACTTTTTATAATGATGGTGTGTCGATGAGAACTTGGCCCCAAATTAATTTTGCTTTCCCTTTTTGCTCCCAGACCTCACAGCCACACAGTACAAGATGAGGTGCCTTGGCACTCACTGAGTTCACAGGAGGGAACACCGTGTGGAAAGGACTCAGAATGCAGGTTCTCCTCACATAAATCATCTAATCTCTCTCAGTGTCCTTACACTGCTTGAGAGCTTATTATTCCCATCTTGCTATACTGCATGCTAACTCTGTGTCTTTCTTCACAAACCTGTCTGTACTGAACATCTATGAAACAGCTATTTGCTCATCTGTTCCTTTCTTTGCAAAGGATTGCAGCCCTGTCTCTAGACTTGGAGGTGTTTTGGGGAAAAGGTGTTTTGACAGTGGCTTTTTGTGACAGGCTTGGGTCCCACCACTGAGGAGAACAGCTTCAAAATTGCACAGGGAGGGATCAGGCACATGCAGTCACCAGAGAAAGGGTAAACAGTTGTGCACTGTCCTCTAATGACTGCTTTTTGCATGTATCTGTCTGAAGTCACCAGAGAAAGGGTAAACAGTTGTGCACTGTCCTCTAATGACTGCTTTTTGCATGTATCTGTCTGATGATCGGTGCTCTCTTTCCCTGGCTATAGTCTGGTTCCAGGAGTTAGATTTGAAGGGCTGGGAGCAGGATTGTGAGGGCTGCAGGGTAAGTGGTGCTGTTCTAGATGGATGCAGATACAAAAAGCTCAGGGTCCAGGATTTCAGGTGAAGGTGAGCTAGATACACATACAACTTCTCAAAGGGCAAGGTATAGGAGAAGATAAATAAATGTTGTTGGACAATCTATGAATAGTTGGACTGGTGTGGACCTGGAGCGGAGGCAGGGAAGGCAGGCTCTGAGGCTGCTCAGTCACAGGGTGCTCTGGAGGGCCTCCACCTCCACACAGGGTTAGCATCTTTGTAGCTGTACCTGCTACTGACTGCTGGACAACCTGGATTCAGGACAGTCAGGCTGTTCCTCAGCATGGACATGGCCAAAAAGCACCTCTCATTGGTTTAGATGTCTTTTAATTCTGCTCAGTCCTAAACGTTAAACCAGCAAGATGGCCAAAAAGCAGCCCACAGTGTACTGACCACTCAAGCAGACATAGGCAAGTGGACAGAGAGCCACAGCACAGCAGCACAAAGATGGCGCGGTGTGGGTTGCTTATCCAATATGTTGGCAGGATTTTTAGCCCTTGCTGGTGTCACTGATGCTCATGCAGATGAATTTAATTCTAGCTTACAAATTACTTCCTGAGCAGCACTCACATCCTTGATGTATGGATGTAATTTGGGAGGGAGTAAGATACTTTGAGAGGTCCCTCCCTCTTTTTCCCTTGTGCTATGCTAGCAGCCTTCCAGCTCACCCCAGCACGCCCCAAGACATCAGTCCCCATTCCCACTGTGCAAACCCACCAGTGCCCCTGCTCATAGCCCCACCTCTGCTGTAGGAAGGGAAGTTAGAGTATTTTCCTCACATGATAGTAGGGAAAAAAGAACACTTCACATTACTTATAAACTCCCTAAAATAAGGGCTAAATAAACTCAAAAGGGACTGTCTGTGTCCATGTGGGAGTGGGAAGCTGGCAGGGGAAAATTTGACTGACACAAGCACACACCTCCCTTCCTTGTCTGACCTGGCCAGCTGCTCCAAGGATCGCCCCGTACCCCACTCCCCGGCAGGATGGCATTCTCCTCTGAAGGAGTGATTGCATTACCCAGGCCCCTTGTGTAATTCTGGTTCCCAGCAATTGTTTTCTGGTGACCTTTTATTGTTAACAATTAGCGCTGGAGCACAACTGGTGTAAGCATATTTTACATCATCCTCAAGCAAACAGAAAAGCTGGGTGGGCACGGGCTTGTTTCCTGGTTCACACCCAGGACTCCTTTGTGTCTCAGATCCCCTCCCACCGCGTGTCACAGTCAGCACTCCCTTACCTTTTGGCTCCCAGATACAGTGACGTCTTTGAGGGATGCGTAGGCATTCTCTGTGTATCCCATTCTCCTCTCACATCCTATAGGAACTCTGCCTCTCCCTGATACTCAGTCTTTCCTTGTCCACGAGGCCAGAAATTTAAATCCCTGTGCAGCAGAGCGCAAAGAGCCAGCACAAAGGATGGTTTCTGTTTGTTTAAATGTACAGGCTGTCAGAACCACCCTCCAGCCCTGCACTTTGGGTGCCTGCGCATACTTCTGCATGGCAAATACCTCTGCTTGGCCCCAGTGATACACACGTGCCCCTGGAGACACGGACAGATCAAGAGTCTGCTAATCATCATGTATAACAGCATGGATTTTCTTCTCCCTTCCCCCCACCCCACCCCTCCCCCCGACTTGATTAAACTACCCCTGGGAGCAAAGGCGTTGTTTGCCACCTGCTCCAAAGTGGACAGCACTTTGACCTGTAGTAGACCACGAATATGCCGAGTTCCTGAACGGAGGACCCCTCCCAGATGCATAGCCCTTTGCCAATAAGTCTTTGTCTTTCCTGTGGGGGAGAGAGGAAGGTGGGGAGGCAAAAGAGCCAGGGAAGACACTCCGGTCTAATCTTGTTTCCTGCAATATGGCATGTGCGTATGAGGGTGTGTGCGGGGCACGGAGAAGAGGGGAGCACTACACTAATCAAATTGTGATCCTTTTAGGGTACAGCAGGAGATTCAAAACAACAACTCGAATTTATCCTGCAGCCTGTTGGCAGCTAGCACATAACTCGTTCTTTCTGTGGATAGCTTTACTTAGCAGGTCTGTGCCATGACTAATGAAGCCATCTCTCCGCTAGCGCGCCAATTCCAGACCTTTTGGGAAGGAGCCCGGCTGCAGCTCGCTGCATGGCCCTCCCCTTGCAGGCTCCTTATGGCCACCCTGCAGGTCCCTCTCACCGCCTGCACTGTACTCAGAGAAAGTGTGAGAAAGTATTTCTCCCTTCAATCTGCTTTAGGAGGGCTCTGCTTCACAATGACATTTAAGGACGGATTTTCTGAGGCAGTTCTCATTTTATTTGAAACACTTGAAGGCAATTTTCTTGCCTGCTCCTTGGTGGCACGTAACCTGATCTCGCCGTACCAAATGGCTTTGGGGAAAGGTGCACACTTCACCGGTAAAGACGTGGTTAAACTAAACATTAAACTGTCCAAGAACTGACTTCCTCGACAGCTCTGATTCAGGCTCCCAAAAATGCTCTGTGCAGTGAATCATGTTTCCTTCTGGAAATGACAGAACTTCCTCATCATGGTGTTCTAACTTGCCCTCTCCTCGTCTCCGGTGCTATCAGGAAAGGATTGAATTGCATGCCACATTTTTTCCGTGGTCGGTAAGGAGATGTATCCTTTATGAAGAGGAAGAATTTCTATGAGTCAAAGGATGACAAACTGAAAATTAGTACCAGCCACAGAAATAAATGACAAACAACAACATAGAGCCCCATAGAGGTGGCCAGTGGGTGTATTGGATATTTGCCTTTCTGGCAATCTGAGTAGTTGCCTAACTAATGCAAGGCGAACTTGCCTTTCCCCACTGAAAGTAGTAACAAAGTTGAAAATACTAGTGTCAGTACTAGCTGTGTTTGTTTCTTTCCTCTGCCTGGTTTGATGCATCTAGTCTGCTTGCAAATCAGGTGAGGCGATGGATGCTGTGCACGTAAGGCCCCAGCATCCAGCCCAGCTTCGAATGGTGATCGCAACTGCCACCCACTCACAGCAAGACTGTGGGGAGGGCAGGAAAATGGGCAGTGCTTCTAGTGGCTTGTTCCAATCAGACCTACACAGCAGACTGGTCCACAGCCATTGCGATGACAGCGATTTACAGAGACAGTTTGCTGCACAGAACTTCAAAATCAAAACAACACACCCNAAACCCCTATGATTTACTGAACAACATGTAGTTGAGATAAATACCTTACCATATGGTAAACGATGACTTGCACTGGAAATCAAATTTTAAGCAGCTCTTTTTTGTTTCTTTGTATATGAATTTTTAACTCCTTCAGAGCCAGGGTAGGTGAAGGACTCGGATACATAGGCTGTCTTGTCATCTTCAACTGCCTGGCTGTGCGCATTCCTGGGAATGAAATCCTGTTCCAATCCCAACCAGTAGCAAAATCCCATGGGAACAGATTCAATCTCCTTTAGCCATAATATAATGGGAAGGCTTGGACATTAAAAACTGGAGAGTGGCTGAAGAAAAATATAGGGGTAATTACTGGGAGCTCCTTCAAGTAAACTTACCTTCCTTACCTAGCTGTATTCCATAGCCAGCAAAGCAGCATGTACTTGGCAGAGAAAGAAGTAAATATACTAAGATCTGTAACTTTTCATGCATTTTATCCAGATGAAAATCACTTTTTCAAATATAGGAACACTTATTGCTGTAGAGACTTAAGTTTGTATTCCTGCTGTTTACGTTGTCCCTGGGAAGCGGTATTGTTTCTGTTGTGACATTTCATTTTTTTGACACGGTTCACACATAGCAGATGAAGAATGTTGGAGGCAAGAATGAAGAAAGGAAGGAAAATAAATGTTTAATCCATCTCAGCCCATTTTGGGTTCACTGCTGTACAAAGTGGGCTTAAAGCACACCTAAGGTGGGAGTCAGGGAACACAAGAAGGAGAAGGAAACTCCTGAAGCATTAATTCCAGCCACAGGCAACACAAACACAAATGGGTCAGGTTCTACAATGAAAAGAAGATGATTTGCTGCTTCTTGAAAAGCTACCCCAAACTGTATTCCTCCAAGTTATGGATTTTTCTAGTTTCCTTCACAAGCTCCCTGCTGGCCAGGACAACCTTTTTGTTGTCTGTTTTAACTCAAAACCCACTAGTAACTTCAAGTTATTACATAAATTTAATGTTTCTGGGCAGCTGCTGATTTGATCACAGGAGCAATTAACATTCTTAATAATAACAAACAGTCCTTAAAATACATCCGTGGGCCATGTGAAATGCCCCGTGCTGAGGTAGTGTCCATAGCAAAAGTTACCTGCTCATTCATGACCCTGAAACCACAAACATTAGGCAGACTGATCTGGAACTGCAAGGCCTGGGGATAGGTATCGCGAGGACTGATAATGCTCAGCAGTTTTGCAATCAAACAGGACTTTGCCAGTTTGCTGACTCATTTCCTTTGGTCCCTCGGATGTAAAAAACAAGAGGTCTAATCCCATTGCCACTGCACAGGGTGTTTGCCTGATAGATGTGTCCAAACCAAAGTAATCTGAATCCAATGGGAAGATTCACACATCAAAAGTATGTACACTCATGGAAACATAACTGAAACAACACTCAGAAAGAACATTTGGGGTTTTAATTTTGTTGATTTGAAAACTGTAGTCTTTATGTAAGAAGGCTTATTTTAAACCACAAAAAGAGAGTTGTGGGAATTAGAAGTTATCTATTTTCAGCAGCTATGTCTGTTACTTTTTTTTACTTATCTGTCTTTCAGATGAGGGCTTGAGCGCAGTTTTTTTGCTGGACTTGCAAATGGACTTGACTGCAGTGGAAGAGGCTGATTGTTCATCTTTGGAAGATACTTCTGATGACTTCTGTCACTTAAGCACATGCAAAAATAACTCGTTTGAGTCTGACAGCTGCAACACAAGACCAAGGACTCATTCCCAGGAGAGGGAAGACTCAATTTATATGAAGGTGCAAGGTTTGCTTGGAAAGAAGAGACATAGCAGGGTGAAAGGGTACCTCTGACCTGGGTAGAACGTAACAGACCAGTACCAGCTCTTGTCTTGGAGTGTGGAGTGGAGGACATATTCCCAGCACCAAAATGTCTCCTTATAGCTCTGATGGGTCATATAAAAATGCTCTCTGTTTGGGTAGCGTTTGGTTGATTATATAGCATACACTACTTATCAATGGTGACATTCATTAATGTAACTGCATACAGTGATTATAGATTTAGAGGGCCTGTTTGCTCCCACCTCCCTTAACATCTGTGAATACCACAGCGAGTAGAAAAATACCATAAAAATTCACAGAAAGTCTTTTCTCAAAGTGCTACCCTGGAAAAGAAATAATTCAGCTAATCTGTGAACTGCTCAAGAAGCTGTGAGCTATCTTCAGAAAAAATGTCGAAATCAAAATCACAAAACTTTTTCTGTCACTTCTAGTGAACACATTGAGCTCTCTCTTCACCTACAGATATCCACGTGTGTACAAACACACAACCATGGTTATAAGCTTTGCTTTCAAACAACTCCTCCACATACACAGTCCTCCTCCCTCCCCACACGGATGCGTTCAGGCTCTTTGCTCTTTTGCTCACAGACAGACTGACTCTGCCCTTGCACATGCAGAGATGTAAAATGAAGTGTGACCTCAGTGCTGGTGGGGCTGCTCAGTGCCCAGACAGCTACTACCACAGAAGGAGCCTTGGGGATGAAGCCTCCTGCAAACCACAGCTCCTCCTCTCTGCTGCTGACTCCTTGACTGTGGACTCATCTGCTGCAGTCTCTTGAGACCTCGCCAGCTACGCAGGGCTGAAGTAGGTCAGCACGTGGCTAAGATGCCTTCAGAGGGTAGTGGCATGTGCTCCTGGTGACTTACTAGGAGTTTCACCAAATGAACCAGATTCCAAGCACTGAGAAACTCTTCTGATTGTGCGCAAATCAAAGAAAGGGTACACAGAAAGTTTTGTTGTTGGTTTTTGTCATGGCGATTAATGCTGAGTTCAAAAAAAGGGCTCCAGGATTAGTGGGGGAGAAAAGATCATTAGAGAAATGGAATGAAAAAAGGATAATGACAACTGGGAAGCGGAGATGGAGTCCATGAGACACCATGTTCTTCTCTACCACAGAAAGATAGTTGAGAGAAAATCAGGAGGAAGTGATGAGTGGTGATAGTCTTCATTGCAAGAGTAAGGATGTCCAATCAGCAGTGCAGGGAGACATAAAGAAGAGAGAATGGAGTTGTGCAGAGAGGTAAGAGCTGATGTATGGTTCTGGAGGAACTAAGCAACATCAGAGAGTGCCACCAGCACCCGCCATGCTATTGAGTATGTGTTGCTGGAAAGCAGGGACCTAACTCAGGAGCTGGGTCTCAGAAATGCATCTGTTTTGGTGTTCCCCTTGGCCATACATCATCTTACCCTGTTCTATGCCATGGGAAGAGTAGCTGGGCCAGAGATTTGCAGAACGCGCTATAACCTGTTTTTTTTCCACTCTGGCCTTTCGCTAATATTGGGAAGGTTCGGTCAAGTGTGCTCTCCATAAGGAATGCCTCTGAAGCAAGGAGGTTGATATCCGCTGGCCTTTAGCGAACAGTTCACAGTCATTTGGGCTGACAGTGCTGGTGGAGACCAGAGGAGCCCAAGGTGATGACCACCAGGGTGTTACACACATTAAGTAGAGGTAGGGCTCAGACAGACTGCAGGCTTTGGTGAACCCACAGTTCTTTGACCACATAAAGTTGCCAGGTTTTATATGCTAGAATCTGGGAGAAATAAATCTAGCACAGCATGCTAGCACTCCCAGTAGTGCCTGCTAACTGTGTTACTGGAAAAGTGAGTTGTTGCAGAAGTGCCAGAAAGCTGCAGGTGACGGGGTTTTCCACATGGGATGCAGGAGATACTCATACAGAATGTCCAGCAATTCTAATAATACACTGAATACATGCCCAGATGTTAGTTTTTTGAGATGTTCACATTTTGGGAAAGAATGCTTTCAAAATATTTTCTTGGACAAACAGTAACTTTATAATTGGGTTTACCGTGGTAACTTCTGGCTNGCCTCACCACTCTCATAGTGAAGAACTTCTTCCTAACATCCAATCTAAATCTACTCCCTTCCAACTTAAAACTATTCCCTCTCGTCCTATCACTCCACGTTTCAAAAAGAAAGCGTAAGACAACAGGCACTGCTTCACCATCATGTATAAACTTTTGAATTTAAACACTGTCTGTGAGAGTCTGGCCCTACTCTTCAACTACTAAATCCCACAGATTTTCACTATGTTGGCAAGAACCAGTTTGGTTTGAAGGAAGAAACACTAGATGTTTTTCAGCTCTGTCTTGTCAAGTTGCTAGCACCAGCACTTAAGTCCAAGCACTACTTGGGCTACTCTGTGGGATCAGTGTTTGACATCAAGTGCTAGAATGGATTTGTCAAGCTGACAGCTGAGACTGATGGGGAAGTGTTGATTTTTGTGTCTAAAGAAGCCAATTGCAAATACCTATTAAATAAATATATGGCTTCTGTGCTTCAGCTGGTGGGGAGGGATAACTTTTGCTTGGCACTGTGTATCTTATCTATATATATTATTTTCTCCACATTTTTCAGATCCATTGATAAAGTGGAAACGATGTAAGATCCTTGGTGGCAAATGTGTTGTTTAGACCATGTTTCCTTTAGTTTCCAAGGAAAGGAAAAGTGGGATAAAGAGCTGCTAGTAAAACAATTTCCAAGACTGCCTATTTTTCTTGCTTGTAAAAAGGTATTTTTCAATTTAATGTTAGATACTAATGAATGCTTGGTGTAGGAGACTACTGCCTTGATTTATGCTTCCTTGTGATGTATTTTTTGTAATTTTCCCAGCTGTTTGGGTTTTTTTTTCTTAGTGCTTTACTGATAAGTGCAAGGGTGCCAACTAGTAAACCTTAGTATCCAGAAGTCAGAAAAATGTTGGGTTTGGTGTATGCAGTTTGTATATGTAAATTTGTATTCCTGAAATGTATCATCCTTTCAAAAGGCAGTCTAGCTAAGTCTGTATTTATGAATGTTAATTATCATGGAAGTAAAGCTTATGACTTTATAGCCTGATGTGAATTTGGTGCTTAAAACAGAAATTAAGCCGTTTAATTATTTTTGAAGCATATAAGGCACTCTTCCAAAATTTACAGGATTTACTTGTAATGTGCAGATGAATTTTCTGCAAATTGACAAAGCATGAGTTAGTGTGATTTAGAAAAAAAATATTAAAGACATGCTTTAAGATTTTTTTTCACCTTTATTAGCCTGTGAGATCCTGACATATAATTCAGCTTAGAATTACCATGTGGCTATAACTTTCTAAAAATTCATTCGTTCTTTTATGTGAAGGTTCCTCTTCCACAAGAGTTAAATAATACTATATTCCAGAAATTGCCACAAATAACTTTCTTCTTTGCAAATAGCCGCTGCTGCTGCTACTATCACCAATGCCAACATAGCGAAGGCAAAAATACTCTCTGTCATAATGATCTCTACTCCCAGCTCAGTGGGAATGAAACCAAGACTGTCCTAGGATGACAATGCCATTAGGGACCACAGTCTTGAAAAGCCAAAAATGATGAGCTTTTTGGGAGCTATGCAAAACTAAGGAGTAAATGCACGATGTACAGCGCATGTGTACATCGCACATTTATGTGTCTACGTGCAGTTGAGGGACCAGCTGGGTGGGGAGATGCCTGCTCAGGCTGGAAAGGAATTCTGAAATTAATGTTACCAAAAACATGACAGGACACCCAGGGCGGCACTGAAGTTGCAAGGCAGTGTTGCGTGATGATTTCCTTGGCAATGAGGACTGGACACAGAGGAGTTTCTGTTTGTGGGTGCAGAAGTAGGGTATGTACTCTTAGATGCCTTGACTCCTCACGATTTTGTTTTTGTCTTCAGTCTTTATGATAACTGTGGCACATATAGAATTATTTTAACATACAACATAAGAATTTTTATTTGTCTGAAGTATAATACACCATATGTGAATGCATCTGTTCTTCACTGTGTTACATTTATTATTTGTACTATGGTGGGGCCTCAAGTTTCCACCTCAGATCAGGGTTCCAACTTGCTAGGCAATGCACAAACACATAATGGGAAACACTCCCTGCCTTGAGAAAAACATACTCTAAATCGACAAAAACAACTCAGGGTGCAAATGAAAACAGAGCCAGAGTACCGACCCATGGCAGTTTAACCTCATCTAAGCAGAAGTTGCCACCTCCCATCCAGACCTCCAATTGCCTATTTGGTGGCTTGAACTGGCTCTTGGCTTGCGTAACTACATCCTGGCAAGAAGAGTAGGAGCAATCTCAAAATAATCACCTTTTTCCTTGGTAAGCTTAGCTTTAGCAGCAGTAGCTGCCTGAAGTGGTTCCCAGTGCAGCAATAAAAGCACCAATGCTGGCAGTGGGGCAAGGGACATGGCAGGACAGTGGAAGAGCCCAGCCCTGCCCTGGATTGGTCTAAGCTGCTGCGGAAGTTCACACATGGGGAGGTTGCCCCGTTCCATCTCTGTGAGCTCAGTGCTGATGAGTAGGACAAACCAGAGTTCTGTGTCACAGCTCCATGCCACCACATGGCTCTCTGCACCACAACCCTTGTTCTGGACTGCTGCAAACCCTCACCTGTCCTACTGGCCTGGTGATGGCAAGGAAGGAGTCCTCTAGGAAGGATCCTGCAGCCTGGATCAGGCCATTGCCTTCAGTGACAAGAAGAATACCCAAGGCTGGACAGGTCAGGCATAGTAAATGCTCTGGCATCTGCTAGCAAGCAGAGCTTTGCTCCAGAAACCAGTTTGTCCTCCTCCCTCTTCCTGTGGTATGCATGTGTGCATGCACACACCACACGTGCGCACAGGCACACACATGACTGGAGAGTGGCATGGGATGGTCAGCATTTCTGGATCATCGGAGAGGCCAGTTCAGGGCTTTTGGGCCTATGCTGGAGCTGCCAGGCCATGGTCAGCAGATACCATTTATGGAATCTTTGATCGTAAGTGCTATGTGAGTAACAAGCAGTGCTCACTACGTACATTCATTTTGAATTTGTGCTCTTGTATTTAAAAGTCCATTGGGGCTTCTTCCATCTTGCCATTTGGTTTCTTTCTTTGTCCACCTACTGCAATCTGTTACCTCTTGTTATCTAGCATTATCATTTTCTTTATTTCTTTATGTGGCCTTCGATGGTTTCTCCTGCTACCAGGAAAAAGCTGTCTACATCTGAAGACATATCTTTTTTTTTTTTTCTTTTTTTTTTTTTTAAATTCTCATTTTAAAACACATGTTTTTTTCCTGTATTTATGATACAAAATTGTTCTGTGCTTCTCTGCTATGGGCCATCAAGAATTCTTGCTTCAATTTTCCCTACATGCTGTGCTGCTGCATTCTTCTTGTCTGTAATTTATGCCACATACTGTGAGCTCCCTTGTATTATACAACATAAAGTTGCCAGATGGGTGAGTGCAATGCATACTTTAAAATGAAGGCTTTAAGGCAACTGCTTCATCCAAAGCTGAAGAACAAGCCAACATCAAAAAGGAAAGAGCGTTTGAAAACATACCCAAATGGGTCAATAGTTATTATGTGGGGTTAATCCTGAGCAACACTTGCTATTTAGCATATCTTGCTATTAACTTTTCCTTGAGATTTTCTTGCTTACTTTTCACGGTGTATAATGGCAAAAGACAGTGCCAACAATGAAACTTTAATGGGAAAGAAGAATATTCAGTCCTAAACAAGGAGCAGTCACTTTCCAGAACGAATCGGTGCCCAGCGCTTGGAGATTTGTTTGGCTGTGGTTAGTGGGTCACTTTGGCACTGCACTTTGCCAGGCTGGGGGAGAATATGTAGATGTTTAGCATATTAAGGGGTTTGTGGTTCTTGATCTTTTCTTTTACGTTCTTAGCAAAGGTCATAGTCTAGGTCATAGAATCACAGAATGCATTAGGTTGGAAGGGACCTTTAAAGGTCATCTAGTCCAACCACCCACTGCAGCAAGCAGGGACATTTTAACTAGATCTGGTTGCTCAGAGCTTCATCAAGCCTGACATTGAATGTCTCCAGGGATGAGGCCTCCACCACCTCTTTGTGCAAGCTGTGCCACACCAATCTCCTAGTGAAGAACTTCCTAATGTCTAATCTAAACCTGCCCTGCTCTAGTTTAAAGCCATTGCCCCTTGTCCCATCACCACATGCCTTTACAAACTGACCTTCCCCAGCTTCCCTGTAGAACCTTCAGGTACTAGAAGGCTGCAATAAGATCTCCCCTGAGTCTTCTATTCTCCAGTCTGAAACCCCACAACTCTCAGCCTGTCTTCAAATGAGAGGTGCTCCAGCCTTTATTTGAGGTCCCTAGGGTTTATTTGACACTGCGTGGGCTGAATAACTGAGGAGCACTAGCTCTTGGTTAGCACTACTCCATGCATTGCATGTTTCCTGGGCCACATGTCATGGCAGCTGCAAAGCCCTCATCTTCCACCCCTCCCTGTCCCCATTCCCCGTCCCATTAATAGGAAGGCTGCATCCAGCCGCTGCTTTGTAAAATTTGCTGTTGCTGCCCCAGACCACGCTACACAGGACTTGGCTGCATCACTGCATCACATGCAGTCTGGATTGACCCTGGAAAAAGATGATGTGGCCACAGAGGGGTCCTGCATTGACCAGTCCTATCACCCACCTTGGGTTTACATGTGTGCTAATGCAATACTTTGTGGGAGAAGCAGGGATATCCTGGGCTCTGTAGGAGTTGACAGAAACCGTGCAAGTGCTGGCTGTGAAACAAGACTGACGTGCTCAGGGAGGTGGAGGTTGCTGACACCAGCAAGAAGCAAGGTGGCTTGCTCAGCCAGTGCTCCAGCAGAAGGAGAGGCTGGGCTAAACCATGCATTTCAGGTGGGCTACTGCAAACCAGGCTGGGTTTGCTGAGCAGATGGTGTCACACTAAGCTTCAGCACCACCATTCCCTGCGATGAAAGTTTTCAAAGAAAAATGTGAGGACAGGGAGAAAAATATGTTAAAATGTGACAAAATCCTCCCGCATTATGGAAGGGCCAGTGGGAGGATGGGAGATGTGGAAAGAATCTATCTACATAGTAAAGAGAAGGGATCTATGCTAGCAGCTAGCCCTGGAAGCGGCAGCAGCGAAGATGTACTAACATAGGCTAAATGTGCAAGTTCATCATAATACTCTGGTAGAAGCCTGTGCTAATGCCAGCACAGCCTCATCTTGGTGCTCTTGCAACTTGGGGTAGGTAGCCCAAGCTAAGATGGCCATGCTAGCGCACACTGCGGTAACACCTTAGCAGGCAAGGTGCCAGGTGGAGCAAGAACGAGAAACTGCCAAGAGGAGCTGGATTCTCTAAATGTAGGCAAAATTTCGGCTGTGAGCTTGCAGCTGAGATGGTGCAGAACCATGATTTGTCTTTTGCCTTATCTATCCCAGTTGACAATGAGGCCGAAGCTGATGAATGGACCTACTGCATTACCTACAGCTGGACTATGTTTCTCAAATGGTCCCTGATGTCCCACCGGGTGTAGTTTTAATTCCTTTAACTATGACATTGGTACCAGAGAGGCAAGGAATGAAAACCAATTGCATTGCTCATGTTAAGAGAGCAAGTCTTGCAGAAGGGGGTGAATTTGGTGCTGTTGAAACCTTTGTGCTCTCTTACACTGAGGGACACTTCATGCAGTATCTTCTAATGACACAGAGGTGCTTGGAGATACTATAAGACCATTTCATTACCATTTACATTGAGATGTTTTAAGTCTAAGTAACAGACCAGAGCTCACCAGCATAGGCATTTGGTTTTTGAAGTTTTCTTCTCAATTTTTTAAAAAATTCCTCACCGCTTTCAACAGTGATAGATTATGCTTTTGCTGTAGATTATTTTTTAAAAAAACATGAAGATCTTGTCTCTGATACAATGAAATTCCTATTGATACTAAATTGGCAGTGTAATGGAACTGATAAACACATTTCACAGTTTAACATATTGTTAAACAATCAGCTTAAAGAACTGAGAGTAAGTAAGAAGAACATCTAAAATAGCAGCTGATATTTTTCCTTTACTTTCCCTAAGCCTTGAATTTTTAATAATCAACTCATTCCTCCCATGCATTCTCATGTAATTGAGTAAGTTGGACACAATCCAGGCATTGATTGACTGTGCTTTGCAGCACTTACTAAGTTTCTTCTACAGGAAAATGAAACTCAAGAAAGAGAAACTTAGTGTGATAGTGCCTGTAAAAAAGTATTACATCACGAGCCTGAAAATAACTAATTTTTGCCCATTTGTCATGGGTATGTTTCCCCTTTCTGTATGACAACCACTAGATGGGACATCTCAGAGCAGCCAGTACAGTAGCTGCTTCTCTAAGGACATATATGCAAGTGTGTATGCAGATATTTAACTCCTATTCAGGGCTTAGTCTCCATCAGTACCTAACTTTCAGTTGCAACGCAGAGGCTTGAGGCTGAGGGGAGACCCTATTGCTGCCAATAAATTTCTGAAAAGAGGTTGTAAAGAGGTGGGTGATGGTCTCTTCTACCAAGTGACAGGTGATAGGACAAGGCAAAATGGCCTTAAGCTGTGACAGGGCAAGTTCAGATTACATTTAGGAAGAAACTCTTCTCTGCTGTCCAGGGAGGTGTTTGAGTCTCCTTCCCTGGGTGTATTTAACAGATGGGTAGATGAGGTGCTCAGAGATATGGTTTAGTGGAGGACAGGTGCTGTTGGACTTGATGATCTTAAAGGTCTTTACCAACCTAGTGATTCTGTGATTCTATGAAGTCAATCCTGTTATTTGGGACTCAGATGCCACTGGACTGATGATTTATTAGTGAACCTCTGATGCTAGTCCCACAGCACAACATTTCAAGAGTAAGAAATCAGAGCAGCATTTACCAAATCCCAAATTTTAAATCTTGTTTTCTAAGCTTCTTTAGACACCTTTCTTTACTGACTCTCGCAGCCAAAAAAAATGTGCACTGGGTCAGATGTTCCTGAACGGGTATTTCTCAGGGGAAAGCTCACTGGAGGACGCTGGATACTGAAGGAGCAGAGAGGACAGAGCCTCCTCTTTGGAGCTCTTGGCTCCCTTCACGAGGCCCGCTTGGGCATCGCGTGCAATGTTTTCCTTCTCTGTTGTGGTGGTCTGAGAACAATGTAACTGCTGCAAGCTTCTCATTCTTTTGGTTTGGGTATTTGCACTGTCATGGAGAAGGATTGAGGCTGATATGTTAATTTTCATACCACTAGGTTATAGTTTTCAAGAGAGATCTGTCTTATGGTAAGAGAAGGGAAGGACACACGCTAGCTTATTCAAGATGAACAACTTCTGTTTACGTGACTAAGACTGAGTCACCTACCTGGGACAGGGTTCTGTATTGGCCTTAAAACTGTTGTGGAGGGAACATCCTGAGTTTTGGCTGGGGTGGGAGTTCAGAGCATTTTTCAGGGATGAAACTCAGAACAGAGAAGGTCAGTTTAACCTTGTGGTTGTGGTTATGAATGAGCAAGGAAGTTTAAATTACACAGGAGGACAGCTCCTTTAGTCACAGGGGCCCATAGTGCACTCTAGGTCCCTTATAAATAAATATGAGCACTTTGTGTTTTTACAGCAATAAGCAAACTGCTAAGACACAATGACTAGGTTGTTCTTATTTAGCCTTGCCGACCGTAAAGCTCCTAACCGGTTGCTCAAGATCACAGCCACAGTGCAGCCCATAAATGGAACCACCATGCGCCTTTCACAAGTGTAATACAGTGGTTTTTCAGCAGGGCTCTCCCTGGCTTCCTTAGCATGCTAAATGATAAGCATCAAGCAAAAGAGAAAGAGCTAATTAATTTGTGTTTAATCAATCCAGCAGCTCATTCCCAGCCTGAGGGATTGTTTCACACATCTGGTGAAACTCAGCAAAAGAACCGGTTTTCTTCATAAGCAACTCGTACATCATGCGCAGGATTGCCTGGACATGGATCTCTGCAATTTTTCCCAAGATCTTTTCCATTTCATACACATGAAGGCTGACAGCTGAGGCTCCTTGCTGCACTGCTCCTCGTTTGCCTTGGGTCCGGCTGCACTTTTGATTATTCCTGCTCCTTTTGGAACCTATCTCTTGTACCACAGTTGACGCTGCAGTCCGGTCTCACAAAATGCCTGCTCGCACGAATCTCCAGATGTGGTTTAGAGTTCCTCCTCCCTGCCAAACACGTGCCTCGGCATTTTGCTGGCCCATACTGGTGGATTAGAAGTGCTTTCTCAGCGACACCATGACCATCCAAACCTCTCCAGGTTCCTCAAGCCACTTTTTCTAAATCTGCCTTTGACAGACTCACCCTGACAACTGAATAATGGGACAATTCCCACTGTGTTACCTGGCATCTGGTTTCATGAAGTAACAGTAAAGTTTTCATTAGTAATATCATCAGAAGTAAATAAAAGCCTGAAGTGTCCTACTGATTTTTGTCACCAGTCAAAAGAAAGAATTGAATCAGTCCTTTAATCCTTGTTAGCCAAGTGATTAGGTACAACATTGCTTTCTGGGAGTGGGAGCAGATGCCCACAATACATTTACTAAAACTCAGGTAGAAAATGCACCCGTGTTTCAAATGACACCTCCTGTTAGGTGGCATTTACAGAAACTTTCAACTGTACAACGCTGAAAAGATGGGACAGCCCTTCAAAAAATCTTGTGCAAAAACAAGGCCTTTTCTGAAGCAAAGCTGCACTTCAGACATATCACACAGAATCACAGAGTGTCAGGAGTCGGAAGTCTTGAATGTCTCCAAAGAAGGAGACTCCACAACCTCTCTGGGCAGCCTGTTCCAATGCTCTGTCACCCTCACAGTGAAAAAGCTTTTCCTTACATTCACATGGAACCTTCCTATGCTCCATCTTGGACCCAACACTCCTTGTCCTATCAAAATACACTTCTTATTACTTAAACCTGGAGTCAGCAAAAAGGGAAAATTCTCGTTTCCAACTGTGACAGACTGCAGCACTGCATGAAGAGGAAGACTATTTTAGTTCTGAATTGGGAACTGGATTACTTAATCAAACAGAGGTTTTCAAAACTGCAAAGCTATGTTCTCCTTCCCTTTGCAATATGTTCCTAACTGTATCCTTTCCACTGCACAATTCAAATGATTGTGCCTTTGTTACACATACACAAACAGCACCTTGGTTTCTGAAATTGGTTTCCCTGCAGTTTCTGGCTGGTTTGAACAGCCGCGACTTGTTTCCCATACACCTATTTCCATAACACCCTAGCAGCTGACAGCCGGCAGCTGGGACCCGGCTTCACATCAGCCTTCAGAACAGCTGCCGCGAACAGGACAACACTTCTGAGCTACAGATGGGTACACTTGCCACTCGTGTTATGGTTTAGGTTCATGCTACTGCACTATAGGTACCTGCAGTGATTTGCATGTGCTTTGGGGTTCATTCCTGGGTGTGCTGAAGTCAGCACAAGTTGTGCTACCAACTTCCTAATTGCAGAATCACAGAACGTTGGGAGTTGGAAGGGACCTCGAAAGATCATCTAGTCCAACCCCCTGCCTGAGCAGAATCACCTAGATTAAGTCACACAGGAACACGTCCAGATTGGTCTTGAATGTCTCTAATGCGTGCTGTGTCTCTGATTTTCAGTACGGATACCCCTCCTGCTGTGGGGAATGGAAGTACTCTGCTGCCAAAGAAGATATTTCACTAAAGGAAATAGACAAATTTGCAATATCGCGTAAGATAATTGATAAAGAAATAATTTAGGTGATACAAATGTTAAAGACCAGTTTGCCATCTGAAATGGAAAGTTTCCTGAGGTATCTTGATGTAAGGGCAGAGAGACTCAGCTGCCTTTAAACCTCTCAGACAGGAAAGGCAGACAGCCAGCTCTTCGCAACTGCCAGGGAGCTATATGTGCTTTCTCGCCATAGGGATGATATATTCTCCTACATGAGGAGAAATATGATTGTGCCCTTGAAGAGCAACAGAAGAAAATTCCACCCATATTTCACAACACCCTCCAGTGAAAGCTGAACTTGAATTCCAGTATTTCTAGAACAATCAGTGTGAAAACTGGACAGCCTCGGTATCATGAAAATTGTCTGCTTGACGGAGTCCACGAATGTGGATCCAAACCCTTACTAGCCTCCTGCTGCCCTGCCTTGTGAACACAATCCTTGAGGGAAAGTTCTGCCGCACTTAAATGAAACTTGACTTGCACATTGCTTGTTCAGACAAGCTATGAGTACATATGACTCATCATTTCCCTACTTTGTTTTGCCTGTTAAGCAGCCATCAGCATTTACATCACAATTGATCATAAAAGAGTAAAAGCGATGTAGCAGTTCCAGCCTCACCCCTTGTGAGTTACTACAGGAAATCTGCAGTCCTCCCCCGAACTCTCCACCTTAACATCCCCACTTTGAATATTCAATGGAGAAAATATTCCGAGTGCTCTGCATTTCCTGCCTGTGACTTTTTCTCCATTCAGTGAAGTCCTTTGACTTCCCAGAACTTACAGTTTTGTGAGAAGAAACAAGATGATCTGTTGTGATGGGCAGATCGCACAGTTAGCAGAAACAAAAAACCCACCCCAGTTTATAAAACTTTATAAAGTTTATAAAACAAGCTAGACGGAAAGACAGAAATGTCCGGGCACATTCCACTTTGGTGTTGTTCTTTCTGCTAGAACCATCTGACATGGTCAACTGCAGCCACAGCACAAGGAGGCCACGGTGGAGCTGAGATGCAAGATCCTGCCGTAGATTTGGCATGGTGCTGGCCCCACAGAAAGCTCAGCTCTCCTCAGCAAGTACAGACTGCCTTCGCTCTCCTCTAGGGGAAGAAGGTTTTCCTGGCAACCACAACCTAAGCACTTTGGATGCAAACAGCATCTCAAACAGCAGGAGGTAGTGTATGAGGAACTGATTCACAACTGCAGCGCCAAGGAGCCCTAGACACATTCCATACTGTGCCATACAAATATCCCAAGTGTTGCCCTTCAACATTGCAGCGAGCTTACAGAAAAAGATCTTGTCTCATGCCTTTGCCTCCCTACACTTCTCAACACGTTTCTAAATGGGTTGTTGTAATCTGAGGGGGTGTGCGCGCTTCATGTCTTGAAAGACAGACTTGCTTGCACTTTACTGTCCCATGGGCTCCAAGAACGTTTTTCCTTAAAAGTTTCACATGAGAGGAGATAGGATGTTGAGTACTACAGGTGCTGGGAGTTTAAGGCATGTACTATACAGGACATGAGCACTACCTATCCTGCGCAGATGCCTCTCAGCTTCATCCTGTCACACAGCACACTTGTATTATTGATCACTGGATGGGTAAATATGTGCACATCCACCCGTTTGGAACATTACACTTGATTTTTCTGAAAGCACACAATTTGTCAAAGAACCCAGGAGCAGCATACAAAGTGCCAGCATCTTGCCATAAACAGCAGCTGAGGAGGGAAAGAGAAGTTCCACTCATGAATAAGAAGCCCCAGCAGCAGTTTCACTTTCTGTCTGATGACAATAATTAAGAGCCTTGAGAGCATCCCCGTGCAGGGAAGGCCTAACAAAAAGATTAGAAAGGACAGAAAGTGTCAGTCCTGAAAGTAGAGAAATAGATGTCACAGAAACTGGAGATGTCTAGAAAGAATACAATTTATTAATGAAGTTAATTAAAGCTGGGTCTAAAGCAGGGTTTAGGTGGACTTCAAGTCCCTGTCATGTTAAGGATTGTGTTGTCATCCACGCTAATGTTTGAACTGTGACTTGGCAAAACTTGCTTGGTGGTTACCAGGTTTTGGAGACAGCTGCCTCTATAGGCTCCTACAGTTCTATGACTGTCCATGCCCATCTCCCTCCTACCTTCCACCCCAGCATTCCTCTCCCCTAGAGCGGTGGGCTGGGTGCGTATCCCCAGGGCATATACACTAGCATCTCCCTCCAGGAGACTAGAAAATGTTAGGGAGTTACTGAACAAAACAGAAGTATTAAGAGCCTGTCCTTGACTTTAGTGACTATGAGAGGTAGAATACTGTAATGCTACTGGTAACAATGCATTTCTGATGTGCTACTGTAACTTTTCCTAATTAAACAAAACCAGTTAATTAAACATGCAGAAAGGGTAATCTTTCATCGCAAATGATTGCTGGCTGTACTGAATATCTTTTGGATAAAAGCCATAAAAAAGTTTGTGTGTGGGCAACACTTTAATATTTCATCCCTGGTTTTGCTTCCTTTTTTTTCTGAACAGCAAAAAATTAGCATTTTCTTTTCCTTTAAATAATCATCCTCACTGTTGGGACAAGTACCTTTTAAGGCCATTTTTTATTCTCAGAGGGAATGTTGACTGCACTTATAAACACCCACTTCCTAGGGTTTATAATAGTAACAGCAACATAACCCAAACGATAGCTTCAGCAGCATGCAGCAAACACACTGAGGCTAAGGCTAGCCTTCCAGCATCTTCAGAAACGCTTCATGGCAATGCCACTGTCGTTTTATTTTCTATCCTTACAAAGTCACTTCTCCGCAAACCTCCCCTCTTTCTCCTTTCCAAGTGGAACCCTGTCCTTCTCCAGCTCCAAAGCGCACAGGGAGAATGTTCGGATGGGGCTGTAAATGCTGAAGCAGGAAAATGCCTCTCTCTTTATAACTTTGGAATTTTAGGTGGGTGCAAACTGTGATCGTGGAGAGATTTCCACAAACTATGGAGAAGACCAGATTTCACCATATGAGTTATTCTGCTCAAAATATCCACTTTAACTCCAGGGAAGATTCAAAAAAAAGCTGGATGACTTTTCAGCTGCTAGGGATGGCAGTGTAGCATAATTCACTGTGATCTGGTTAATTAGCTTGGTATTTTGAAGAAAAAGATCTGGTGTATATAGGGTAAAAATAATTTCAACTTCAAAATAATGCAATTAAAAAAAAGCCCCAAAACGTTAGACATATGATCTGCACCCTCCAGCAGTACCCCAACTTCCAAACATACCCTGCACTAGCACACCATCAGCATGGACCCAAGGAATTGCATTGCTGTGTCTGATCTTTACCGACCTCACTAGCAACTGCAGATACTGTCATCCTTTCTGGTCATGGAGGTTCGGAATGTTTCTTGTGTTTAAGCTGTTGCCCAAGTGTTTGTGTCACCTTTCAATACTATGCACCATAACACACACACATCCCCCCTTCACCTGTAATGTAGCATGTAACTTCGGTGCAGTACCAAAGGTGTTGAGGCTGAACTTGCTCATGTGGTTGTAAATTAGGAGCAATTCCACTACTGGAAATGGTGGTGGTGACACCAAAACACACAAGCCTGTTCTTGGGTTCTTCACACCTATTGCATGGTTTCTGAGCTGATGGCCAGGAGGCTAAATGTAAAATGAACCACCCCCACCCTTCAGAAAAAAAACCCAACCACCCAACAGAACACCACTATAAAAAAAAAAAAAACAAACAAAAAAACCAACCAACCAAAAACCCTTCAACACATGGAAACACATAAAAAATGCGTAGGGATGGGGGAGAGGGAGAATCCTTACTGAAAACAAAACAATCTTGTGCCAAACGAGTTGTCATGGCTTTACTATAACATTCCCACAAAGAGGAACAGAATTTTCTTTATTGTGAAATCTTCGTTGTGAGCATTGTTGCTCCTGGGAAAAGTCATATGTCAGACTAGAACAGTGTTTCCAAATATGACTAGTCTGAGCAGATAAACAATGAATGTCAACACAGCACTCAAGGAAGTCTCTATCTGCAGCTGAAACCCTCCTTTCTGAGGGAGTTTGTCATTCTGCTCTGGTAGCACTAAACATCATGAATACCTACACAGGTGCTTTCCTTTGTACAGCGCACCCCATTAAACTCCCAACAAGAGTTCCTGGGGTCTGCCAAAGCATGCGTCTGAGAAAACCCTGCAGTATTATCTGCCAAATTCAAATCTTTATATTACATTTTCTCATGACTCCGTGGCATAGAAGAAACTGCCTGTTACTGTTCTTGTTCACTCAGGTTTTTTAACTGACTAAAATAAAGGCCTGATTAATTTTCAGGTTAGATTTCTTGTACATCTGAATTTTTTGAGGGGAGGATGTTTCATAATCCCACTTGGATTATTTTCAGGGAGCAGCAAAGTTCAGAGGACCACAAGGAGGCACAAAGATCCCAGCCCTGTGCCCCATCTCATGACAAACATGGGGATCAAGCTCATCTTGTCCTTCAGCAGAGGTGAAAACAAAATGCTCAGTTAAGAGGAGGTCCTCAAGGAGCAAGACACCATTGCAACAATCCTGCTCCTAGTGCTGCCGCTTCAAATAGCTTTTTAATGCAGCGTGCTGAGCAGTCTGGTGGAGCAGTTTTTCTGCCTCAAGACACCCTCTATTTCAGTCAAGTACACTTTGACCAAGACATCAGAGTTGTATTTCTACTTGCTAGATATATCAACTTCCATTTCTTTGTAGAAGAGCAATGTTGCTTTATTAAAGGAGCATATCTCTCTGCTGCCAAGCCATCTAAAACTTAAGGGTCAGAGCAATCTGCAAATAATAAATTTGGGTGTCCCACTTCCTTGGGTTATATTCCAATTCATACAGGCTGTGGCAATAAAGGCAGTAACTCTCTCTTCTGATCAGCATCCAAAGCCTTCCAAAACTCATCCTCACCTCTGCTTTCCAAACTTGCTTTAAGTGAGTTTTTCACTTAAATTTCAGTTCTCTGAAGCCACTCAAGCAACACAGCATTCCAGAGACTTCCATTCAAATCTGATTTTCAATTGGGGGGGGAAGATGTGGGGGAGGTGTGTAGAAAAAAGGGCCAGCCTGTAATTTCACTATGCCTCAACTCCCCAACCACAAAATGAGGACATTACAGGGCAGATGAAGATCTCTCACACTTAAAACATGCATTCTGGACAACAACTTTCTTTTGTGGTCCTGCAAACCATCAGAAGTTTGGATCCAACAGAGCACATTAAATCACACTGTCCTTCTTGTTAAGGGAGAACTGAAGGGAGTTTGGCCTCTGGAAGGGTTTTGTTTTTCATAACACTATTAAACACAAAGAAACCCAGAAGCTTGGCAGCCTATTTCACCATGTAAACCCATGCCTTTGTAAATTACCCGAAAGTTCACTTGAGGTGAAAATCCTCTATGAAAATTTGATTTCTGAAATACTTTCTAACCAGTACCTCACATCCTTTTTTTCATCATTATCTACCACAGGTGAAGAAAAATTATGGGGTACCAGTAGCTTTTGAGAATAGAAGTTTCAGGGGACTGATGACAAGTCCATTGGGATATACACTGTGTGATTAACACCCTTTATTGATTGGGAAGCTCCAGCAACTTCTGCGTTGCTGCCACACAGGGCAGCCACCCCAGGGCTTACACTAGATCTTATTGCATCAGGTAAACCACACATTGTTAACCAAGTGTGATTAAGTGCCTGTGCTAGTTTAGTATGACAACATAATATGCTTTAGCCTAAAAGCTGATAAGTCCATTTAGCAATCAAGTAAACTCGGCAAAATAGGGCACCCAAAACACGTGACACAGTGCGCCAGCCTAAACTGCACCCATAGCTGAGAATAGTGAAACATCCTTCAGCAGCAACAGCTGCTGCACTCCTCATGAAGCTGCCAGACCCAGGCTCTATCTCTGTGGCAGAAAGGATCAAGAACCTTCTGCAAGGCACACAGATCACTTGACAATGTGCAGCACTTTCACAGCTTTATCTAGCTGATCAGTAAATCAGGGTTAGGAATGGTTGTCGAAACTCCTAATCCGACAGCTCATGACTCAGTGCTCTAGTAACCATGACAAACACTGCCACCATGCTCTGCAGTGGTTGCCTAACCTTATAGAAGTCAACAAAAGGCAGCGGCAGGTTTGTTTACTTTTACTTTCATTCATTTTTTTGTGTATTGGAAAGACTGCAACTACAAAATTGAGGTATTCCTGGCTGCACTGTGATTAGGCCCAGTTCTTAGTGCTCCGTATTAAGTTCACATGGCAGATTCTTCTGTGTGTGCAACACCCAAGTGAACTTCATGAAATGGAGAAGGTACACTACATGAAAGTAACAGCAGGTCTTGGTCTCAGCGCTCGTAATGTCCTAGTCAGCTGCCGATAGCCTTACAACAGGCCCATCTCACCTGCCTAGACTATACAGCCAACCAGGGAACACGTACAGGACAACAAAGAATAGCCAGTGTCTGGTATAGTGCATGCATTTGTTGGAACAGTATACTACATCTCCATAGGTGGAAGGGAAGGTATAGATCCTTCCTTTTAAGAGATAAAACAGATTTAAGAAAAAGTTTCCTATACTCTTTTTCAACCCTTTTTCCTCACATCTTTGCAATATGTGACAACCCCCCCCTCCTCCCAAATCCCCAGCACTCACTCATCAGGTATTGGTTGGCTACACCTTGGGGGGCAGGAACAACTATCTACTTCATGATTGAGCCCAGGTCACTTCAGAAACTCCACACTTTGTTTAAAGTAAAGCTTTAAAGAGATTATCAGTTTGTTCATTACGGCGACATATGTACCCTCTGCAATTTGCTTCTCTTTCAGGAATCAGTGTGCATTTCAGAAGACAGCATTTTCTTGTAACTAGAGACTTGGGAGATTCACCATATTAGTGATTCTTCAAGTGTCTCTAAATTGGAGAATTAACACCTACAGCAGGCAATGTGATTGACTCAAATCACACCACCACTACCTTTCAGGAGCTTGACAGACTAATTTTGGAAAGGTGTTTTGCATGGAAAACTGGCATTCAGAGCACATGAAAGATCAAGTATGTGCGGGTGTTTCTTAGCAACCTACAGAACAAAACTTTAATATTTGCTAGAAAAAAAAATCACCAGTTTAAGAGGATAAAGTTTGTTAGTCTAAGAGAAGCAACTGTTCTTCGTAGCCTTCAAACTAATCTCACTGCTGTATACCTAGACAGCTACTACCATGTTAGCCAAGCAGTGGTGTACCACTTCCTTAAAGAGTGGTCCTCATCTCCTAAAAATAATTCAGCATCCTCTTTGAGCTATCACTAGAAGCTGTAAGCCACAGCAAGAGAAAACAACCATTATAAACTGGGTCTCAAGGCGGCTTACTTATTTGGTGAAGTATTTTTATGAGCAAGCACTAGCCCCAGACAGGACAGATTCAGAAATTGGGGGGAGAAGGTCAGGGGGTGCTTCTCCAATTCCAAGGACTACTTAACCTCAACATTTCTTTAGTGGAATTGGGTTTGGCATACACCCACAACCAAGTTCTAGTTTTTCAGTTCACTATAAAACCTAACAGGTCACACAATGCAGAGAATCCCAGGCTCAGCAAATGCTGTAGTACTGAATAGAAGCCCTGTAGCACAGAAGTGCTTGTGTTATCACTCTACGCTAAAGTCCTGGAGATACACAATATGGAGGTCCCAGGTTTGTCCATCTTGCCTGAAATGCTACTGCAGTAGATCAGTTTTCACTGTTAACTGAGAGGTATTAACAGTGTAAAAATGCACAAGCACACCAACATCATTCAAGTCAGACACTAAAGTATGTTGTTAAGAGGGTACTTCTGGTGAGGAACCCTAGGTGAGTTTACACCCTTGGAAAACTGCTTGCTCATGCCGAGGGAAAGAAAAGGTGCCTGTTGGAAAATTTCCAGAAGACTGCTTCAAAACTCGGAACACCTCTCTTCTGCCCTGCCCCTCCATGGCTAGCACCTGAGGGAATTCCTTTGTGCTGAATAGAGAAGACAGCTACAGCTCAGACAGCTCCTCTCTCTCCTGCCCACCCACCCCTGCATCAAAAAGCAATTGCGCACAAGACATAGAACCTGCCCGCTTATTGAGGGCACTAACAGGGGTCCAAATTACAGAAGGCTTCCATAGTTTCAAGTCGCCTGCCCAGAGATCCAATTAGGAAAGACTGTTCAGAGTTGGGCCATGAGAGCAAATCATTTTCTGTGCTGTTTAAACCATGGATGTTTGGTTTTTTGTGTCCACCACCACACCCTCCCTGCTTTTAAATGTTATTGCTGCTTTAGAAACTCAAGAACCACACAAACACAGAGTTTAGGAGACTTACACATGCTATCAGTGCATCAAGGTCAGAATGGATAGGTCTTTTAGTTATGATTCTTGTTTTGCATGGAAAGAAAAATCATAGCCAAGAAAGCACAGCCTAGAGATAGTCATCACAGAATAGAGAAACAGTAGGCAGTGAGGCCTAGGAGTTATCTGGACCCATGAAGTAAAAAACTCTGTTCATGGTATTAAGATCAGTTCTGAAATAGAGGACTAGAAGAAACAGTTACATGAACTGAGACACAACAGAACACACAAAATTAAAGTGCTATCATAGTCTCCAATCTATTAGTCAAAGCAGATCCATCTACCACTGTTGTCTTAGTTCCCTTCATTGGTTTAGGGAATTGTGCAGAAAAAAATAATCAGGTATGAATGCCAAACTCTAAGCCCTGCCTTTTAGAGCAGGGACATAGCAGCTGTCATCTCACCATTTACTAGCTTGATCTGACTTCAGAGATGCTGCGATGAGAGGGACAGCACTGGTCAGACACAAGCCCTGGTTCCACTTTCCCTTCTGAGAAGGGCCACACACCCTACCTAATCAGTCCTCACATACGAGGATTGTAGCTCAGAAGCATCATAAAAATACGGCCAAGGTTACCATTAGGAATGAAAGTGCAAAGAAAAATGAAACCAGGAAACCCCACTAAGGCTGAAAAAATGGAAAATTGCACATCACAGGATCCAGTTTCTTCCACTGAAGCTGCAGAACTTCAGGCTGCTGTAAACAGCAGTTTAACCAGAGGTAGTAATGGTACCCTCAACGGGAGAGAAGGGATAGGCATTTATTTATGGCAGTTTCACTGCCAACCATATATACAGAAGGAACAAAAACCTAAGCTATCACAGTAGGAAGAGTAACTACTTTTACATGCTTCCATTAGCTACGCCAGAATTCATCAAGAACCTCAGAATAAGGTATCAGAGGAGGATGTGCACTTTTTTAAAGGTGTCTGCAAACAAAAGCAAGTAGCATGGCAAAAAATAAGAGGAACCAGAAGTACCTGCCCACAAAAGGGATTTCAACATTGTATGTTTAACTGAAACAATGGGGAAGTGAAACTGAATAAGAGATGGGCTTGATGCTAAACATTAGCTTGATCTGCATTTGAATTGCTTTATAGTGCTTGCCATATAAACAGTGCAGAAATACCTTATTCTGACATGAATCCTTAAAAGCAGAGTTAAACATCTGTAAACACAGGGAGACAAAGCAATGCTATAAAGCAAGCTGATATCTTAATGCAGTTGAAGCTAAACTAGCCACAGAAGTGTTGCAGAGTAATGTACTGCCATTTTTATGACTATTGTGCATATGCTGGTCAGGACTCATACGGCCGTATGGAATGAAACACCAATAACAGGACTGAGTAAGCACCAGTTAATTTAAAAAGACTCAGCTAAATCAGTCTTTACCAATTTGGTAAGTCAGAGACCTAGATACCAATAGGCTGGCACTGGGAAAAACAACACAAAGCCAAGGACACACTTCAACCTCAAGGACCAGCTTTCAAAGCAATAGAGGTGACTCAGTTATTTCAGCGAGAAGTGATTATATGCACCAACTATTGGCTGTAAGCAACTGTCTCTATATGCCTTTACTTAGCGTAAGAAACACCTAAGTGGATATGTATTTCTTAAGCTCGGTCAGACTGCTGCAAATATTGAGGGGCTGCCTACCAACACTGTAATGAACAGCTTTATATTCCCTTGGTGCTACGAGACAGATGCAAACCTAGCTTGATACAATAAACACGAAAAGACACAGTTCTTTGCACAAGAAGTTTTATTTGTTGAAAACCACTTTTGTTACACAGCAGCACTCACTTAGGAACCCTTCTGCCTCCCAAGGTATTGCCTTTCAAGAGGCAAAGTTCCAGATGCCTGATCTAAAGCCATTCTTGAGCCCAGACAGAAAAGCTTCACCAAATCACAATTCCTTCACTTTGAGTAGCTATCACAACTTTTCCCAGTTTTCATGGTGAAAGCACAGATGCTACAGAGCTTGCCAGCAAAGGGTGTACAAACATACTCTGTGCAAGCATCCCCACTTACTGCTGTGACTGTAGTCCAGAAGTCTGGAAGGACAACAGTCCCCTGCTATTCCAGGCCTAATCTCAAATTGAAACAACCCCTTTTATCACTGTGCAGCTGAATATGGCACACAAATGAAGCACACCAGTTCTGGTGCTGCTCAAGAAACAAGAGATCCAGCTGGTATCAGCACTCAAGGCATTCATTATCTTATTCCTCCCCAATTATTTTTAAGTGTTCTCTGTGCCCCAGTCATGCTAGGGGCAGCACATGTTTTCAAGTCAGATCTATAAATAGCTCCCCACTACTCCCTTCTCCAAAAGGAATTCCCTAACTGAGCAGTACACACATCTATAGCTCTCCATCTGAAAAGAACAAGTGAAGCACCAATACCAAGGCAAACTAATGGTTACGCAGGCAGCAGGCATTACGTTCTGCCCAGCAGCTACTCATGCACAGGTGTCTGAACACTTGGATCCCTTGAATTTTTCTCTTAACTAGTTTCAGATGTACCCTGGCTCCAAGCTTTAGTTGACACCAGCTGGATCTCTTGTGTGAGGAGGGGAGGCAGCGATTGCATTGTCTTCCTCAGAGATGTAAGGAAAGTAGCTTGACAAGAAGTTGTAGGTAACTCTCCACTTTGCATTTCCAGGCAGCTGGAAACCCAGCAGACAATGTAGCTGTTGCTTAACAAACACAGAAATCTACATTGTATGCCAGGTTCACGCCCCAAACCTGGACAGTCTTTCCATACAACTGATAAAGCCAGCTGTGCACACTGCAGTTCACAGTACATTTTCTCTCATGCAATCAGCCAAGGTGCCCATTTCAGTACCTACTCTTTGCAGGAGAGGTTAAAGATCTTTCATTTAATAGAGTGAAGTTCAACTATCTTCTTGGCTCAGATTCACAAATATTCTCATAAGTTTTGACTGCTAAAAGTCCCAAGACTAGGCTACAGAAAAGACTATTGCCTTCCAAAACACAACATCCAGGTATTTAATCTGATTCACACCTTGAAGTAGATCCAACAGATATCCAATCCTTTATTTGGGGCCACACCTCAGACGTTAACTTGTTAGCACTGAGAACTTGCTCTGCATCCCAGAGAGAAGAATAAAATCCAACAAAACGTCTAGTTAGAAGGTATGAGATGTCATCAGAGACCCAGTAGCCAGATGTAGCTGCTGACTGTAAAAACAGAATCTACACTGACTACTGAGCGATTGATGGGCAACTACAGGTTCTGGGTTGACTGATCCACAGCATTAATCCGACACGACCTGCAGAAACAATTAGAAAAAATAAATCAGTATATGATACAACTATGTAGATAAGCCTTCTTAAAGAAATAAATTTCTAAAGTTGGTATTACACAGACTTCTTGTAGACAGTAAACAGAAGAGTATGTTGCCAGAGCAGTCACCTCAGGTATGCAGTCATTATCTTTTATAATTAAAAGAGTACACAGTGTTCCTATATCTTTACTCTCCAAGTAACCTGTTCATCCCCATATATTACTAAAGATCTGCTCCCAAAAGCAGATAAATGCTCACAAGCATGAGGCAGAATAGTAGCAGAACCAAAGTCACCTTAAGTTCCTCCTTATTCATCAAAAAAAGATCGTACAAGAAACCGTAAATTATTCAAAACTAGGGTGTTCTTGCCCTGCTAGAAAGGACATTCAGTACATAAGAGTAAACCTAAAGGCACAGAGGTAATCTTTAAGTGGGGAAGTATATCCCACATTGGAGTGAGAAAAGGTAAAACTCTCTGCTAAATTATGCAGTAGGGGAGCCGCTTAGAGCCAACTAGTACTAGAAATCAGTGCAGCATTTCAAGTCTTTGCATATAAACACCCATTTGTGGCTATTTTAAATCCTTTCATCTCTAGTGTCAAATGAAGAATCCCCAGCTCAGGAACTGCTATAGCACAGCACATCTGAGAAACCCCAGGTGATACATGCCTAGCTCAGCCTTCCAATGATGACTGAAATACACACTAAGTCACTCCTTGAAGTCTTCCAGTAAACATTAGGATCTAACATTACAAGAAATAAGTCAGTATAGATAAACCAGAAATGGCCAAAATCAAATGGCTCACTATGGATATCAAGTATTTGTGTAAATAAAAGCCTTTGTGAGACAACAAGACTTTCAACTTTAGCAAGTATTTTAACACTGTCACTGGCCCAACAAGTGTTTTCAGCCCAGAACGACAACTGACTGCAAGCACATATTTACCTATTTTTAACAACTTTTTTTAGAGCAGTTGTAGGGCTGGCGTTTGTGTACATTATAGAAGTAACATCAGTTCTTTCCAACAGACCAGTCTTTAAGCAAGTAACTGCAACAGCTGGCTATCAAATACTTGTAGAAGAATGAATGGTTGTTGTTACACCTCCATTGAAAGAGAAGCATAAGATGGTCAGCAGGGCATGCATGCACTTTTCCACAATAAAGTTTCATAAACAGCACTTCTCAAGCATGAAGCAAGAATATTTAATCTCTGTACAGTACCTATGCTCACCTCTGGAGCTCACACAACACAGAAGTACCTTGCCAGGAATAAGTACATGACACAAGCACAAGAGCCACAGCATTGAAGCTGGGAAACAAACATAGTATTTCTCTGCTGGAGATCTCACCTCAGTAATTTGCATAACTCATTTACTGCAGCCCTTCCACTCCCCACTCCTTTTGTACACATCACTTCTACGCATCCTTGGAGTTCAACTCTCCTGAAGACAAGCCAACATGGCTTTACACTGACACCATGGCCCAGCCTGGGGCTGGCCATCCCCAGTCTCAGAGGAAGCAATACTCCCAGCTCAACTCTGAGCAACACTGCCTCCAGGGTGGTCCAAGCACCATTTCTCCACCACCCTAGGCCACCCCTTTGGCAGAGTGTACCTGCTACAAGAAAGGGTCACCTCTCTTTGGGTTCATCACTTCCAAAGTGGTTTCTGAACACCTCAAATGTGGGAGTTCTTCCTAAGTACAGTGTTAAGTTTTAAGCTGTACTAGAAGCTCGGGCCTTCATGGATCCTCAGATCCAGTTGAGCAGTGCCTTGGTTTGATATTTGTGCAGTCAGGAGCCTTACTGCTTTAGCAAAGAAATAGCAAGTTAATGAGGAAGAATCTACAGGACCAACGAGTGAAGCTTTTGACACTGGTGAACTGTATTAATATTGCCAAAAAACACACAAATTCATCCCCACATGTAAAAGTTTGGAAAAACCTACTGGGTAGCTGTTGTACAATGTAAAAAGGCAGGTGATTAAAGCACTTGTGAATCACCCCCTAACAAGCTCCTACCTTTATTTGCTGAATGAAGACATATCTAATAATTGAATGATCTTTAAGATCAGCTAAGACAAGAAAGGTAATCAATACATAGACCACTACTTTTTTCTATTTGTATCTCAATTTTTAAATCAAGGAAAGAAGAAAGGAGAACAAGCAGGTCCTCATTAACAAGTTTTGCTGTGGGGCTCACATCATGGGTTAATAAACTATAAAGACAGGGATGGCACTGATAATCAGCATTAAAAATCTAATGAAATGGGGGAAAAGCTATTCAGTATAAAAGCCTAAGGGAAAGCAGGAAAGGAAAAACAGAAATACCACTTTATTTGGGCTTGGAACAGTAGTTCTTCCCATGAAGTTATCAGGTCTGGTAGAAGTTTTTCTTCCAGATCACACCACCACAAGCATCAGGTGAACTAATCACAAAGAAACAGGTGCCATTTTACTATATCACTTAAAAATATCACAATACTGATTTTAAGTGGAGCAGTGGGATGATTTCAATAAGAAAGCGTTACATGGATGTTGGCTTCAATAACTTCCCAAACAGAAAGCAAGCCACTATCTCTGGTAGTTCAGAGCTGACAGTTTCACCAAGACTTAATAAAGCCATCACCAAGGGCAGCCAAAACACTTATTTTAGTACACTAGCACTGAAGTTGAAATATTTCTCCATGCTTAATGCACAATACAATGGAATTTCAGTATTTAGCAAGCATGCCAAGAACTTCTAATTACCTAATATGAACTTAGGCAAAGAGCCACTATGTCTTAAGTTCTGAATTCTGTAAAACAGATCAGTGCATTGTTTCAACGGTGTAGGCATACGCTTTATAAAGGAAACACATAATCATGGAGTTCAATTATTCTTTGCAAAACACTCTACTTAATGAGAAGGCAAAGTTAAGGTAGTCACTTTAAAGCCCGAAGTAATGATACAGAAGACAAAAAATACAGGTGTCTTAATTAAAACACATTCTTACACACATGAATTCCTCTGCAGTTACATAATTACACCAGAGCCAGGACCTCTCTGCAGCAAAGCATGTTTGCAGTGATCCCAGCTCCTGCATACCTCAGACCCTGTGACTGGAGTGGTCAAACCCATTCAGACCAGCTGATGGTCACTTGACTCTCTGCACTATTTATACATTGCTCCATTAAGTGAAGCTCCTGATTGGGTTGAATGGATTTATGGAAGTCCTGCCCAAGACATTTTTTAAATTGCTTTGACAGAGAACTCTAGTATGAGCAAGCCTGGGGAGGTATAGAGTTGGCACAGCTTTATAAAACAACTCTGTAAAGGCAAAACCACTTGCGTTCTCAGAAGCCAACTAACTTGTTTTAAAAACTTAATTGCTGGTAAATGCAAATACAGTTACCTTTAACCAGAACATATTTTTGAGTTGACTTCACAGGCATAAGCCTTTGAAGGATTTGATACAAATAGATAAGCTGACTTATTTTTAAAAACCCAAAGGGTGCCTTAAAATATTTATTCTAGCATAAAAAAAGCCCCTACAGTTCAACTTAAGAGTTATATAACCATGAATAAAATAGGGTTGATATGGAATTAAGTAAACTATTCACTGAAATTAATAATGACTAACTGAGCCTACAGCTTTGAAGAGCAGCACAAAGCTTTCATGGAATGGTTTTAAGCCTGAGTTCATGTTCCTAAGCTAGAAGGTTTCTTTGTGTTAAGAGGTAACAAACTTCCTTCCCATAACACCTGCAATCAGGCCCACACTGTTCCACAAGCCAGTAGCATTCAGCTGTCAGCTACTGCTAGGAAGTGCTCATAGCCCAGTGTATTCTAACTGTCCACCAGACAGCAACACAATGTAAAGGATCTGAATTAACTTATTCACCAAGTCATGACTGTATGAGTGGAAGGTAATTTTATATAGGGGCAGCAAACTGTGATGGTGACATTTCTGTTTAAGTCCATGGTGTTACACAGCTTGCCAGGGGATTCCAGCTCATTTTTTACAAGACATATGGAGGGTATACATTTCTGCACACTAATGATATTCCAGAAACACCCACAGCTAGATCTACTTATGTGGATTCAAAAGCAGTCTAAGGGTGGGTTACAGTACAGGATAATGCTAAAGCAGAAGACAGGTGGGAAGGGAAAAAACCCACAAATGCATACCCTCACCACCATTCTCATGCGTTCCTTGCTAACCCAGACCTACACAGGAGTAACTGCAGGCTCTTGGCAGCCCCGTGTCTGTGCAGGTTTGCCAGATTGAGCATGCACAGTTATTACAGGCATGCATCAGGGTATGGTGTATGCATAGAAGAGGCCACTCGGCCATTTAAGAGGCAAACTGTGCTCACAGCATATCAACACTGTTGTAGTAGAGATGTTAAGCAAGATTCAACAAGTGCCAGAATTACTTATGTGATCTTTAGCTAGCTTTTCTTTTTCTAAGCAGCATGCAAGCAGCTTGCAACAATACACCCCCGGTATGCCAAATATTAACACTATGACTAGCAATCCCACTGAAACATTAGTGTGTCTGAACCCATTTAGTTCAAAATATCATCTTTTTAGTGCAGATTCTATTAAGCTAATATTAAGGCTACTAAATTCTGGCTGAAGTTAACTCCAAGCCCCTCTCAATATCCCCAACAGCCTAATCTTTGATGATTTAGCTCTGAAAGCTCTACAATGCAATTAAAGTCAAGCTACCATGTAGCTCAAGCTTGCTTTTTACCCCATCTGTGTGGGAAATCGAGGCCCTTATCTTCAGTAAGATGTCATTTATTCATGCCACATACCCATTTTCTTCCCCAATATTCTCTGGGCATTGATGTTAAATGGCAGTCTGGTAAGTGCAAGCATGCCAGGGATGACACAAGTTTGATCCAGAAGTTGGATAATAAGCTGCATGGCAACAATTCCCAAGACTGATTCCCAGCAGTGACAGTATGATCCTTCTATATACTACTCAAGGACCTGCTTTAAAGATAATTACTCCTCCGAGTGCAGTTAATGCTTACTTCAGAGGGGAACAGCATTCATGCATTACTTGGAACTTTGCAATATAAGGCACTTGATTATTCAATTATGGAGATGATGCTACAAAGACACCTGGGGCTGCATCACACCCTAATACGCAATAGGAGGGTGGTGAATATAAATTCATTTACTATCCTGTTCCCCACCCTCTCCTAATTGCCTTCCTGTGAAGTGAGCTCAACTGGAGGAAGTAAACACGACCCCACTTCCAGCCAAGTGCAATACAAAGTTTTAGATTCACGCTGTGAACTTCAACTGTTATCACCTTACCATTAAGGAAAAATAACTCTGTTCACCGAGCAGACCTGGGTACACTGGGGAAAGAAGATACAATGACTACCTACATAATGCTGCCAAACCCATTAGTTGTAAGCCTACAGGATGGGGAATCTGGACTACAGGTATGGTTTGAGTATTGTTTTACATTATGACACAGAGGGACTCAAACCACCTTCCTGATAAATAAAAAACTGTTAAAAAACCAAACCCAAAAACAAAAACCAAGCCATTATCTTCTGCAGCAGCAAGCTTTAGTCTGGAAACACAAGGGGCAAGTTACATCTGTTAGGATGTTCTGTTACATTATCCACATAGATTGAAAAAGCATGGAGTCTACAACTTCAACAAAAACATATGTCTTTAGTAGTGTGTTAAGGCAAGCATCAAAAAAGTCATTAGGAAACATTAAAGCCTTCAGAAGGTTGAGATTTCCAGGCTAAGGTCTTCAGGAAAAAATTATATTAAAGCAGAACTGGTACTCTAGATACATATACTCCAAGTTGTTTAAAACATGAAGTACCTCAACACAAAAAAAAAATAAGGATCAATTCTTTAAGCATTAAGAAATCTTTACAAGGAAAATCTGAAAGCCAGAGACATTTTTATCTTGCCTCAAGATTCACATGACAACAGCATGCTACTACGCCAGCAAGACATAAACATGTATGTTTACCCCACAGCTCACATGACTGCTTCCTTTAGACCATAAATGAAGAGAAATATTCTCAGCAGAAGAGCAACAGGTACAACATACTAGGAAGCTTCCCCAAATAAATAGCTATGGTACAGAGCCAGGGCTAATGTTTACTGGTATTAAAAGCTGCATGAAGTAATACACACCAGCAAGTCACATGCAGGTTACAAACACTAATTCACACAGCTCTAGATAGGCAATATTCTATATTGAACCTAAAGGAGAGCCAAAATAGTGATGCATAAGGGACACAGTGGCATCAATGCTGATAAATGCTTTCAGACAGTACATTTTTCACTCCAAATTGGTACTCCCAGGCATATTATGAAGACTCACAAGTCTAGCTTTACAAGTTAACCAACAGACAAGTTACGAAGTACAAAGTATTGAGGGTCCATACAAAACAAGATAGCTGTGTCTTGGTAACACAACCATTTAAATGAAGATCCCCTGCCCATCTCCAAGTGTAGAGATGGACACGTGCACAGGAGTGATGAGATTAGCTCAACACAGACAACCAAGTGCATGTGCAGAGGAAAGAGATAACTGTCAGTATTATTTTGCCATCTTTAAGCATTTATGCAGAAAGGCTATTCACACCTGGGACTGTACAACATGGGCCAGCATAAGTTGCTTATTAAGGCTGTAACATTTGATTGACACATACATGTAAAAGCCAAACCACCCTCTCACACGAGATCAGAAATGGCTGCATCCAGCAGTGCAAGAGTATTTACTGCTAACCAGCAAGTTCTTAGAAAATGTCACAATAACTAAGGTAAAAGAAAGCAAGGTCAAGGCATGCTGACAATACTACTAGTAGTGACAAGGTGAAGGATGTTTTAACATATAAAAATGACTTCATCGTAATTTAGCAACCTAATACTAGAGAGGTGAGATAAATGGCATACTGAAGCCATAAAGCCACAAACATAATAGGTAAAATAGTAAGTGTGACGACACTGCGGTAGAAGGATTTAGCTATTACTTTATCCCTTTCTCAAAAGGAGAAATTTGGAACCCTGGAGAGAGCTGAACTTGTAGAAATATTTTGTGCAAGCAATATAACTACCATGAAACAGATAAAGGATGTACCAGTTGAAGAAGCACCTTCTCTCACAGTAGATACAATCTGCAGGCTCTTTTACCCACTCAATCTTGTGGATATGATCTTTTAGCTTTTTCTATAACAAACTGGTTTTAGACCATCTCCAGTAAAAAGACAAAAATTAGTCAAGAACTAACATGTAAAATGTTATCTCCAAAGAACCAGAAAATTCCTTCCAATTCACTGGGATAAGATACCTCAAGTGTATCCATGACAGAAAAATAGGACAGTGATCTTGAAGGCAAATTTATTCAGGGAAGAGATTTAAGGTGGCAGGAATCCACAATACTCAGAAAATAACAAGGACTAGCCTTCCAGTCAGTTTGAAAGAGGACTCTAAGAGAAATCCCGAGTAGTACAAGATACTACTCATATTTACCTTGTAGCAGTATCAATAGGTTCATGTTTTGACATAACATTAGACTACACAAATCACAAGGTGCTCTCAGTTTTGAGCTGTGTATTAAGCAGCATCTGATATCAAAACTTTTGAGATGAACACTACTACAATGTGTAGTGGTGGACAGTGATTAAACTCATTCTGCAGTACATTCAGGGATCATGGTCTTAAAATTATGAAGACCTGCTATTGTAATTCAGTGTTAACTGGAACTTCTAATAAGGACTCCCAGCCTGGTCCAAATAAGCCCTAGTTCAAGGGTGTGTGAAGCACCCATGATATCAGCAGGAAGAATTTCAGTGTTCAAGTGGAGAACTCTGCTAAGAAGCAGAGTTATTATTATTCCTAGTTTATAGGACATACTTAGAATAATCCTCAAACAAGGCTGTTTCTATAACATAGCATGTAGTCACATCAGCTATATCTGACTTAATTCATCCAGTTTGATTTACTGCAATGCCCACTCATTAGTCCTCTATGAAGCAGCTGAATTTAATGATGACATCTTATCTTAAATGCAAGTATTATCTAGTCCTGCTTCTAAGAATACCATTGCAGAGCACAAGTGAGTGTTAGGTATACCTCTGGGAAGTTTTGAGCTTTGTAGATTTGCTTTTTTTTAATCTAAGTATTTAAGTTATTGAAATACTGCATTATCCACAATACAAATCAGGTCTAACCAAACCCCCTATCTTCCTAAAAGGCTTCTTTCATTACCAAAAATACAGCACAAAGAAATGATGACAACACATACTCTAAATGTTGAGCTTTTAAAGACCAAGCAGTACAGTAAGGGTGACCAAGCAAAAAAACATACCACACACATGAACACTAAGCACTTCAAAAGTGAGAGAAACTAACTTAAGAGCAATTGTGAATTAACAGCCAGAGGACACAGACCAATCTGTTTCAAATGCGCATTCGCATCAGTATGGTGAATGAAGATAGTACTTCAGAACAAACATTTTAGTAAGTGAGGATGTCTCCATCTCTCTACAGCTACAAGGCTTACTGACATAAGCATGCCAGTACACATAGTGTTTTAAAATAATCATCTGCAATCTCCATAGTAAGTACAGACAAGTGGCAGAAAGTTAGATTCACATACAGTAGTCTAGACAAAAGCAAGGTTACCTGAAGTAGGAAAGTTACATTGACTGCAAAATAAACTGCACAACAGTCAGGAATGTGTCAGATCCATTACTGCAATTAAATTTATTCTCTGAAGCAAAACATCTAAAACTAGATTCCTGTTACAGGTCAAGATGACATTAAGGAAACTTAAAGGTGGCCATAATAAACTCTGATCTCACACTGTATTTTAATCTTAATGTCAGATAAAGAGAGGAAAAAAGGATAGGCACCTTTGTAGTGTAATAACTTTATAAGACACAAGGTAGATTTGTGCCAATACACCATTTAGTAAAGTTTAGCCAGATGCTCCTGGTATTTTGTGGTGTGCAGTGGTAACCCAGGAACTGCTATCAAACAGCTAGTCTTATTAACGCACACACTTTTCTAAACGTGAGGGTGGAAGCCCAAACAAGACACACGTGAACACTTCTGATAGGCAGCAAGGACAGGCACTCCTGACTTTCTATTCTACATCTGCTAACAACATGACCAGTTTCAGACTAAACATTACTTTTTATCTCCCTGCCCATGAGACATATCTTTATAGCAGTAGTTGTGAAGTAATGCACAAAACTCCTTCCTGTCAAAAACTGTAAGAAAGGCCGAATACCCTACTAAAAGCAGGGTCACTTGTTTCCAGCCTTTGGAGTTATGGATAAAGCACCCTTTCCACTCTTCAATTGTGTTCTATCTATACAGCAGTTTGTGCTTGCTGTACATAAATGCACAGGTAAGAGACATGAAAAATTTCTTTTCCAACACGTGTCAAAACACACCCTCCTCCCCCCCATCATCTGTGCAGTAGCATTTTCTTCTAAATGAAGCTTATGTTACCATTCAGAAACTTGCTTCACCATCGCACTGCAGTAGCCTTCTAAAGGCTCCCAGGGGAAACATCTCCCTTTTGTTGGCAGAATGCCTCATGCAGCATTACTGGTTAACTGATGGGGAAATCCAGGGCACTATACGAATACAAACATCAGCACAAGATAACAATTAGATGGCAGAGTTGCACATATCAATAAACTAGAGGAAGTGTATTAAAACAGTCATTTTGGAGATAACACCATTCAGAGCCTAGATCCTGGTATATTCACAGCTTGCATAATCTATACATAACCACAAGTAGTATACGCACACAAAAATCCCACTGCGCAAGTCAGGAAAACTATGGTAACTTTGAAAAATAAACCATTCTGAATAGGCAAAGATTCAGAGTACAGGACAAACATTTTCAGTGAAAGCAATCTGACCTCAGAAAAAAAAAATCCACTTTTAATAATTGATGCCTTCAAGAACTTACTCAGCTAAAGCTACATATTAAATCTTAGGAGGTGCAGTACAAGGGTTGCGTGTTACATCTTGCCATAAAAACTGGGATAAAACACTATAGGTTCTAGTGGGTTTAGCTGCTTTCAGTATTACTTGTGCTGAACAATTAAATACAGCCTAAAATTTGTCAGAAGCTGTTTGTAAATACACATCTAGCTGACATACCACCAGAGGAGTGGTGAATCAGCCATAAGCACACACATCATTGGAAATTCTCCTGAAAAATAACTGACTGCTTAGTCTTAAGGGCAAGAAGTGCAAACTGTGAGGGAAGACACAGAGCAAACACGTATCCCCATCCAGCACCACTCGAGTTCTGTTAGTGGCAGGACACAGCAGTTCAAAGTTCACTTTCACAGTTGATGTGGGTTTCCTTTAAGATGCCTGGAAAATGACTGTGTTGACCACATCCACATTCTGAAATACTTTTTTGAGAACTCCTAACGAAGCTTCAGCCAAAAGAACAGGAACTGACTCATTTTTACAGTACCCATCCATGGCACAGTCAGTCTCAGATGTGTGCCCAACATGCACACAGGCAGGGATAGAGTAGTCAAAACTTAGATTGATACCTTTAGCTTGGGATTTTGTATGGACATTCCAGCACTCTACATGAAGGTGTGCTCACAACACATCTTCAGCTACAGCCTGCCACTCACTGTCAGTGTCAGACACTTGTTTCTAATGAATTTATGCATAGAACTAAGAACTGAGCTGAACTAGAGACCATGAGCTCTCTACAGTGTATTTACTACCTGCAGCTCAAACAGGCCATAAGCAGAGAGATAAATGAGCTGGCATTCTATTACAACCTGTCGTAGGGTAAAAAAATCCCTACCTCTCCAAGTGTACTATTTCGAACTGACTGGACCAGCACATACTTTGTGTAAACTGGCTCATTCCTAGTTATGTCTTACTGCAAGGTAAGACAGTTCCAAAAGTGAAACTCAGAGGATCCAATAAGTCATTCCAATATTTCCAATTTGTTTAGCAATCTTTGGTGCATGGAAAGACAGGATGCAATGTGGGAGGCTCTGTACAGGACATATATACTACTAAGTATATACCTTGCAGCTCTTAGCTATGTATAGACTTGCAGAAAACAGGCATCCCATTTAAAAGCCTAGGTTTCTACAAAATAGGTGTGCCACTAAGCCATTGTTTAAACCCACCGAAACTGCACTGAATCATTTCCCTGAATAGCATCACAATGAAGTGGGTGTGTTGTTTTTAAATCAAGGTATCTGCTTAGCAAGTTTTTAACTTTTATTATCAACAGACCCCAAAAGCACAAGATTCTCCTATATTCACATATCTCCTATATTTCATTGAAGTTGCACTTATGAGCACAAGATTCCAAACAAATTAGGGATGGTAAGTGCTGAACTCCAGGAATAGGGCACCTTTGTTCTGACTACAGAACTACTCTGCTCAAGATATCCATTAGCAGCCTCACTGCTGTATCTAGCCTGGCTTCTGAACACAACTCATTAAGAAGAGGTTAACCTGACATGCCAGAAATAGTTTTCCCCAAAGGTTTCAGCTCTCCAGACCATCATGAAGAAGCAGCTTTATCTCCAGCATACAAGAGCTTTGTTTTGTTTTCCCTCCCCAAAGGAATATTTGACTAAGCTCCCTGCCCATATCTAGGCACTTTTTAATTGATGTATACTTATGTGGTATTGAATTGCATACTGCTCCTCCACCACAGAATTACATGCTCTTAACCTCAGCCAAGAAGTTAGAGAGCTCCAGTAGGCCAATTTATCAGGCAGCAAAAGTTTATTGGAAGTACCCAAACCAAACCAGTCATAATTGTTGAAGTTACACATTATCAAGGGGCATTCTGGCTACAGTGTGCAATTCTTCAGGCAGAAGCTCCTGGGGAAAATACAGCACTCCAAGTTAATATAGCTTTTTTTATCTGATCTCGTAGGGAGCAGGAATCTAGCAGACACTTCTGTGCTGAACAGGAGAGCATGACACGACATAGTACTTTACAGTTAAGAGGCAATTAGAGGTTCCTTATTCAATAGTAATGCCACCTTCTGCACTCATTTTCTACTATATGATCCACATCTTTTGCAGAGGAATTTTTGCTCTGTAACAGTGTTACTTAAAGACATCATTTCTAAGAAAGAGACATCTTGATAGGGTAACAGTCATAAGGAGTTTCTTTTGTGGAATAAGAAACAAGTGGTACATTTCAGTTTTTATTACATAAAGATAACACCTACAGTAGCCTTGCTGCTATTACTAATGTAACTAACTAGAAGACAAAACAGCACCTTTCAGCATTCAGAAGTGAACTATTCCTGCCCATCACTGCCTACTGAAAGTGGATGAACAAAACCAAGAAAGAAGTTGCAAATTTTAACATCCTCCCGATATCAGTGTCCTTTCTCACCAAGATTACACACGATTTCAGAGAGCTAGAGGTTTATTCTTCCCACAGCCAGAAACCAGTTGTGAGAAAGCACTTTGGTTTTCTGAACACGAAGTGAGATTTTTTCTGGTTTTGCTATCTCTGGCTACTGCATTACAGGTCTTAATCAGACCTGTTCCATATTCCTAAGCTAGCAGTTTCTGAGCAGTTCTGGAAAGGTAGGTGATTGCCCAGCTAAACCAGTGCTGCTTTTAAGAGTCTCTCTTGCATTGCAACTGCTTGACCACGGCTAGCATTTTTATAACCTACAAAGGTAGTCTAGTCTGGGTTCCATCAGTCATTTCAAACTCTCAGACATTCAAGCACGACAAAGCAGAGCTCAACTCCTGAAGCCAACAAGTTGAGGAGACATAATAACTAGCAGATTTTGAGCCAGCAGTTCCCATAAAAAAGGTTTAGAAAAAATAAAAATCACAACTTCCACCAAAAGATTGCCTACACAAGGCAGCAGACTAGCAGAGTGGAAACAAGCCAGTCACTTGACTTCCAGTTCCTCACCCCCCAGCCACAGGGCACATCCTCTTGTCTGCTTGCTCTAACCGTTACTCTGAGTGTTAATGACACGGCATTGCAGCATGGTTTAGCTGGCACCTACTTACCGAAGGTCAAAAACCTTTTAAGGGTGCTCAGAAACCAGAAGACTCCCTCCAGCAAGGATCGGGGCAGCGCCCCAGTAAAGCGTTGTGATACTCCATAGCCCGTAGGGCACTCTCTCCTCTCCAGGATCAGAGTTTCTAACACCTCGCCCTCCTCACGCCCTACATGGTCTCTCCCTATCACAACTGCAAATACTATTACGCATCTTACACGAGCACTACATTTCCTATAGTTTCCGGAAGAAAGAATAAACATTGGATTTCATTCTCATTCCACAGCTGCTTGTGGGGAGGGAGGCCTCCCGTCCACTCTTTCCTCCCCTGAGGAATTTCGGCGCAGGGGCAGAGCTCTCCCAGCTATGGCTCCAGCTCAGCCGCCGCAGCAGCCCGAACCGCAGCACGCCTACTTCAGCCGCTGCCCGCCAAGCCCCACAGCACCATCGGGCACCATGCTTGCGTGTCACTTCATATGACAAAATACCTGCCCATTTAGGGAGCTGGCATCCCAAAGGCTAGTTTTGTAACTGTTAGAGGTTAAGTGACAAGTACCAATTATTGATGGAAATTTCTCTTTTTTTCATTCATTTCTCTTTTCCCCCCCTCTAAGTACTGACTTCATTTTTGAGGCTCATTAGTACCTACAGCACAAACTGATTAATGCTAGCACACACATTCAGAGCACCAACTGTATCCAGCAGAACACTAATTTACTTGTTGAGAAGCCAGTACTTTTATCAAGCATCTAAAGCAACACTCTCCCTCAAGCTTCTGAAGAGACATATTCAACTGATTTAGAAAGAATTACCAACTGATAAGTGATTAGCTATTAATGATGTGCATTTGCATGTTATACCTCTGATACAGAAGCTGAACAAAGGCCATAGGTTAGAAGAGTTAAGTATTTGTTGATGCTACATGCTGCTCTCCCTGTGCAAAGGCTGTCATCTTTCTGACTAGTGAACTCTGCAAGAATTATTTTCAGCTTGCAAGACTCACCTGAAAATTAAGCTTCAGTGTTAACTAATATAAGGGAACACCTCAAAAAAAAAAAAAGACCAAGTCAATTTATAAAAAGTTTCTTTAGATGCCTCCTGAAATAACCAGGATGGCCAAATATTCAATCATATTCTTGACTTGTCTCCCCACCCTTTTCACAGCCCCCGCGCCCCTCCCACTTTTAAAGCACAGCAGCTTCCCCTTCATGCTTGCAGATGGATAACTGGAGAATATCTCCCTTTTTATACAAAGCCAGGAATGTGATCATATGTTCATATCCACATGACATCTCCCATTGAAAACATTCGCATCCCCTTCTGTAAAGAAGACTTCTGAATGCTGAACCTTCCTTATCACAGTACCATAGCTTTTAACTAAGCCTGAAATTTCAAGTAAGATTGTGTCCAGACATTATGAAAGTATGTCCTTTAAAAATATTTTCAATGGTGTTATTCAGTTTTGTCTAACTCCTCCCTCCCACCCATTCAAATTAAAAGGACAAAGCAAAATAGGCCCCTCAAAACCACAACTACTCAAAGTATTTTTGGTGAAGATATAGACAACATCTGCTAATAGAAAACATGTCACGTTTATTGCCCAACCACACACTTGTTAAGCAAGGGCAGCAAGAGATTAGTAAAATACAAATATTTAATTATTCACAAGTCATGCAGACCTGTGATGTTTTCCTTAAGGTGTGAACAGCTGGCTGCAAAATTTAGACCAGATGTTGCTCTTAAAATGAGCACTGATTTATAAACATGCAGTTTCACCATGACCAAGACAGATACAGAACTGCACAGCATTATGCACCTATTTATAGTAGATATTTCTGATGGTGAAAAGTGAAACATCTGGTTCAAGACGATTATGAAACAGATAAATCTCATCACATAATAACTCCAGAGCATAACTTTTAAATAGCACAAGCCAATGTGCAATAAGGAACCCAAAAGTCTGCAGAAAGATACTCACACATGCATCAGCATGGTTACTGCAAAGACCTAGTTCAGAACAAGCACTGGAAGGCCAAAATAATTCTTTTCAAGCTGTTGACTAATTTCACATTACATAGAGAGTAACTCCAATATGCAGATTTACTGGGAGAGGTGCATCACTGTCTGGTACTAAGAGCAAGTGTGTATTGTAAGAAGTAACATCCAGGACCCAGTTTGGCTTGGCTTTTTTCCTCCCTCATCTACAAAGACCTTCAGAGACACCAAAAAATCATCAACATGGATGCATGCACTAATAAAAGTTTGGCATGACTAGATGCCACACAATAATATTTTAACAAATGTGAGAGCACATTCTTAGTGCAATTAGTAAGATAACAGAAAAACATGTAACTCTAGCCTAAAAAAAAACCTATTTTTTTTCTTGAGTATCATCACATCATGGCTGAGCTGTTCTAACAAAGAAACAGCACATTTTAGGAGTAAAATTCTGAATGTGGGTATATGAAGAATAAGGGAATATTTCTACTTCAGAAAAATACTGCCCATTCAGTGTTTCTAAGCAATAATTCTGTCATATCATCAGTGTTCCCGATTCAACATCTGACCTTATAATACAATATGCCAATTAAGTATTTATTATTTTAAGAATAGCTACAACTTCTTCCCTAAACTTAGATGAGTGTTAACCAGCCATTGTATACTAGAGCCAAAGATTAGAGCTTTCACCTTTAAAAAAAGTAAATCAGGCTCCCTAGAAACAGAATAATTTCTAGGGGGCTACAGACAGTGCTCTCCCATGAACCATAACCAGTCCCACCTTGATCAAGCTCTATTTAGACAACAAATTAGCAAGCCAATTCCTTGAGACAGTGGAGGGATCTAAGTCTATAAATATATCAGCTTGACAAGGAGGTATAAATTGATCTTCTCTGGCAAATAGTTACCCTTAAAGCTTATCACTAGAAGTACTCGGAGTAGGCAGTATCTTTATTGTTCAGAATGCTCATCTGTGTCAGTTATCTTTAAGGAAAGGTCAGAAATAAAGTCATTGGGATCTGCTTAAAACCACTGAGCCTAACTCTCCGTGGGCAGGATGATGGTCCAGAGAACCTCCTATGTGCCACATAGTTCTTTCATTTTCAAGCCTTCTATTTGTAGGTCATCACACTCATGATCAGCTCCAAAGCCACACAGCAACTCTGTAAGGTTTCTTGAGTCGATTCATTCTTAAACTTTGCTTCATCTGAGCCATAAAAGACGATTTTCTGTCCTGTGACTGCTGAACTTTTAAGATACTGCTATTTGCGCCAGTAAATCACTTGATTTAAATCTTTACTGCTCATCAGCCTTTATGAGCAACACAAGATATTCACAGAAATGAGACAATGATGAGGTTTTGGCATTATGAACTGAGGCCACTAGAATTACATTTACCATGTGTGAGGGAGACAGAAATATTTAAATACATACTCAGCCTCAGTCCACCCATCCAGTAGCTTAGCTTAACTTTTTTTTTGGTGCTGAGAAATTTCAGGAAGATATTTAAAGCAATATTAACAGTCCATCACAAGCTTATACACGTGCCACATGTTACATGTATTTTGAGAAGTGTTTCCTCTTTCTCACAAATCCCAGGGAAACAAGTAACAGCAGTTCAACTTTTCAGCTCCTGCTGTGATAAGTAATTTGTAAGAACAAATCAAAGCAGACATAATAGCCTGATCACCCCCTGGGATAACTGCTTCAGTCCTATTACACTGCATTTCTAACAGGTATAGATACAGCAGAACTAGCTGCAGTAGTGAAGTTACAGATGGGTGAACACAATGTTTCTGCATTTATATAGAATGGCTTCCATGTAAAGAATCCAGTTTTCAAACCTCAGTGCAGAAAGAATAAGGGGAGGCGGGGGGGGTCTTACTGCTCAAAGAACTGCAGTCAGATCAAGTAAACTACGAGGCAACTCCTCCTCTTAACTACATAAGTGTAAAATCTGCAGAGATGGAAAACAAGTATCCTTGGCTATTAAAAGTTTTGCCCAAGTTAAGGCTATCTAGAGGTACAACAGCTAACAAGAAAACCCCACTAAACTCATGGAAGAGGAGTTGGGATGGGGGGGAAGATCTATTCAGACATTGAAGAGATCTATGTAAAACCAGTTCAAGATGCTCCAGGGTGGCGGGGCACACACCATGCATTCAAAGTTTCCATAGGTCACCATAGCTATTACAGGGATTTCTGATTTCCCCGACTCTAAAGCCAATCTGGTTGGAAAAAGCTTTCTGTGTCCAGGAGGTGGGTGTGCGCAGGAGAGAAGCATGTCATGCAGCAGCACATTGTTTAAGAATATCAAAATTAATAACAGCAAATTCTGGACTCTTTATCTGACAATTATGGGTAACACTATTCAGTGCTGCTGTATCGCATGGGCAAGCATCTCCACATGTATGTGCTATCTTGACATCCACACAATCAAAATATTGTGCAGAACCCATCCATCACTGAGGTGCTACTAAACAACTGAATGAACCAGGAACAGAAGTGAGCCAGCAACATAACCCTTCCAAGCTTCTAAAACACAGACTACACGTCACCATAAAAAAAAAAGCACCAGTCTCACATTTCTCATGTCTACCCTTCTCTACATCAGTCATTTAAGCACCCCCACTTACTATAATTAATAAAAAGCATCATCATGATACATAGCAAGATTTACTTGTGGCAGTTTTCAGATTTCTTCCCCTCCCAGCATTTTGAAATTCTAAGTGTTGGTTTGTTAGTTTTCATTTTATTTTTTTTTAACAGACATTTTCATTACATATGCTCACCAAAAAAACCAGACAGCAAAAACTTACTAATAGAACAAGCGTAAAATGTGGTTTTGTGTGAGATCATATACTACAAAAAACGTAAGGGTTTTTTTAATGAAAAAAAAATGGAACAGTCAACAGTATGACACAAACCAAAATACAAGTAACAGACATGATCTAAACAGAATTAGACTGGAACATGTTTGTTTAATTCCCAAAAATCAGTCAACCCTCATCTAATACAAGTATTTCACAACAGGTGAGTGAAACTCAGTGGGAGATTGTCAGTCATCTCATTAGACAACAAATCAACTGCACTTTTTCTTTTTTTTTTTTTCCCTTCCCATCCATCAAGCTTGGACTACTTAAACAGAGTAGTATGCGCTTTTTATTTTCGGGAAAGCAGGGGGAAGGGAGCTGGGGGGGACCTCTAGCAAGAATGCTAACCTTATGAATTCTTCCTCTGGAATTTTAATTGGTAAATCTATAAGTTAAAACGTACCCAGCTGCAGTGAGCTGCTCCTCAGCCCCACCACAGACAGAACCTCGGACCCATTTGCTGGAGCCTGCTAGCAGAGCCCTTCCCTCGGGTGGTGGCCAGCCACACCTGAGCTGAAGAGGAGACTCTGGCAGCAGTAGCTGGGTTGCCCTCTTCCCTGTTCTAAAAGGCACACTTATCTCGAAATCTATTCTTTTTATTGCTTCTCTTATTAGACATTTCCTACTCGTTTTCACAACAAATTTAGCTACACAACAACCTTGAGCTCTATTTTTATATGCAGCATTGTTCAAAGAGTTTCCGAAAATTGTATTAGGAAGAAGAGAAAGGCCTTTGAACAATTAAGACAAGCTTTGTAACAGAAATAATCATCTTAACACTAGCCGGTTTCTCCCCCCCACCTTTTGGAAAAATCTTTTCAAGGCGGTCTAGGGCAGACGAAAGCAAGTAAGAGATATTTTTAATTAAGAAAACCCATGTTTTATGCATCAGAACCAACTGAGAAGACCATGCTTTGGATAGCACCTTTTAACCTGTAATCAAACTTCTTCCTGAACGCATCTTGGAAGAGTTTCGGCTCAAAGAGAAAGTAAAAATAAAGTTCACAGAACCAACAGCAGATTCGGAACACAAGTTTCAACAGTTGCCACATAAAATAAGCCACTCTTCACCGACTAACACCCAAGACCTACAGCACCAACAGGCACTACCGTTTCTCACCAGACTCGGAGGCAGCTTTCACAGCAACGACTGAAGCACCGTACCCCGAGGGAACGGCAAGAGACACTTTCATACGCGTTCATCCGGTGACCGGGCTTCTTTAGCGCCTTGAGGAGCGCAAGGAGCGCAACCCAACAGCCTGGCTGCCGCTGTACCTTTACCTCACGTCCCCG
>VXBZ01002524.1:0-57278 GCA_013399135.1 Heliornis fulica | reverse complement strand
AGGCCGCAGCTCCCGCCCCGCTGCGGCCTCAGGCAGGCCCCGCCCGGCGGTCGAAGAACCGGGAAGCGCCCGGGCTGTGAGGCGGGTTTAAGGAGAGAACACCAGCGAGGGCTGCTCAGCCTCTGTACGAGCCCCAGCCTGCCCCGAGCACCGGGCCTTACTTTGCAAGCCACCCGGTGCGGGCAGAGCTTCCCGAAGCCCAGGGGGGGCTGAATCCGCCGCAGCAGCGTCACCACGTCCAAGTGTTTGATCCGTCCCCTGAGGAAGAAAGCACAGTGAGGGGCACATCCTTACCCAGGGGTGACCTGCTGATCTGCCCCTCTTCTGAGGGCTGTGGGGGGCACAGACTTACAAAGAACCATAGAATCACAGAATCATAGGATGATTAGGGTTGGAAGGGACTCCCAGAGGTCATCTAGTCCAACCCCCCTGCAAGAAGCAGGGACACCCCCAACTAGATCACGTTGCTCAGGGCCTCATCCAACCTGGCCTTGAACGTCTCCAGGGATCCAGGGGCAGCCACCACCTCCCTGGGCAACCTGTTCCAGTGCTCCACCACTCTCACAGCAAAGAACTTTTTTCTAATATCCAATCTAAATCTCCCTCCCTCTATTTTGAAACCATCACCCCTTGTCCTGTCACAACAGGCCCTACTGAACAGCCTCTCCCCATCTTTCTTGTAGGCCCCCTTGAGGTCCTGGCAGAGCGCTAGAAGGTCTCCCCGGAGCCTCCTCTTCTCCAGGCTGAAGAGCCCCAACTCTCTCANCCTCCCGTATAAATAGCCCCAAGCCACTGTCTTTCAATACTAGTTTGTGCTTTGGGCTGTCACAGGAGACAGTGAAGAGCTCAACTTCCTCCACAGCAACAGCTGGCTTTGAGTTCTATAAATGCCATCCCAAAGGGAGAATTCTCTCCTGGAGGGAGGGGAGCTACCAGAGCTGGAAGTGGGGTGTGAAGCATTGAGGAAGAGGAAAAAAAAAGCTTCCCATAGGTGGGAAGTAATTGGATATCATCTGGATTGATACCTGTTTCATATACATACATATATATATATATAAAACTATGGCTTCAGCCTCCACAGTCTTGTCTTCAAACAAGCATAAATAGTAGCACCTGTTGTGTTAACAAACAGTGCATGTGTTAGAGTCCTGTGCTTATTGCCAGTCCATGTTGAAAGTCTCCCTGGACCGTCCCTGTGGGTAGGAAGAAGGGTTTGTAATTTACATATCACCTGGATAATGTGACATGGCCTCACGTGCTGTGGAACCAGAGCCCAAATTAATCTTGACACTGTGTCTCCTGAAGAGATCTGCTTTGAGTTTATGCCAAGATCACTTCCCTCAGTTTTTGCATTATGAAGGGGGCTTTGCAATTACAATTGTCAACTGTGCTCTAATGCCACAGGGATCTAAATGCACTTTAAGCCTAAGCATGTGTCAAACAGACCACATAATACTGAATGTCAGTTAAGCCCTTGTGTGAGTTGTTCTTGTGTAGCTTTAAATCCCTGCAAGTCTGCTGATGTGAATAACCCTGCAGCCAGTGTACCACAGCAGTGTGAAGGTGCTGGTTGTGAGGGGCCTGTATGACATAGGACATAGATTTGAGCACAGCACCTCTGCTGTGAATAGGAAGTTAAATAGGAGTCACAGCTCAATGTCCCAAACACACACCACAATAAACCATCCCTCTCATCTCCTTTGCTCATTCTTGTGCAAACATTCTGTATCTCTCCCCAACTGAAAGTGAAGCAATGACTATAAAATAAGGTGCTTGTCCTCCCAAGGTGCCCTGATATCCAGGCTGAGTTACTTACTTGGCTTCAGGGTCATACTCTGCCCAGATCCTTTTAAACTCATCCAGGTGATGTGGTCCTAAAATGGACCAGTCCCGGGTCAGGTAATCAAAGTTATCCATTATAACAGCTACAAAAAGATTGATGATCTGCAAGCAAGAACAGAGAGGCAGGTAACAGCACACTTAACCAGTTATCCATTTGAGGTCTGGATTTAGACTCATAAAACTAAGAAGCTGCTGGGGACATGTTCCCCCATGCCACCCCCCAGTTTAAATAGTAAGATCCCAGAAGCAGGATATGGAACAGATGAGGCCCAAGCAGGCTGAATGCTTAGAGAAGCTGTGATGGCTTTTTATTTAGCAGTGCCTTTGCCCACCTGGGATTTATCCTCTACAGGCAGTGAGGCTGAGATAAAAGTCCTCTCCTCTGGCCCAAGACCAGAACTTTAAAAACGTTGCTGCTGTTCACTGGGAGAGTTTTTTTCTCCACACTGTTGCCAGCTGCAGAGCATGTGCTGTCGCTCTGAGCCGTGCTGCATTGCCAACACGGAGCAGATGCAAGTGGGGTGTGTGTATTCTCACAGTCATTGCTGCTGGCAGGGGAGGAGAAACCTGCTCAGCAGCCAGAAGGAAGGTAGGAGGGAAGGTGGGAAGTGTGGCTGAGGCGTTGCTAGCCTCAGCACAGCCCACAGCACGCTAATTTGGTTTTTCTCGTGGAAAGGGAGGGGGGAAGGAGTGTGCACAAAGGATTGGGGTTGGAAGCAGAGCATCCCCCAGAGCTGGGGGGAGGCAGGAATGGCAGTGATGAAGGGGGTGTTATCACTGAAAGGGTGCTGCTGGGCCCATGGGGAGATTTCCCCTCTCTGAGGTCATTCTTTTGCTGTGCACTGCTGGTTTCTGGGGAGGCAGGGGCTCAGGCTGGCAGGATTTGGTTGCTGGGGCAGACTCACCAGGAAGGCACAGAGCATGTAGAAGCTGATGAAGTAGAAGACAGCGAAGCTGCTACCACAGGAGTGGTCGGCCTCGGTGGAGTTGGCTGGCTCCGACTCTGGGTCACACTTCTTGTCTGGGAGACATGCCAGCATGATTTCCTGCCAGGCCTCACCGGTGGCACACCTGGGCACGGCAAAGGACAAGGGAAGACAGCAGTGACCTTCAGTGTGAGAGACTGGCACAACCTGTTCCTGCTCCATGAATATGCAGGGCATGCCCTGACCCCCTTTTTGGCTTTGTTGCCATCACTGGTGTGTTGTTCCTAACTGCCCAGTCTGGGTACTGGGGTGTTATGCTCCAACCAGCCAGAGTCATTGAAATGTGTGTGACATGCCTATGGACTGCACAAAAAACCCTCAGAAATGAGGAGCTTTGGATTGTGCCAACTGCTCACCCCCCCAGCACACCTGGCCATAGCTGGAGCAGGGCAGTGTGCGGAGCTGGGCATGGCTGTGCCAAAGCATGAGTGGGCAGTCATGTCCCATTCCCATTCCCTGGATGTCACACTCACTCCAGCTGAACAAAAGGATGAGTTTGTGATGCCTATCAACATCTGAGGGCACTGAAAACTGGTGATCCTCCTTCTGAGGAGGACATGCCTTCCTCCCCAGCACTGGCCAATGTCAGCTGGCAGGGTGCAAGGCTTCACAGACAGGTTGTTTCATCTGAGGTAACTCCTAGGCTCCCCCACTAAGGGACAACATGTTCCTACTCACCTCAAGAGCACGACACAGTAGAAGGAGATAAGCTGTGCCCAGGAGCAGAGGAATCACTGACACAACCTGGAGCTGTAAGACACCCACCTGAAAAGCAGCAGCACTGCCTGGGGGAAGGTCTGGAAGTTGTTGTTGCGGTTGATTTCGGTGGTATCGTTCAGCGCAATTTTACCAAACACCTGGCAGAGAGCAGAGGTCTTTTCAGGTTAACCCTTCAAAATCCCCAAGCCTCTTGTCACCTGTAGCTCTGGGCCTCACCCTGACTCTGATATTTAACAGACTCTGCTGTTCTCTTAAAAAAAAAAAAACATTTCTACAGGTATTTCATATGTGCTGTTGCTTCCCTTGCTTGTGCTTTGTCACCAGAAAAGCACTGATTTTGTGACAAGAGGCATCTTGGCATCTTCCTTATCTCATACCCTGGAAATACGTGATGTGGGGACTTATTTTGACAAGCACTCACAAGGGGAGGGGGCCCAGCTGAAAGAAGTCAAAAACACAGAAGAAAAAGCTCCTTCCTCCATTGCTTATCTGTCCTCACCAGGAGGAAACGACAGCAGAAGACCAACAGGTCTTGAGCTTTCAGCTCTGTGAGGTGCCTTCAGCCTTTCCAAAACAACATAAAGTACCTTGCCTTGGATCTGGAGACTGTCCAAATGCTTGCCCTTCCAGTAGCTGTGCTTGCCACCAGCAAGTGTTTCAGGCCCCCAGCCAGAACACAGCAATCTGAAGGTGGTGACCACATTTGCCAGACAAGGGCAGCTTACAGCTTCCTCCCATGCCCAACCAACCATCACTGCACCAACTAGTTCATCCATCCTCTCAACCATCTGCAAACCTTTTTTAGGGTCCTGCTCATGGATGTGGAGTCCCCACTGCAGGAGAGTTTCAGGCTGCTTTGGAGAAAGCCTACAGAGTATTTGTGGGCACTGGGACTGGGAGCTTAAACCCTGCCTGGCAGAGAGGTCTCTGCACAGCAGCCAGTTAGGACTATTTATTCCCCATTGATAGCAACGTGACAGAGATCTCAAGGACTGAGGGCTGTAATCTCGTAGCCAAAATGAGCAGCAGGAACAGAGTAGCTCTGAGAGAACACAGAGCTTCTTTTCAAGCAAATGTCACTGATAATTAACACCCCAAGAGGAACAATGACGTGGAGAGAGGCTCAGGGACAGTGGTGAGAAGGCCACGCCAGTCTGGGGGGGGGCCTTTTCATGCAGGGGTTCCTCATGGATGCCTGGGCCTTCCCCAGCCCTGACTGCCCACACCTTGAGGGTAGCAGTGACATCCCCAGCTGCACTGAGGAGGAGCAGGAGGATGGTTTAAATGCTCAGAGGCAGTTTGAGCTGACCCAGCCCATATTTTTCATTTCACACTAGTGTAGACAAAGGAACTTCCCTTGCTGGCTTTCTGGTTTTCCTTTGAACCAAGCCAGCCTCTCCAAGACATGAGGCCCTGGTGGCAGCTACCATGGGTGCTTTGCATTAGGCACCTACGAGGAGCTGTCAGTGGAGGTTCCTCTCTCATGGCCTCTCCAGTCTGTGCCTCCTGGGCCATGGTCCATCAGCATCAATTTGGATTTTCCCACTTGAGCACATTAGGGCACATGAGGCTTGAATGTGGTTACACTCCAAGTCAGGGCAGGAGCTGAGAAAAAGTGTTAAGTCTCCTTTATGTGGGGAATTCTTGTGTTTTCACCAGAGCTGGTACATCCAGTGTTCCAAGGTAGCTGCTTAATGGAGTGAGGAAGGATTTTCCTTCCTACATTTCCCCATGTGTGAGGGAACTCTGTGTCAGCAGGTTCAAGGGGGCAGCACACAGGATGGCTGGGATGCCATTGGGACAAAAAGCAGTGACAGGTCTGTGGCCTCTAAGCAGAGGAGGAAGATGAGAAAAGCTGTTTTTCTCACTGGAAGACAGGAGGGCAGGAAGTGATCTAGTAATCCAGATCGGTGTGAGAGACAGATGTGTGTTCTTCAGGCTGCTGACATGATTTAAACAGAGGCTTGAATGTAAGCCAAGGCTTAAACAGCCACATTAGAATTAGCTGACAGAAAAGGGAATAGAATTACAGAATAAAATATCTAGCCTTAGCAGTGCTCTGATCATTGCAGACCTATTGCACAGATGCCTACAAGCCATTGTAATGCTCTGTGTAGCTGTGTAACCCTAGTGTAATGCTCTTCAATGATTTGCTGTGTGGCACAGGTAATCCTGTAAGATCATGGCCATTTGAGTTAGCTATTAACAGTACAGCCCAGCAGCCTAAATGACAGCTGTAATTACTGGGGGCAATTGAGATAATTCAAGGAAAGATTATTTTTGTTCTCCAGACTGAGGTGGAGTAGATGGAGCCTGTGAAAAGATGTGATTATAATAACAGGAAACAAATTAAAACAAGGTCACAGAGGTCAGATGAATTTTGTTACTAATTCTGTGGGCATTATAAAACCAAGAAGTTTAAGACCTCTGGAAGCAGTTATGCTATGGCTTTCTATACTTTGGTCTCTGCTCCCAGCTGGCTGACTTGAGATCTCTGATGAACACCCAAGTGACAATCAAAGCTCAGTTTGCAAAGCAGCACAGCGAACGAGACTGTGCCTGTGTCACACACTTTCTTCAGTGGGCTGTATGCAGCATCAGCTCCTGGCACAGGTGGGTGCTCAGGCCAGTTCCAAGTTCATTTTGCAAACTGAGGAGGATGTTGTATCCAAGAACTGGTGCATACATTTGATCTGATCCCATATTTACCATTGCAGGTGTAAATCAAAAGCTGCTCTTTACAACCCAGTGGAAATTATGCAAGCGTGAAAGTGATGAGACAGAAAAATTTGGTTTGTTCAGTGCAGCACGGCCATCAGACCACTGAAACAACTGTTTTGACTCAGTGGGGGCAGTAAATCTCCCCCCCTGTGAAATGCCACTTTCAGAGTGTGGAGGGCAGGTGGGCAGGCAGGGTCCTTGCACTCTTTGTGTATTTTATTCTGCCATGAAACGGGTCAGGGTTTGTGTGGGCGGTTTGGGGTATTTTTTGGTGTTTTTTTCTTTGTTGCTGGACTGTTGTAGTCCTGTTGGAAGTGCATAGGTGCCTGTGATTAGCTGGTGTCTTACCTTACAGAGCAAAACCATTCTTGTAAGCCTCTCCAACCACACACTGATCTAGTCAAGTTACAAATCTGTTCCCAAAACTCTTAACAGGAGGAGATAGACAAAGTTGATCTCTTTAGCATCGCTTACCTGCATCCCGATCACGGCATAGATGAAGAACAACATCACTATTAAAAGAGCCACATAGGGGAGAGCCTAGAAATGAAGAAAAAAAAAAATAAAAGGAAAAAACCAGAGAGCACTGTGTCTCCACCGAGCTTGGCACCCTGGACTTCGTGTCTCAGGCACGGGGCTGGCACCACACACGGAGTCTGTCATTTGGCCAGGTGGCCACTAGATGACTCTACAGCCCCACGGTTGCTGTCCCTCCCCGCCACCCCGCTGGTGCCACCCAGCTCTGGCTGCTCCCACTCGCGATGATGTAGCGATGCTGCCTTCAAGTCAGTCCCGCTCTGACGGAGGGAGGAAAGCGAGAGCGACAACAGTGTCTACAGCTGCTTACCCAGAGGGGACAGCTCTGGTAGCCAGTGTTATTCTGGCACTAATGGCAATGTGGGGTTTTATCCCGGGTCAAATACCCAATCTGCTGCTGAGATCCAAACTGAAGGATTCTGCTGCGGTGGCTGGTACCAGCCCAAGTACCTGAAGCAGCATCAGCTTTGTTGCCTGTTCAGCATTAGGTGCCTGTGGTTGTGTCTGCAGTGCACCGAGTGTCTGTGATCAGCTGCTGGAGGAAACTCAGAGCCCTGAGACACAGAGCTGCCTCTTAAGGAAGAGGCCAGTGATCAGCAGAGTGGTGAGAACGAGGGGTTTTGTCTGCCACCAGCAGGAATCAAGGGCACAGCTTGGGATCTCACAGGCTTCGGCCTCTGAGGAGGAATTTTCTGTTGAAATACATAGTGCTAAGACCAGGGGTTTCCAGACCTTACTTCAGAGGTGATGGTGGACACATTCATCCTGAGTACAGCCCCTGATCTGGAGTTTGAACACCCCATTTCACTGAGTATAAAACCCTATAACATTTTTTTCGATAATGTAAGGTTATATACACATTCAAAATTTATGCCTAAATTCAATTTCCTACTAAATCCTATAAGAAGAATTGAGGTAAAATTTTCCCTGACCACTATGAACATTTGAATCAGATCTACAGAAATTATCTCAAAGAGATCTGAACCATTACAAGGGCAAAATTTCCAACCTTCCAGCAACGCCTGTAATCATCACCTTGAGGTGCAGGGGCAGACTCTTCTGTGTTTCATGGGGTCAGACAAGCCTGTGTGTGGCTATGCCACAGTGCCACTGGAGACACACCAGGCCAGGATTGGGCTCCAAACATTGTGTGATCTAGTTTGGACTTGATACACACAAGACCTAAGGAGATTTCCTGGGATATTGTCCAGACAGGACCTGAGCTGCATAACCTTACCAGTTCTTCCATCTTTCAAATGGGGATGGGGAAAGAGTCTTCTCTCTTGACCTTCTGGCCCTCCACTTTCTCACCATGTTCTGCTCAGCCCACTCCTCTCTAATGATGCACCTTCCTACTCACCTCTGCCCCTTAATCCCAAATCTCCCAAATTCCATTTTTTCTGACTCTGTCCCTGCTCCTTCTCCACCCTTCCCTGGCTTTACCCCTTTGTCCTTGTGATTCCCACGACCTTGCCTTGCCCTCAGCACCCTTCTCACTTCCTACTCCTCCCACTCACCAGCCTGGGCTCTGGCGCTGTCTCCGCCTGCGGAAACCCTGCCAAGCGCATTCCCACCACACGCTCCTGTGACGAGTGACACGGAGTGACACTGCTCGTGTGGAAGCACCGGCCCTACGAGGAGGCTGAGGGAGCTGGGGGTGTTTAGTGTGGAGGAGACTGAGGGGAGACCTTATTGCTCTCTACAACTCCCTGAAAGGAGGTTGCAGTGAGGTGGGGGTTGGTCTCTTCTCCCCAGTAACAGGTGACAGAACTCGAGGTAATGGCCTCAAGCTGCACCAGGGAAAATTGAGGTTGGATCTTAGGAAGAACTTGTGTCCTGAGAGAGTCCTCAAGCATTGGGACAGGCTGCCCAGGGAGGGGGTTGAGTCCCCATCCCTGGAGGGGTTTAACAGACGGGGAGATGCGGTGCTTGAGGACATGGTCTAAGGGTGGACTTGGTGGCGGTGGGTTATTGGTTGGACTGGATGATCTTAGGGGTCATTTCCAGCCTTAACAATTCCATGATTCTGTGAAAGGGTGGAGGGATCCCAGATTTTGGCAGTGGGAGTGGGTGAGTTAAGAGCTCTGCACAGTGGCTGTTCTTAGCTGCCAAAGGAGCCTCCCAGTAGCAAGAGGAGGAGCTCTGAGCAGAGAAGACCATGTTAGAAAGAGCCAAAGGCTTTCAAGGGAACAGGGCTCACTCCCAGTGCTCTCACCCCCCTGCCCCTTGCTGTGGAAGATGGGTCCTTTGATACTTTCTCCCATCATCTGACAACCCTGCCTAAAAGTGACCCTCCAAAGGGGTCTGAAGGTCACTGGAGGGAAGTACCAGGCACTCCCTTTCCCATCCTCCTCATCCTTTCCAGCTGTGGCAAGCAGAGCTCAGGAGAAGAGGGAGTTGTTACTAAAGAGGCTGAATGGGGACAGGGGAGGAGAAGCAGTAACTGGAAAGTGTGACTCTGTCCCCTGCATCAGGGATGGCTGAGCTGTGCCAAGGGAATGTCATTCCTCTCCATACAGACAAAATGATTCCCACTGGAGCCACTCAAATAACAACCTGGAAGTTAGCAACCGTGTAAGCAATGGAAAAAAAAGTCACTTATGGCACAGATGTGACAGAAAATTGCTGTGCAGTATCAGGTCTTCTGGCAGTCAAGGAGAGTGCAAAGTGAGAGTCCTCTGCTTGAGCCTGGTGGCCTGGCTTTAGGTTTTAAAGCGTTGATCAGTCAATATTAGTGTTATTGACCATTTAAAGCCTCAGTTTGAGGATACATGTCTGCTGTTTCAAGACTTGTGTGTTGCACAAATTACTCCTTTATCCTTTAGTCCAGTGGTGTGTCCTGCATCTTTTCTCAGGTTTAGATTGTCTTCTACTGACACACCTTCCAGACCTGCCCCAGCTAACATGCAGGTTCTGCTGGCCCAGTAAATCCAAGTCAAGTGCTTGCAAAGTGCAGGAATATGCTATGCTTCATCTCTAACCACTATTTTTCTATATATGTTTAGGTTAAGGGCTGGTTTGGAAGTGTTTTTTCTAGCTATTTTTCTATCCCTAGCTATCTCTTGGTGCTTGTTTTCCCCCAGTGGTGATGATTCAATGATTATCCAACCCCATCTTCTTTGCCTTCCTCTATCCACTCTGGTGCTTTACCTACCACTGAAATACAACCATTCCTCAGGGCACAAGCAACAGCAATTTAATAACTTGTCATCGTTACCAGAGGTGTGGGGTCAAAAAAAGTGAAATTCTTTCTGGATGAAAGCATGGGGGGTCACACACCTTTAATACTCCCTGGACATCCTCAAAAAGAGGCTTAAAATAAACTTAATTGAAACCCAGGCTTTCCCAGCTGTGAATTTCACTTAAAGCATAAAATGCAGCTAAAATAAGAAAATAAATAAATGAGACTGAAGGGTTATAGACAGGTGGTAATTGAGTTGAACTGAACTATCCATCAAGGCTATTCAGGGAGGTCTCCAGCAACTGGTCATACTTTAAAGAAGAAACTCATGCCATGAGAACTCCATCTCCTCGAGTCTCACTCTGACCAGCGGCCTGTGGGCTCAGGCACTTGGCTGAAACCCCTCACCAAGGGGAACACCATAAAATACAAAAAAAATTAAAGGTGTTAGAGCTTACATAGGGATAAGTGAAAGAATACCTGGAAGGACTTGATGAAGGTCCAAAGCAGCGTCCGGATGCCCTCCCCTCGGCTCAGGAGCTTCACGAGACGCATCACGCGGAAGAGTCGGAAGAAGGTGATTGAGATGCGAGAGTTTTCCTCTGCATTCTGGAAGCCATTGGCACAGAGGCAGGAGTTACAACAGCACAGGAGGAACAGGGGGCCCTGGGCCACAGAGGATGCTACACTGAGAGCTCACTGCACTGTTCCTTGTCCTGGTACTGCTCCCTGAGCTTACAGTGCCCTGGGCACCGAGGCCGGTCAAACCTGCCCTCTCTCCCATGGTGCTGAGCCTAATCTACAGGGGCTCTGAGGCCATCAGCCTCTCCCTTCAGGTTGCCTGGACTTTTGGGGGTTAAGGATCTGTTATGCTGCACCCCTCCCCTGCCATTACATTTCCTCCTTGCATTGGGAAGATGTGGTTCTCCCTTGACACTGGAGTGGAAGGAGAAAGGAACTTTCTGGAGCTCTCCGGGATGTTTGGGCCGAGCGAGTGCCTTAGCCAGCAGTTATGGCAAATCTGGTGCTGTGCATCAGCCACGTGCTGGGTAACACACAGACAGAGGTCCAAGCCTTCTCCAGAGTGCAAAACCCCCCAGGGACACGGTGGGCACCACCAGCACCCACTGTCACCCTCGCTAGCCCCACATGTGGCCATGCTCCTGGGGGCTCGGCTGCGGTCGCCTGCTCCTCTCACTGCTCTCTGCTGGGGCCTTTTTGCATTTCTCATGACCCCTTTGTACTTCCCACAGTCTGCACACTGACTTCTGTTCTTTTAAAACATGTTATTTTGGCTTCACTGCTACTGTTCAAGCATGCAGCATGTTAAAATAGTATTTCTTCTGGCCTGGGTTTTGTATTTTTTTTTTCTTTTCTCACAGCATCTGCTTTGTCCCTAAGTGTTTTCCCCTGGGTCTGTAACCCTCTGTGATGTCCCTCAGCCTTCACATGTGTCAAGGCACCATCCATCCAAGCACTGCTGTGGTGGCATGCTCACCTGGGCCTCTGTGGAGGACCTGTGGGCCTCAAGGGGAGGTGAGGCACAGAAAATGCCACGTTTCCTGGCTGATGAACCCCCTAAAATACTGTAAAACTGGTGGATTCCACCAGCAGCACTGTGGGAACATGACCTCCTGTCCCAGGGGGATATCACACTGTCACCCTGCCACTTGACCTGCTGTGGAGCAAAGAAATGCACAGAAACTCCCTCTCTGCACCACCCCCCCTGCTACCCAGACCACAGTTTGAGCCTAAATGCCACCAGAAGAGCAACATTTAGGAGGAAGAAACAGTGCAGATCACCCCCACTGTTAACTACTCACCACTGTGTAAACCAAGAGAGAACAGACCCTTTGGATTTCCTGTCACCAGGCAGTGAAAACAGCAGCTGCTTCCCTGTCTTCTCCTGATAACACCCGAAGCACAGGAGCCACCTGGACGTGTGTTTCTGGGGTTACACCTCCAGGTAAGAGCAGGTGCTTGGGCACTGCACCTGCTCCTGTTTCTAACCCAAGATGAGCAGGTTGGGGCTCAGTGCTGACAGCCCCCAGCTGGGTTTGTGCCCCAGGTCCCACAGTGCATCTGCTGGGGTGTGGAGAGACCAGAGCTGCTTGGTGGTGGGCATGAACCCCACTTGCACGCTGTGTGCAGGATTGCACCCCAATGTCTGGCTGTGCTGAATTGCTTGTCAATGTTTTTGGGGGGGCTCCTCCAGTCTCCAGCAATGGTTGGCACTTGTTGCCCTTGCAGCAACTGAGTGAAAAAAAGTCTGTGTCAAGGAAAAGTCTGAGTGGTCCCTGCATCTCACATCTTCTGACTTGGACAGCAGTTTGTGGGCTTCAGTGAATCAGAGGGTATTGCTCTGAGGTGAAGAAGAAATCAAAACTCATGGCTTTCAATACCCTCAGCCCTGCAGTCCCAGAGGGCTACCTATAAAGTCACACACCTCTCCAATTCTACAGAAGTCCTCTAGCCTCCCTTCCACTTTCTCAAAGAAGCTGAACTCCAATACTGCCTGGAAGAGAGATGAGGTTGTGACCAAAACCCAACCAAATGAGGAAAAAAAAAAAGTGTTTTCTTATTCTACCTGGTGCTGCTTTTGTCAGCTCAGCCCTTTGGATAGCAGCAGGTTGGGACATGGGTCTGGACAGGGGTTTTACCATTCCTTTGTCCTTCCTCACTGAGAGGAGGGAGCTACTGTAGGCAGAATATTATCCCAGTCCTCCTAGAATCCTGGGGTGGGCAAAGTCTAAGCAGTTGATAAAATAAATTCCCCTCTGACACAAACATGCAATTTACTGACATCAAACCAGTTAGCCAGAACCACTCAGTGATGCCCCAGGAGATTATGGTGATTTTAAGATGAGGTGGCTACAGATTAACTGGTGCTTTCTCCTGGCTTTCATCCATCTTTGCAGAACCTTCCTCCCCTGGCAAGGATACACCTTTGAAGGTGTATCCTTGCCAGGGGAGGAAGGTCCTGCAAAGCAGCAGTAAAGAGACTGGAGTCCCTGCAACTCTTTGGGGTGGTGTGAGAGCTGCCTGGTACATCCAGGCAGCAGAGTCTGTGTGTGCCATGGCACAACTTCATCTTTAGTGTGTCAAATACCAGCTGGATGTTCCAGGGAGTCACCTCATCAAAGAGGAACTTGAGAGTCCCAACTCCTTCTAGCCTGGAGGCTTGGACATGACATCCCATAGTGGACTCATTCACAGTGATTCTGTTTGTTACTAACAAGAAATCTTACCAGGTCTAGTTCTCTCTTGGTGTTTCATTAGAAGGCAGAACAACAGTTAACTTGACCAAAGGAAAAGCTCAGGATGCACAAGAGAAACGCATGTGCAGCATATTCACAGCTCATGTGAACACCAGACTCACACCAATACATGACATGGCAGCTTCATGCACAAATAACTAGGCTGGGCTTGGAGAGAGAATTCGTGATCACGAGGAAGAGAATAAAGGAGTGTGTTAGAAAGAGTGTCACAGAAGCTGGGAGGGTGGTCTGTGGTTTGGGTCTTACCATAGAGGAAGAGCATTGGGTATGTTCAGCTGGCTTTAAAGAAAGGCAGACAGAAATAAGCTGTAATTAAGTTTCCAATCAAGAGGCCTAGTTAACTAGGTCTTGGCTAACACAGGAGCAACAAAATGGCAGAAGAGGGCAAAAGGGAGTTTGAAAGAAATGCACAAGAGGCTGAGCTTGTTCTCTAGGATACCCAGGACCAAAGCTGGCTGTGGCAGAAGCAGGTACAACTCCTGGAGTTTGATGTAAGCTGTACCCTCTACTGCCACATCTGTCATCTCCTGAGTGACAGGTGTCCTGGCAGCCAGGCAGTGGAAGTACTGGTATTAAAATGTGTCTTTATTACCAGGATCAAGTTAAGTGCAGGAGCTGATTTAGCCCCCAACTCAGATCCAGGCCATGTCTGCACAGGGACCTGCCAGCTCCTAGTGCATTGGTCTGATTTGTAAGACCATAATATCCCAGTGCTAAAGCAACACTTCCTATCTATATATCCCCATTCCCTTACACATGGCTCTGGGCAACAGTGCTCTTCTTACCACCACAATGGATTGGGACAGCCTAATGAACTCTTGGCAACCCTACAATGCCCACTGCTGGCTGTGGAAAAAGGGTTGGTAAAGCTGGTCAGCTTGCTGCACCTTCACCCACCTCACAGAGAAGCTCCAGGGACCCAATGGATGTGTCCTTGGAGGCCAAGCTGAGCCCAGGTCATGCCTGGAAGAGTCTAGTTGCTGCAAACACTCTGCCTGACACTCTTTGATTAACTTCTGGGGCCATTTCCAATACTGAGACAATTCTAAAACACACCCAAGGCTGCAAATACCCTTAGGTGTAAGAAGCAAAATTGAAAATTAATTAAAACCAGCTTTATCAGGAGTTCTTCAGTTCAACAGCAACATAATCCCTCAGGCCTGACCTCCACCATATGTCCCATTTGCCAAACCTGTCCATCATCCCTTCCTGTGTCTGGAGCAGCAAAGCTGAAATGGATGTATACCCTCCAAGGACACTCCAGTACCAAACTGGTATTGTACTAGCTGAATAAAACCTGTCCTTTGGATGTATGCCCTATGGGGTGGTGTAGGCAAATGAGAACTATTTAAACCCCAAGGTTTATAGTAGTCTTTTGGGTGAAGTCATGGGTCTGGCAGTGCCAGCTTGCACTGCTTTTATCCTCCTCTCTCACAGGTCTGCTCTTGTGTTTTCTTTCCAGATCCCATACAAAGCAAAAATTGGCTTGAAGGCCACAGAAAGGAGAAGTGTCCATAGAGACAGTTCTTACAGACCAGCTGTAGATTTGATTTTGTGTTGCTGGGCAAACATCTCCTTTCCAGAAAAGAGCTTCTTGCCCTCATCCCCCTCTTTTTCCTAGTTCTGCAAATCATCTTTTCTAACAACAGAAGGACCCATGTTCTGCTAGATGTTGCACCCTTAGCAGAAGGTACAAACCCCCTTCAAAGTAAGTGAAAGAAGCCCAAATATTTTCAGCACCCTTCAGGCCTCTCCATCCTTCCTTGCTGACAGCATCTGTGACTGACTGGCTGAAGAAGCCTTGTCAGCTACTGCTGAATATTATACCTTAATGGTCATTTTGATCTTGTTAGCTTTGGCTAACAATATGTGTGAGGGGGAACACAACCCCTGCAGCTGCTGGTTGATGAACATGTTCCCTGATGTCTACAAATGTTTCAGAGAGGAGCCAAATCCTACTGGTTTCCATCTGTGCCAAGAAGTCACCTCATGGACCTTAGCACAGTTATGTGAGAAGCCATTATGGTGACTTTCCAATGGGGCTGTTCTTAACTGTAAACCCAAGAAAGCTGTTGCTAGATTGTCTGAGAACCTTCAACCTCACAGGAGATGTGGGTGTGCCAGCTGCAGGACCAGGACAGGCAGCTGGCACCTGAGAACACAGCAGTCACACCAGTTCACAGGGTGGAGGCATTGGGATAGGTACTGGGAATTAAAGCCAGTGTCTAATGTCCATCAGAAGGGGACAGGATTTCACTTCTACAAATCTCAAAACAATATACAGAAGCAAATGCTCATCTATTTAATGGCTTTGAAGGAGCTTTTGGAGAAGCTACACCACTTAACAGGAGGCAGCTTTGGCTGTTCTCTTGTATTTGCAGTCATCTGCATCACATAAATCCCAAACCAGTCCAGGGGATGGCTGCAGAAGAGAACCTGCTACGAGGCTAAGGGTGGGAAGTGGCAGAGTGTGTCTGTGTGAAGGAGACACTCACTGAGAATAAACTGCTTGGGACTTTGGTTTTTCCCCCTATCCTCTTTATGTCACCATATTAAAGAAGGTAACAGAGATGCTAAAGAGCAGAAGAGGTCAAGAAACAGCAAAGCAAGCTCTAGAAACTGAAGATACAGTAGGATAAAGACTGAGGGATCCCTGAATCGTGTCTGAAAAGCTCCTTAGAACATTCTTGCCTACATAGGTTTAATTTTAACTACACTCAGGGGTACCAGAGCACCAACATTTTAAACAGAGACATTGCTGTACTGAGAAACTGATACCTTGTGCCCTGACAGGCACAAGAAGGAAAGGCCCATCATGAATTCAGGATCCCAGGCAAGAAGGTCTCTGGGAAAGAGGACAGGTTTACTCAGTGGGGGCATACCTACAATCTTAGAGCACAGCACCAAGTGAGGTAACTGACAGTACTGTGATCCTGCTAGTTGATAGGTGGGATTGAGCCTTGCTGGGATATATTCACAAAGTACATTCCAGCTTCAGGCAGGGACAGGGACTATCAGAGTCCACACTGACTCACATACCAAACCTGGGGTCTGATCTTGCCATCAAGTCAAGGAAAGAGTTTTTAATAGGCTGTGTTTATGGGTTTCCAAATCCTGAGTGTAGCATGAATGCTTTGGAGACTAGGAGAGGATAAAATCTACCCTCCAGGAGAACCAGTTTGAGTATTTCAAGGGCAGGACCATGCAATGTTTACGGGGTAATGCACCCCATTCTGAAAGTCTGAGGAGTTATGACTTGGCTCTTTGAGCTCTTCAGAGCTATGAAGCAAAAACATGAGCAAAAAGACTAAAGACTTTGTACCATCATGGTAGCATCAAAGCCCCCTGCAATATCCATGGCTTAGCATATTGTCTGACTAGGTAAAGATCTGGAAGAAAATAATAGGGTGTGTTAATAAATAGATTCAAATTAAAGTTTCAGTAGAAAAATCCTGAGAAGAGGTATCAACCATCCCCATGGGGCACTGGAGATGGAGGACCATGTTGTAAGATTTTAGTTCCCTGGGGTTTTTGGCTGGTTTCCAGACACCTGAAAGGGCAATTTAGAGAAGCAGCACCTAGAAATGCCTGAAGGGCAGCTCCATTCAGCTTGTACAACATATATTTAATCAGAATATCCAAGGAAGCATCTTGACTGCTGGGTCACTATGCTTTTACACCACAGGAGACACTGAAGATGATGAGTTCAGCTCCTTCAGAGGATCCAGTCTTTGCTAAGAAGCCCAAACAGATGTTCCAGGAGTAAATCTTCCTTGCTGATAGTGTTCTGACTTTCTAACAAGACTTCTTCCATTCACAGGGAGGAATCTCACTTTGCAAGACAGAATCCAACCTTCACAAAGTGGAGAACTGTAGCATGGCTTGATCTGAGGAGCATTTGAGCATCCAAGTGCACATTGCTTTGTTAGTCAGAGTTGGCTCAGTCAATGTGGTGGTACAATGGCAGCCTTCTAATTTTGCCTGGTAGCCCTAAGTTTCCAGAGATGAGAGGAAATCTGTGTTTGAGACTTTGGCACCACGATAGAGTATCTTCATATTTCTCAAGAAAACAAATGGTCAAATGCTTAGGTTGCCTTTTGTGGCAAACAATCTATGATGGCACTTCTCCAGTGAGGAAAACAGGGCTTGTGGACCAAGCTCTTAGGAGACCACTTGTAGTAGCTGGTTGCTGGGGATGGATGGCCATTAAGATGTTGATATTTGGAGAATGAAAAGTTACCCATGAAGATTATCTGTTGGAAACTTGTCCATTGGTCTATTAGCCTTCTCCAGTGAGGAGGAGGAGGGACAGGTGTCCACTTCTTGCATTCTTCTACTCATTGTGGGAAGGATGCCACTGAGAATCTGCACTGTAGAATTCACCTCAGGGGGCTGCAGTGCTGTGAAGCTCTTCTCAGATTTAGGATATCTGTCTTTTCTAGCTTAAGTTCTTTGTAACAAGAGGTCCTCCAAGAGTCCTGCCTACTCCAGCCATACTGCATCTTTGACCTTCTTGGATGCAGAATAAAAGGTGGAAAGAGACGCTCTGGTGAGATCCTAAAATTTTGAAGGGAATTAAAAGCAGTTTCACTAAGGGACACCTGATGAGCAACAGTGATTTGACCTTGTTGCTACAAGGAGTGAGGAAGAACTGAAGGTCTATTTCAGCTGCTTGGCCACTTACATCTTGACTGGATGTGAAGGGCAACAGCACTGCTGTTCTGCACATTTTCTGGTCACACACAAGCTGAGATGGGATCTGCAAGGACATGAGCTTCAAGAAGAGCAAGAACTTACAAGGGTACAGGGGAAAAAAAAAAGATTTAGAATTTATCAATTTCACAGAGATGTGATAAAAGAAAAGCCACTTGGACTTTTTCTGGTGTTTGTAGTGTCAAAAGATTGAAGTGACCTCAGGTGCCTGTCTGAGTAACACAAGACTTTGTGGAGAGCTGGAAAAAATCAGGGTTTCAAAGGAACCTGGCTGCTGGCAGGTAATAGGCTGCCATTACCCTGGGGAGTTACTGCCACCCCCTCCACAGTCATCTGTCTGCCACTGCTGTGTGTGGTTTTAATCACAAGATAATCCACCTGCCACCAAAGTCTGTGAAGTCATTGGAAGACCAGGAGGAAATGTATCTGGTGTTTGCTGCTGGATGGCAGGTGGCATAATTCTCAGTTCCCACAAGCTTACAGTGAAATAAAATTATTAGCAGGAAAAAAAAATAAATTAAAATCAACCAGGCAAGCCCTCTGACTGAATTATTCCATTAAGTGTGCAGTTCTTTGAGAATTTCTAGGAGTATTTTGAATAAAACTAGCCAGAATTAATTTTTTTTTTGTCTATGAAAAATATTTTCCATCAGAAGAATGCTGATGCAGAAAGTGGGATGTTCTGTGGAAACATGTCAACTCTGAAAAATAATTTAAGAATTGAATAATTGAATATTTAAGAATAAAATAATTTAAGAAATGTAAGACTGAAGTCTCACATTTTTCTTCTCATACATTTCGAGTTTTCAATTGGAATTCTTATATAACTATGAAAATAATTAATCCTAGACTAAACCATTTTTAATTTACTTAAGTAAATGTTTTTAGTTTTCCTCAAGTATATTCTGTGTGAGTGATCTTTTACTGAAAATTTTGCAATTTCTGTGGAAACATGTCAATTCTGAAAAATAATTTAAGAATTGAATAATTGAATATTTAAGAATGAAATAATTTAAGAAATGTAAGACTGAAGTCTCACATTTTTCTTCTCATACATTTCGAGTTTTCAATTGGAATTCTTATATAACTATGAAAAAAATTAATCCTAGACTAAACCATTCTTAATTTACTTAAGTAAATGTTTTAGTTTTCCTCAAGTATTTCTGAGTGATCTTTTGCTGAAAATTTTGCAATTTTAAAATTTGATTCTTATTGTTCCCTTTCACTTGTTAATTTTTCATTCTATTTTACAACAGGAAAACATGTTACAATTACAAGGAGCTTTTGAAATACAAACAAAAAAATCAAAATCAAGTCTCCCTATAATTTTAACTTGGGTGAAGCACCAGAGTGGGGTTTTTTTTTGGATAGTTTTCATAAATTGAGGTTTGGTTTTAGTGCCTGTAACAAAAAAAGCATCATCTTGCAGGAGAAAAGAGCCAAAAGGTGCATGATGCTGTTTGTAGGGGGGCAGGTGGAGAACACCTTGCTGCTTTCTCTGGAAAAATCCTGGAGTTGTTCTGGTGCAGTGCAGCATGCTGATGCTCATGCAGCTCTGAAGGGGCTGAAATCTCTCACCCTGGGGAGTTCAGCTTTTATTTGCTGCAATAAAGGGGAATTAGGAAAAAAAATGGGACACTTGCAATGAACCTGCCGTGACTATTCTGCCTGCAGTGACTCACGTGGGTCAACAGACCACAGTGGCAGCAAATCCAAACCCAATCTATATGTATTTATACTTCACACAGCTCCACAAAATCTCAGGTCTGGGGGGAAATCTCAGCATATTCATATGCAACAAAATTCAAATACAGTTAATAAGGTCATGGTAATTTTTAAAAGCAAATGAGTCCTGCAGCCATCAGGTTTTTGGTGGGTTTTTTTGGGGTTTTTTTTTGTGTTTTTTTTTTTTTCTTTCCCCTGTATTCTAAGATTTTGAAATTCTAGGGCTCACTTTTCTAATTAGCTTCAAATATGCAAATCTTACCAATTTGAATAGCATATTAATTAATTATATCTCTCTCTCCATGAAACTGTCAGACGGTAATTTTATGGTTCCAAGGTAAATATAAAGAAAGTCGATTGCTTTAATTTGGTTATGCAGATTACTCTGGATTGACAATTACTGGACAGTTAATGAGAGTCACTTTTTACACAGCTGAAAGCTCAGGTTTTTCCCATGACTTTCAGAAAAGCAGAACAATTGGTAAAGTATGCCTATGCAAATTATTCTTAATTTTCAGGATGTTTCAATAATCCTTCTCATTAGCTCTGGGTAAATGATGAGTTCAAGTCTTATGGAAATGAAGCCTGGGGGGCTCCTGAGAAACAAGCAGATACTAAATGGTATCAGGGATCTAGTGCTTATCTTCAGGCACAAGTACTGGTCTCACTCAGAGAGGTAGGTGCAGCTTATTATTCATGGTTTGTGGGCTAGGCAGCCAAAAAGAAGGCTCCAGAACATCTTGATGGCAAAGCTCTGAAGATAAACTGGGCCAAGAAAAGAGATGTTGAAAGGTTGCTTGTGTCCAGGACCTTTTACCTTTGTTTTACAGGTCGAATGACTAAAGATTTTCCATTTTGGGTATGGTCTGCAGAGGGGTTTTGCTGGTTTGAACATGTGTGACAGAGTGGACTTTTTTCCCATTCAAATTGACTTTTTACTTGGCTGATTCTTGATCCACAGAGGAGGGTGTGTGAAGGAGGTAATCTGGCCATCCCAGTCCGGTGCAGATTGAGGGGGATGACCCTGGGAACAGACCAGACCACTGAGCAAGACTGAGAGAGCAAACAAACATGAAAATGTCAAGTTCCAACATCTCCAGCTGTCCTTGACTCTGTTACATCCATGCCAATGGATTCCTCACTACTGCTCCTAAGCAGTCCAACGTGACTCCACTGCCTTTCCTGTGGCAAAGTCATCATGGTTTTATCACACCCAGCAGTATGCTGAAAAGGTCCATCATCTTCTCCTCCACTTCTTGAGGGAGATGTAAGTTTGATTTTGCAGTGCTTATCATTCTCTTTTCTCTCTTATTTTTCTTTTTTTTCTTTTTTCATTGTCTGGAAGGGAAATCTGAGGGTCTGGTTTCACAAAAGGAGTCCCTGGGTTTGACTCATTCCAAATGACAGTTCATTTCACAGCCAGGTTCCTCCATCCCAAACACCCAAATAAACCCAGTACTTTGACTTCTTATCTGTAGCAGTGTTGTGGAAGCACAGATGCTCTGGAGGGCTGTGAGTAGAGAGGTGGGCACCACAGCCATGCCACTGATGTTTTATTAAGTGAAAAAGAAGGAAGATGTTCAAAGTGCTCTCACCAGAGTCCTGGTTTAACCCCAGTGGGTACCTAAGCACCACACAGCTGCTTGCTCACCTCTCCCCTTCAAGTGGATGATGGGGAGAATGGAAAAAAATAACTCCAACTCATCCAAAACCAGTATGACCAGTCTTGGTTGCTTCAAAGACACGCTGCTGTCTGCTGTGTGTTTCATCTACCATCTCACAATCTGTCTTGGAAAAGATAATGGCAGCAGAGTTCTCTAAGATTAATTTCCTAAGCCATAGGTAGGCAGGAGCTTCCCTTGTCTCCAATACCTTGCAATACTCCATTAATTAATGGAGAGAGTAATTAATGAGAGGGTAACATCTACAGGCTTAATCTTCCCTGGGGTCTGATGCTTTGAGGAACTAAGCAAACTCCCAGAAGCATGTCCTTCTCCTGTCATTGTGGGGCATGGAGCATAGGAACACTTCCTCAGATATTTGTTAATTACTTATTAATTAGCTGATAGGATTCTGAAAGGATAAGGAAGAAGGAAAAATGAAGAACACATTGAAACTTGGAGCCCTCTGTGTATTGGGGTTACTGGGGATGGCTCTTGGCAGCCTGAACTGCCCAGGGCAGAGAGGAGGCTGGAGACCTTTGGGCTTTGTGGGGCTCAACCTGTGAGGAGAGGTCCCTGCTGGGAGCTCCACATAAAGGGTTTGCTGTGATGTGCTTGGCAGGGACATGTGAATCAGCAAGGAAGCTTCAGCAGCATCTCTGCAGCTCTTGTGTAGCTGATGGGGAATTGCAGTGGCAGCATTAAGGTCAGAGCAGGATTGTGACAGCAGCCACATGCCCACTCCTCGGTGTGATAACTCCTCTGGGGACTGTTGGAGCCAGACAGGGACTACTAGATCATGAGGAGGTTTCTCCAGGGAGGACAGCAGGGAGCAAAGCCTCTACATGCAATGCTGCCATGTCCCTTCCTTGGGCAAGCCCAGAGGCTCTGGGACAGGGTGAAGATGAATGAGCCGTCCTGTGCTTTGATCAAGGTGCTGAAAGATGCTGCAGGTGCCACTAGAGACAGGAGAAAACCCAATTTTCCTTCACTCAGATGCAACAGGGCTGGATTGCAAGAGACAGTGGGTAGAGGTGAACCAGCAGTCACTTTTGGGTAATGAGTGTCTCTGCTCAGGGGAGGATAGACAGAGATACCACCAGCCCAAGGAGAGGGGTTTTTTATGGACTGTTTTCATCTGAGATTTGTAGCAGTTAGTATTTAATTCCCAGGCCGTGCCTTTTCATTGCCTTTTAAATTAGAAAGTTATTTAATGTTGATGCAGAATGTTTCCTAGAAGTAAACAGCCCACAGAGTCATACTGGGTTTCTGTGTGTTAATATGGGATACAATAAAGCCTGAGAGCCGTTCTGGGACTGCAAATGCCAATCACAGGCATTATCAGAGCACATTAGAGGCTGCACATGGAGACTGCAGAGAGCTGTTATAAAGCTACTGAGCAACAGTGTTTTGCTCTACACCTCTTTCCAAGAATAAGTGATTACTGATTTGATTAATTCTTTAGTTAAAAAAAAATCAGTAGATATAGTTTGGATGATATATAATGCTCACTGTGTGACATACAATACTCAACTCTGGGCAAAAAGTTAAGATCCAGAATCTGCAGCTCTAAATATCCATTTTAGTACTTTAGTTTTATTAACAAGAGTTTTACTGCTGAGGCATCTTTGCCTTCGTGTCTGTTCAGCTTAGGAAAAGCTGTCACTTGATCTGGCTCTGGGTGGAGCAGATGAGGCTCAACAGACAGCACTTGCTCCCCAAGTCTGAAAGTGGATGTTGGGAGAAGGGCTTGGGATGTGACCAGCTGGGCTGTCCCATTACTCTGCAACGTTGTCAATCTGACCAGCAATTAAAGCTGGGGCCACATTTTTGGCTGTCAATCAGCTGACTGTGAGCAGCAACCAAGTGTCTACAGGTCATCTGGATGCTGCTGGGACTGGATCCCATTTCAAAGATGTCTAGGAGGAGAGATGAAGCAAAGGTCATCTTGTTGGCACCTTGTGCCAGACAGTCTCCACAAAGAACAGAGGGGAGGTAAAAGCACAGCCATTTTAAAAACAGTGTTTTTAAAGAAATAAAACACCCAGCACCCTTAGGTCCACCTGGCTGGTATGTTTGAGGGCAGAGGCTGCAGGGCAGGTGCTATATTGGCTACATTAGAAAGAGTAAAATTAGTTTATATATGTTGACTTTTGATTACAGATCTTATTGTGGGGCTGTATTCTCTTGCCTACCAGAAAAAAAAACCCAGAATCTGGACTTTATTTAATGAGAACCTTAAGAACTGCTGTTAGTCTGTGCATCTGGGTTTGGAAGATGGTACCCACCACTGGCACAAGAACCTTGGCAATGAGGAGCAGCCTTTCCCCTGGATGGATGGTGTCTGGGCTGGAGAAAGACAGGAAAATCCCAGATACAGTAGGTAGAGGGGAACTAGTTTACTGCCTGGCCAAAACAGCTTCTGGTGCTCCTGGGAATAAGGAAATAGGATCTCTGCTACCCAAGATTCCAGCAAAATTTGGAGAAAGTGACTGGAGATGAGATGGGTGATAAAGTTCAGAGGAAAACAAGTAAAAAACTTGTGTGTCTGTTTTTCCTCCCTCATTGCTTTCATTGCAACTGGCAGTTCAATCTGGAACCAGTTAGCAGATCTGGAACCAGTTCAATCTGGAACCAGTTAGCAGATCCCCAAATATGCCTAATAGCAAGAGGGTGCACTCAGTGAGGTCTTGGAGCACCGATGTTAAAAGCTCTTGTAATTTGGATGAAGAACAGAAGATTTTATGCAAGCAAAACTGAATGACTGAAGTCCAGGGGATTGTGCACCCTTCAGTACTGCAATCTCCATGTGGAGGACAGTGAAGCTGGAAAATTCCTTGGGTTTCCAAACAAAGGAAGTCTTAGAAAAAGGAGAATTTAATGCCAGAAAGCATTTTTCACTGCTTCAAGGAATCACCAAAGATGACAGAACTGGCTGGATTTGAACTCACCTGAGCACCCTTTTTAACCATCTTACAGTGCTTAGGGAGTTATCATTAATCAAAATTAACATACTAAAAGATGAGCTAAGGAATTAAGAGATTTTCTATGGACTCATATAAACACACAATCTCTACTAGACTTCAGGGAAAGTTAAAAGAAACTTTTCCTAGGCAAAAGGAATGATTTATCCTGGCTAGAAAGCCAATGGAAAATATAACCAGATCTGGGTAGTTCTAATGTTTTTTTTAATTATTATTATTTTCTTTCTTTTGAGCATTTTAACTAGCTTTGTGGGAAAACATACTGGCATTAAAATGAAAATGAAATATAACTGTGTATATCTCAAATGTAGATGCCAGAATATTGTAGATTTTTTTAAGTGAATTGATAGAAAAAAATTACAAGAAAAATTAAATACTGGTCAGAAAATCTGGACATGGCTTTTTGAAGAGCTCTTTGTACTTAAGTGTACCAGCCACATACTTGATTTACCATCCAACCAACACAGGACACTGTAGTGCTTTGTATTCCTGTAGTACTTTGTGTTCATACCATGAGCTATTATTGTTACTGTAACAATAATTTATGGTCAAATAAGAAACCAGGACTAAAAGCCTTAAAACCCAACGATGTTTTGGGTATGTGAAAGCCTGAAATAATTAAAATCATGATCCACTCCTCAGTGCAGACTATGAGGCACTGTGTCCCATCATTTTAAAGTTAGTTTTCACACAGAAAGACTCCAGACAGGTTTGTGTATCAAGTATTACAGCTGTAGGGTTATCTAATTTTCTTTTTTCTGCTTTGACAATTAGCTTTTAAGAATTTCTCCTCCTGGATTCTTTATCTTCAGTTTTTTATATTTTAATTAGCTAGCACTTGTGTGGGGATATTTATCCAGTATGGCAAATTTATTTCTATGCTGCTCTTAAATCTCCCCTGCATTAATATATGTTCTGGTTATCCCATGCACCTGGAATAATGTCAGAAGGCAAGTATAACAAGTGGTTTTGTGGAAATTGAGGTATTTCCTCAAAAAACAGGCACTATGGAGAGTCTTTTAAAGTGGTTTTCCCCATGGAAACTCTACGTTTTCCTCTTTTGGTGCTAGTATTGGTAGTCATCAGTAACAGCTCTGCTGAGTTAAACTGGGGAAAGAGCCATTTGCATTCACTATACCCTTTTCTGCAAAGAATTCATACTTTTTTTCCACTGTTTGCCCACATTTCATATAGAACTTATTCCAGAAAAAAAGTTGTGCAGTTACCAAAATATCTCTTTGAACAGGCAAAAATCAAACAAATAACTGGAAATGCACTCAGAATACCAACATTTTTAAGCCAAAAGAGAAAAAAAACCAAAACACAAAAGAGAGGCCCCATCTTCATGACAAAAATATACATAAATAAAAACAAATTAACCCCGTTCAAACATGGTTGTGGTCAGATAATCTTGCTATCCTTCTTTCTCACCAGTACAGGATGAAAAACACGCACTAGAATTGTTAATTAAGCACGGGAGGTGATCAAATTCAAATTGACCTCAGCCTGATTGGGGGCAGAGTTGAGGGCAGCTCTCCTGATGTTCACAAAAGGCAGAGGAAAGCACTTGTTGGTTGGCATTTGCCCCTGCTCCAAGCTCACAACCATGCTTCAACGTGGCTTTCTACTTACAGAAGCTGGGGCCACCATGGTGTGTTACCTGGATTTTTCTAGTGATGTTTTCAAAAAACAAACTAAACCCAACCCCATATCGATTTTATCAGCATTTTTTTTTTTCAAACAAGAAAACAGGTCATATATACATACATAGACACGCACACAGGGGTAGCTCAGGACTACATATAACTTCTAGGGTGGCAGCAGTCAGGGTATGACAACACAAGATGTCAAAAGAAGCCACTGTGCTTCTCCAGCCCTTTGCTACGTAGTTTGGAGGCCTCTGCTACCCAGATGNTGGGTGAGGGGGGTGGTGGGGTGAGGGAGGTGTTTTCTGCCTCTTCCATAAAGTTTGGTAAATTAACTTGCAGTTTCTAGGAGCTGCAAAGATTTGTGTCCAGTGGCAGCTGGTGGCCTAAATCTGAGCAGCAAAGGGCGTGGAAGCGGAGAGAACCAGACAGGCAGAGACAGAAAGACAGACAGACAGGAGCAGCAACAGAGATGAATGCCAGGCCCAACTGAGGTGCAGGCTAGATGTAGGTCGTCCTTCCACCGATCCTTGCTCCCATTGTGAGGGGGTGAGGTGAGGGGGGGTGTGTGTGTACGGGCCTGTGTCGCAGGGGCCGGCCGCTGCTGTCCGCGTGCAGGCGAAGTGCCGTGAGGGGCAGTTCGGCCTGGATGGGGACTGCGGGGTTTAGGCCACCGGTTCTCTGCCTTCAGACACATTGATCGAGGGTGAAAATGAACCCGTGAGGTTTAGTGTGGCTGGAGACGAGGGAGAGGAAAGCGAGGGAGAAAAAGGAAGAAAGGCAGGGGGTGGGTTAAAAGGGTGAAGTGCTGGAGAAGGTGAGAGGGAGGCTTGAGTATAAGCTGTCAGGTATATCCAAAGAATGGGAGCGGGAGCCCGTGACAAATCATATGAAGCCTCTTGACACCGAAAGCGAGATGACTCTAAGGAAAGGCCCCATGCGTCTGCTTTAAGCCTGAGCTGCTTTGCTTGAGAAATAAAAGGCACTAAAGGAGGAATCACTGCACAGGTCTCCAGGTATTCTCAGACACGCTTTGGTGTCTCTCTGGCCTTACTGCACCAGCTCAGGAATCAACCAAGCTGCAACCCTCTGCTGACTTCTTACCAGAATTTGGAAAGCTTTTCAGAAATGCGAGGTGTGAAGTTGTCTGCTCTCCTGAATATCTAATAGACAAATGCCAAGACACTACCCAGCAGGCCAATGTTTTCTAGGGGAAGGAATACAGCAAGATATGGTCTGTGTTTCTCTGACCTTCTTCAGTGGTGCTACTACCTGAAACCTCTAGGTCCTCTAGGTCCTACCTCTCCCAGACACCATCATGGAGTAGATCAAACACAACACTGTACATTCCTGTTTTCTCCTCCTGCCACCTTTCCTATCAAAACCCCCACTGCTTCCATCAACCCTCAGACCAGTCAAAACACTCACAGGAAAACATGTACCACTACAACAGGAGGGCAACTTACCCAGGAGAAGATGCCACTATTTCACAAAAGCCCACAAGTCACTGATTTCCTGAGTTCTCATCTCATATCCCTGTACTCCCCTTCGGTTTGTCACATCTGCTGTGTCACTCTGCATACCTGTCATGGGTACCTCCTCCTCCTCCTCTGTACCTCCTGCAGTGTTCATAGGCATACTCAGACAGGCAAGTATGGTCACTGAGTAGAACAGGTGGGATGGATACCACTCCAGATGGTTTTGTTCAGTCATCCTCATGCACTCCCAGACACAGCTGATGATCACAGAGGTACCCACACATGAAGACACACTCAGAGGCACCCGCAGAAGCCCTCGGTGACAGGCTCACAGGTAGGTGCAAACCCTCCCTCCCTGACACCCTTCCAAGGCAGACAGACAGAATCAAGCACACGGCAGCCCCACTGCCACGGGCACGGTACGCCAGTGCTCTGGAGACATGCATGCTCCCACCTGGACATGCCTCTGCAACTCACACACCTGCACACCAGGAACATTGCAGCTGGCTGGGCCAACCTCTTGGCTGGCCACAGGGACTCCTCCAGCTCGGTGGGCACTGCTATGAGTGTCACTGCACTGGCCAGCAAAGCCTCAGCCACTGCAGGGCTTTGGTCTGATGCTGTCAGGGGAAAGGGTGAAGGAGAAAGGATCTATGGACCAGAGAGGTGCTGATTTTTCTCTCTGACTGGGAGGAAGGACATGAAATTAGCAGCTTTCCCAGTGATTCAGGGTCTGGCTGTTCCTCTTTCATCCCTTTGGGCACCACAGCACAGAGCACAACTCAAACTTGATTACCCCTTTGCTACAGCACAACAAATAGAAATGAGCAACTGTCTTTGCCTGGAGGAGGGGACAGCAGGCTGTCAGTCAGCTTCATCCCACTCAGCTCCAGGCTGTGTCTGCTGATGTGGAAAGGAAGGGGATGCAAGCTTGTGCTTGGGGCTACTTATGGGATGATATATTCCAGATTTGCTGGCTCTTATTCAAGTCCTGTAACATTTTCTTTCCTATCATTACTGTAATAGATAGTATTAATGCTTAATGCTTTCTTCTAAGGGTCATAAAGTGTTTTGTAAACACTACTGACAAAGCTTTTGTAATGTAGGGAATCATAACAATTTCCAATTTACTGGTGGCCAGACTGAGGTATAGGAACCTAGTCAAAGCCCAAGGAATACAACCCACAGGTGTCCTACCTCCCAGGCTCCATATATTACATCATCTTTCATCTTATTCCCCCAAGAGTAATTTGTGCTCTTAGCACTTCATGAGCGTTGACACATGATAGATGTGGTCTCTGCCTTGGAAATTCCTTATTTAATAGCAGCTTAAAAAGTAAGTCCTGCCCTTCTTCTTTAGTTACTGAAGAAGGGGCTGAAGAGTAGCCCAAAATAGAATCACTGAATATTTCCAGGAAATTTTGAAAAAATCTTAATTATGTGGCTAAGAATTTAGTTGTGTGACACTAAGAAGCAAAGCTCTCAAAATACAGCCTGAAAGTAAGACCATGTAAAGGTCAATTGGGCAGAAAACTCTCTGAAGTTTTCAACCCCAACAGATTTTAATCCTCCCTTTGCACTTTACTGTGTCGTGTGAGAGGCATCTCCATGTGCCTGTGGTTGCAAGGAGGTGGGAGATGTTCTCAAGTTGTGGTAAGCAAGTGGATCTAACATGACACAACTGGACCTTATTGCTTGTCATACCTTCACACCACAGAAGGCCTTTCAAATGGCTTCCTCAAGGACTCAGAAGTGCTGAAGGCCACCTTGGGGCCTACCTCTTGAGCACAAGGCCTTCTGGCTTTTTTGGATGCACAGCCATGCTATCAAGAAAGATACTGAGCTCGACATGCAAGAGAGACATACACTCACCCACAGGCCTGCAGACAAACATGCCTGCACCCAGGAAACTCCCAGATATAAACACTCAAACTCACGAACTAAAATAGCCACACTGGCTCAGAAGACATGTCCATGGACTCAGATACATACAAACAACCCATGTGTCTCCATCAACAACCACTCACAACACAAGTACTTATGAAATATGGATGTGTACACGCTTTCTCTCCTCCCCACCCCATGGGTTTGTATCTGTACACTCTCCTGTGGATCTGTAACCCCCCCATAGGTGCCTGAACACGTTCAGGAACACATACTGCAACCAATGGAGTGCACAAATAAAGACCCACCCATGCACACTCACATATATCCTAAGGAAGGTTTTGGTCTGGGATCCTTTTCAAGAAACAAAAATAATTGTCAAAAAGGAAAAACCAAGCCTGGGGAACTGCACAAATAGAGGCAAACACATATCTACACACACCCTGTGGAGCTTGTTGGTCAGGGTTCCCACCACAACTACAGCTGTCACAGCTCAGCACCTGCTGGGTATGCTGCCCCTGAGAGCAAACATCTGGTGAACCTCACAGACATTTCAGGCTTTCTTGTCTATGGCCACATGTCAAACTGAGCTGTTTCAGGTTTCTCCATCTTGCCTGACTGACCACAGGGACAACTGCCTCAGCTCTAAGAGCAGCACCTTCCAGAAGCCTACCACAAACTCTCTTCAGCTTCTAAGGAGTTGGGCAGAAACATCTTACCTGCACCTGACCAGGCTAAACATCTCCAGTTAGTGGAGCTTGTTGGAATTTTAGGGTTTATTTTTTTCAGTCTTTTTCAGACTCCAGGTCTCTTGGAACAAGACAAGACAGTGTACAGAAACACAAGGCAGGGTTTGCTCAAACCCACAAACAGCAAGAAAGCAGCAAGTTCCTGAAGAGAAGGGGAGAATTGTATCTGATAAACTGCCCTCACACTGCTTGGGGAGGTGACAACTGTCCATCCAAGGTGGGCTGCTACTTCCAAAGCCCATCTGCTACAGATGTAACATACCAAGGGCTGCTAGCAGGAAGGGAATCCGACAGGACAAACCAACATACAAAACATTCTCTTAAATTCATTAAGGGTTATAAGTGCAAAGGGATTTCAGAACATTTCAGAACAAACTCCATCCATAGCTGCTGCTCATTTATCAGTGCATCAAAAGGTTGTGCAAGTTTTTAGTAACAAACATTAGAAACTACTAGCAAAGAACTTGTCTAGATAAAAAGAGAAGATTTAAACATGCCAGGTAACAAAAAGACGTGTGCAAGAAGTCTGTAAAAACTGTATAGGAGGAAAGGATTCTTTAGAGGAAACAGAGGGAACATCATGAAATGCTGCTCATAACCCTAAAAGAGTCAGGGCTGCTCCTGTGGCCTCCTCAACGAAGACAGGTGCTGGTGATCTGAACAGAGGCAAACCCTCACCTTTCACAGACTTCAGAAACCAAAGACTGGATTCTGGGAATTGTCTGACAAGAAGTGGAATTTAAACAAGGGAATGGGAAAGAGAGGGAGCCTTATCAGTGGTAATTAAACACACCAGTATGGAGAGCCCTGGAGACTGAAGATCTGAACACGGCACAATTAGCAGCAGCGTGACCTTCTCAACAACATGCTGAGAGTGAATGCAATTTATCCTGCTTAAATTTAGAGTCTGGGAGCTGGGTGTCTAGACAAACCTGACAAACCCAGACACTCTCCAGTCACTGCATGGGCACCTCCAAAGAGCAACATATTTTCCCTGTTGTGGACAGGTACAGGGAGGCAGCAGTTGGCAGAGGAAGCCTGGGTGACTATTTGTCTTCCCCTCAGGCAGCTAAAGTACATGGAAGCATCCTAAACCATGACCTAAAATGTTCTTTAATTTATAGGAAACAACTGTGAACTTCTTCTTGCCATTAGATTTTCCCTCCAGTACACTGTTGTTGACTGTGATAGGCCTCCATTTATCAGAACACAAGAATTTCCCCCCTCCTTTCTGCTTGGAAGACTTCTGTATGGAATCAAATGCATCAGCAAAGCCTTGTTGTTGTTGATGTTTATTATAATTTATCTCCAGTTAACTGTACTTATTTCCTCAGTTGCCATGTACAGTTCTGCCTCTATGGATGAGAATTGAACTTTCCCACACTCTGAAGGCTATTGCCAGGTTCAATATTTAGTTTGCTTGTGATGAGCATGGCATGAAAAGGCTCTAATTTCACTCTTAAAAATGAACAACTGCAGCCTGCTGATCGTTGTAACTTCCCTCTACAAAGTCAGCCCAATCCTACTATCTCTCTAGAAAAGGAGTAGCCAGAATAGTTTACAGCATTCTAGGGGAAATGTTGCAAACATTTTTTTCTTTTTTATTTGGTGTCCAGAAAGCCAGATGTTTAAGAGATGTAAAATAAAAGTTAACTTTGAGTTAGAAACTATTTTCCATTCTCAGAAAGGACAAAAAAAAAAAAAAAGACTGGTGTCAAATAAAAGATTTCGTTTATTCTTGGATAGGTGTCCCTGTTTCAGATTTAGAAAACAGAAATTACACTAGAAGCAAGATATGAAAATATTGTTTTTAAGGTTCAAAGTAAGGCATTTTGATTCTTTTTCAAAATATTGCCTGCATTTTTCCTTAAACACAGCACTAGGTAAAAACAATGCTTTCACTTTCCTTCATGCAATAGATTGCCTCTACATTATACAACAGCTCCAAGCTGCAATGTTTATTCAATGGCCACATCATTTTGCAAATTCATGGTTGATTTCCTCTTCATTAACATATTTACAGCAATTTTCCTACAATCTTTCTGGCCTTGTCAAGCTGCATTTTGCAGTGCAATTTTTTTATCCGTGCTCATAAACTCAGTGGGTCCTGTGTCAACTTTCTGTTGTGGATCTGTGTGCTTTCTGCCTGGCCTTTATCTGTTTATCCTGAAATTCTACATTCACCCACCTCCAAAAAAAGGGAGGAGAAACTTTGCTTGATGTGTTTTATTCCTTGAACACCAGCTGCTCATTTCAGTCTCCATGGCTCATTCAGTCCTTCACCTCTCTGTTGAGATGGGCACCAGTGGGGCCAATCACTGTCAGTTGTGCTGGTGGAATTTGTGAGATGGAGCAAATCAGGTTGCAAACCCAAAACCCTGGGTTGAAGCTCTGGGTTGAAGTTGTTTTTCTTTGGGTTTTCTGTTTCATTTTAATTTTATCTATTTTTTTCTTTTTTTGTCAAATTAGAAACAGAAGATTTTCTCTTTTTGCAGGTTCCTCTAAACAGGGATAGTTTGGTCTTTATTGCTTTTGGGGGAAGCCTGGGTGAGGAGGCACAGGGAGGATTTCTGGCTTGGTTCCCACAGTTCCACCTCGAAAGAACTGGCCTTTAGAACTCTGTGGGGTGGAGAGTACTGATCTGCCATGGGAAGCAAAGCATGACATTGGGTAGACCAAAGAGCTGGCCTGTGACTATTCTAGAAGCTTCCCATGGTACAAAGAGCTTTTTCACTTACACTCCACGTTTCCCATCACTTTTCCTGCTATACAGTTTAATTCATGCCAAGCAGATCATGAAGGGAAGAAAATGATGCAACAGTCAAAAAAGCCCTTCAAGTCGTTCCAAAAATTAAACCAGAAGAAAAAACAAACCAAACCAAACAAAAAGGAGGGAATTTCAAAATAAACCAAAAAAAGCTCTGAAAATAAACTCAAACAAAGGAGGGGAGGGGGAAAAAAATTCAAAAAGAACCCGGGAAAGACAAATGAATGTTAGAGCAGGCACGATCATGGACAGACGCCAGCTACTTACGTTCACCTCGGTGATTGCTATATCAACAATGCTACCCACAACAATCAAGGCGTCAAATGTATTCCATGCATCACAGAAATAGTGCTGCATGTGGCAGAGAAGCCAAGGAAAGAGAGAGAGAGAGAGAAAGGAAGAGAAAGAATGAGAGAGAAAGAGAGAAGGGAGAGAGAAAGATGGGAAAAAAAAAATTAAAATAAAAACAAAATAAAAATAAAAAAAAACAAAAGCATGAAAGGGAGAGAAGAGGAAAAAAAATAAGAAAAGAAAGAGGTTACGTGGGCATATTAAATAGTCTCTTACCACTCTACAGTATTGGTTGCTCAAACCTCTGTATCGTTTCACGTGATGGAGGGTATCAACAAACGTCTGGTTAGTCAGATAGTTACACTCAAAGCATGTCTACCCTTTNNNAGGACGACGGCAAGTTCAAGAAAAGCATGACTGGAGGAAAAAAAAAAAAAATCAGAAAAAGGAAAATAAAAGGAGAGAGAAATAAAGAGAGAAAGAGAGAAGGAAGAGTGGAGGAGGAGGAGGTGGTGGTGGTATCCTGGGGAGGGTAGAGTAATACTCACATTAGTTTCACTGAGAATGACGTCTATAATGCTGCCAATTACGATGAGGAAGTCAAAAACATTCCAAGGATCACTAAAGTAACCCTACATAAGGAAGGGGCAGGCAGGATGGGGATTAAAAAGGAATGTTAGACAGACAAAAACAGTTCAAAATTACCATTAGATTTACTGCCCTGATACCTCGAGGGGGCTTTCTTCTTTAGCCTACTTGCTGCATCTCAAGCTCTAGCCCAGTCCTGGGATCCCTGGCATGTGTGAGCAGTCCCTACCCAGCTAATGTGATCCCAGGGCAGCCACCTCTCCCCTCTGGCTCTGGCACAGGGCCGTGAAGGGAAGCCAGGTAGATGACATTGAGCATGGCCACCCATGGGAGCAGGGCTTGCAAGACCAGCTCCTCCAGACATCTCTAGCAATCTACCCTCCTTCCCCATTTGGTTTAGATTTGGCTGGGGGAAGAGTATGGGAATGGTTTCATATGGTTCTCTCAAAAAATGGCCAGCATTAATATAAATTAATATTAATATAAATCCACCAGTCCATGTTTCAGGTGTAAGGCTGGGGCTGGGAATGGCTGGCATCACGGTGGAGCAGAGGGCACGGTTGAGCTGGGGATGTGCTCTTTAAACCTCTCTGGTGTCACCTTAAACCTCTCTGGTGTCACCTTTACCCAATCACAGTGAGTATTACAACAATTAATTAGCTTAACAGTTTCTATTACTAACACTTTAGCTCCTGTCTGTTTTTCTTCCTCTGAAAGCACCCCTGCACCACAAAGTGAAGGTGTTGATGTAGCACGTGCTGGTGCCTCCCGCCGGGAAGGGGTAAGAGTGAGAGCAAAGTTGTCTCTGGTACGTGCTCAGAGTGAGACCTGCTGCTCACTCATGCTTCAGAGAGTACCACAGCATCACTGCAACATCAGCTGCCTAGGACAAGCTCTGGCAGATCCACTAGCACGTGCTAGATTCATACCTTTACCGTGCAGAATTACTCTGGGAGAGTCAGAGTCTCTCAACCATCTCCCTGTGCTAAGCAGGGCTCAGGAGATGCTAATCAGCACTGCTTGCTGTCCCCATCCTGCTTGATTTGTGGTTGGATGGGCCAAATGAAGACAGGACCCTTTCAAAAAAGGGCCTGTTCAGCCCAGGAGGTGAGTTTCTATCTGTAAACTTCCTTTCCAAGTCAATGTCATGAGCAAAGAAAACTTCTCTTGGCTCACAGAACACCTGCACCAGCCTCTTCCCCTTGTTCTGCAGCCCTACAAGGAGGCAAATGTACAAAATGCTCCATCCTCCTTTTATGTGTTTGTTGTTTTATTTTTTTTGTGAGCATGGGCTAGTCTGACCTCCCTGTTTCCCAGCTGCAGCATGTCTCCAGTGAGACTGAACCCCAGTTGCACTGTGACTGCTATTCTTAGCTAGAGAGTCAGGTCATGGGTAAAGCGTGAGTCTGTGTTCCCAGGCAGCGTTGCAGAAAGCAAAAAGGAGAAAAGGGGAAAAAAAAAAATAAATATTAAAAATCCCAGCACTGGCACCACACAAGTCAGGCCTGGGAATCTAAAATTACTGTGGGTTCAACCATCACATGGAGCAAGCACTGGCAAAAAAGTGTCTTTCTAAATACTGAAACTACTTCCAGGATGCTTTGAGACTCACAGTTACAAACTGTGTTATGTTTGGGGCAGGGAAAAAGAAGAAAAAAAAAAAAAAAGAAAAAGAAAAAAGCAGCAGAGAAAGCCACTGCCCAGCTGGTTCCACACCAGTGAAGAGAGCTGGTAGAGTGGACTTTGGAATCTTCTCCTCAAAACCAGAAAAAAGCCCTCCCTTTACTCTGCAGCCTGAAACAGGCAACTCTTAGCAGATCTACACTGGGAGGAGTAGTCGTCCCATGGCTACACATTGCTATGCAATTAGCTACAACAGGGAGGAAGGAAACAGGAGCAAAAGCAATTTCAGAGAATATTATTATTCAGTGTCCAGCCTAGAAAATACACAACAAATATTAGAATGAATTCAGCGGTGATGTCCAGCATCGTTAGCAACCAGATGGACCTGGAATAAAACTGTAATTAGACTTCACCAAGAGGAAGGGGAGGGAGAGAAGAGCAGATTAAATTGGAGAGGCAAATGCATTTTTAATAAAGGACAGACACAGATCATGCACAAAGTGCCTTCACAGCCTGATGCGACCTTGGCGGAGAGTACTTGCAGGACCGAAGAGAATGGAGTAGAAGACAACAGACCCAATCCTCCTGCCCCTGTTCATGTGCACAGTCCTGCAATGGCACTGCTCACATGCCAGATGAATATATGCATACAACAGCATGGCTATTTCCTTCTCAGATTGTGGAGTTTAGGAACTGTTCAGGATTTTAGCAGGAACCCAAACAACTCCCCAAAAAACCCCCCAGAGTTTGCTTTTGGGCAGCTGCAAGGGTGAAGAGCCAAAATGGGTTGTTCAGGTTTTTTCTCATGATAAAGATGACAATTTTAAAATCTGTGGTGGTGGATAGGTGGTTATGTTTGCTATGTTTGGCATCATACTCCAAATAATGGTTTTGGTGTAGTCAAATTCTCAGTCTCACAGTTTCTTTTCCCTGAGTGACTCCAGACATGGAGGCCGGTAGCCATCGCTGCCGGTAAAGGAGCTGTTGGTACAAGACCCAGGCCATGGGCAGCATCCCATCCTGTCCTCAGATGACCACTGAAGCCAGTGAATTAAATTTTGCTCCCAGTTGCAGTGATGTGACCTCAGTGGAAGCAATGACACCACCCTGACACAGCTGGCACATCTCAGGAACAGACTCGGGCCTGGAAGGAAAAGGCCTCTTTTTCATCGCTATCACAAATAGCTGCTCGGGACTTTTGTGACACCACGGCATATCTGGAGTCACTCTGCTAACTTCAGTGGGGTTGTTCCAGATTTACACTGTGAGCTCTTTCTCCTGGAATGCTCTGCTGAGTCTCCTCAGCCAGCTCCTGGCTTGAAAGTCATGGGCTGGTCTGCTCTGGGATCACAGGAATAGCATTACCGTGGTCAGCTACTGTGGGGCTGTAAGATGGACTTGGAGAGCTCTCCTCTTCCTCCTGTGCCTCTTAGATGAGGGGCAGAGAGGAACCATGGATATAAATGCAGTTTTACTCAACCCCACATCCAATATACCAGTGTTGAATTAAGGAAACACACGAGTTTAAAAACCTTCCTTTCCTCCTCACCTGCTCCCTCTGTGTTTCAAACAAAAGTGTGAAAAACAGGAAGACATTATTCACAGTAAGAGAGCTCAAGGAAAACAGAGAACACAGATGCTTCATTTGTGTTCCAGGTAATGGAATCCTTCCTTAAAAAGCCACCCTCTTAGAGATATTTACCTATAAATGGCTGTGTGGTTACTCAGCTTTGTTTCAGACCTCAAAATCGTGTGAGGAGTTATGAGTACACATCCATAGTGAACTAAACTCCTTGGGGACTTGGGTCTTGTGACCTCAAAGTACCTCATCAAGCCACATTCCTCACTGGAGCATACCAGGGTGGCTAAGGAAAGACAAGCTGAATGAAGGAAGAGCTTTCACTCTAATAAAGAGGTTGTATTTCCAAACTATTTTTCCCACCAGAAAGTTCTGTATACTTTTCCCAAGGGGGTGGAGGTCTGACTGGAAATGAATTGATGGCACTGTTTGTTTTTGCAGTACAGGAATTTAGAGTGTAATACCATATTTTACCCTTAAAGGGAGACGCTTGACCCTGATTTAGCTGTATAATTACATGTCACATAACGGCAGCCTCAGGGGCTTACTGGGGAATGGTAGTCACCCTCTCTTGTGGGATGTCTGTGGAGATCCATGAAGCTTTTGGGGAGAAAGGAGGACAGAAAGAGACCAGGAGGATTGGACTGAATATTCAGAAAGCATGAAAACAGCCCCACCATTAGAGCACATTTATTTCCCAATTTTTTTATTTCCCCAAATGTAGCAAAGGATAGTGTATAATCACATGTTCAATAAGTTAATGAAAGGCTGAGCATAAATATGCAGTAGCTGACTGGAATGGAATCTCATTTGTGCAAGAGGAGCAGATGTAGCATTTCAGAATGAGTATGCCAATCATTTTTAGGCTTCCTAGTTGCTGAGATTAGCTCTCAAAGAAGTTGGGGTTTGCTTTGGTACTTGGGGAACCACTGATATCTCTGGAGACCATTTCTTTTACTTTTTGTGAATACCAGATCCTAAATGCAGTATTTTAGAAGCCTCATTAACAGCAGAGAGAATTGCCCACTGGAGTCAGAAGGTCTGAGCTCAGAGTCACCTGGTGTCCATAAGAGGAATGTGTGGTGGCCAGAGAGCTGTGTATCTACACTGAAGCACAGAAATCCTCAGGGAGAGGATGCTGTCGAGTCATGGTACCAGCTGGGTTTTGAGCATCCAGCCCTGTGGGAGCTGCAGGGTCAGTGGTATTAATTGATGTGCAATTACTTATCTGCTTAGTCCCAGGTTTTCATTTCTGTCTCTTATGAGGTAGCTGGCAAAAAAATTTAAAAAAAAGGCCCCTCTGATGGAAGTCTCTAAAGATGAAGAGCACAGCAAGGGTCCAGCCACTCACTGGGTGGGATCTGAATGTAGGTCAGATGGTCCCCAGTGGAAGAAGATGCTGCTTTTCATAAGAAAAAATGGAAAGATGTGTGTATATATGTATGAATACAGAAATGAAGCATTGAGGAGGAGAAATGAAGACATATAGATAACCCACAGCTTACAAGGAAAGCAAACTACAGGAGAACCTTGCTATTACTTTTCTGAAATAAACCTGCATGTTAAAGTGAAAAAAAAAATAAATGAATAAAGCATCAATCCAAAGTACACAGAAAGGGAAGAAAGGGACTGATACTCTGACATTCAGTGCAACTTCTTCACAAGACTTTACTGCTGATTGTACAGGGCACCAAAGCAAGCTTTGCTGGTGATTTGCAAAATGAGATGAGCTGCTTGTTTGGTTGATGGTTGCTTAGTCTGTGAATTTGTTTCTGGAAATGCTGCAGGTCATTTGGAGCCACGAGAATCAGTTCTCAGACTTCATTAAAAGAGGCTTTCCCTGAAAGTATTCTTTTGCAAAAGGGATGGTTTTGTTGGAAAATGGTATTGAATCAAATGACACCTACACCGCACCGTGACTCTCGGCCTACCTTCCCACAGCAGATTCGAGTGATTTGCATGTACAATGTACAGAGTTACAATAGCTCCTGACACCAAATGGAGATTTGTGTCAGATGCAGATTCTGTTATGCTAAGATAGCATTTAGCCTAACAGCAATCAGGGAAATTAGCAGAACCTCGTAGAGAAGGAATAACGTCAAGGATGCAGCTGCTTGGAGCTCCTGATGGGGCCACAGGAAAACAGCATCTATTTGCATACTATCTATCAGCTCTCATCCATTGATGGATTAATTCTGAGACACAGGCTCCCTGCAGTTCACCTACCAGTCACTGTAATGAGTCACTGCTGCAGGGAATTGCATAAGGCCCCCCTATACTCCATCAAATTTTTCCACAGACTCAGAATCAGGCGAGGAGCTTTTCAGCTCTCCAGACCGCTCCAAGGCCTGGTCAGTTCTGAAGAAGCCTCCTGCTTATTATTAATAACCCCACTGCTTATTCCATGAGAAAACAAGACTAGCTTGTAGGCCAAGATAAGTGCTTAATAACATTGATGTTTTCCTCTATCCTCTCTCACAATGAGGACATCAGTGAAAGCAGACAAGTGTCCCTTGGGATCTGAGGGCCTGTCTGGACATGCTGGACGCTGCCTGACAGAAACAAAGGAGCTGGAGCACTTGAAAGTTGCTGTAGTCTGAAAAGGTCATCCAATATTTATTTCTAGGTCACTGATATAAATTTGGGATAGCTTGTTAAAAGTGAAAGGTTAAAAGTGACCACCTTCTGCTTAGTGTTTGAGAGCCAGTAGGTCCTGAAGTGAATTACTGTTCATACATCTGTTAACTAGTAGACAAGTATCTCCATCACAGGAAAAAAAGAAAAAAATCTGCTGTCTGAACCAAGGTCTCCAAACTACCATTTGACAAACTTAAATATTCATGGAGGCTGGAACTATATAAGCTCTTGTGTTACAGGAGGCCTTTTTTATGTTCTCCATACCTACTGTACATTGGGAAGACATGTCTTTATCACTATTGTCCTGTGAACTGGGATTTTCCATTTCCAGATCTTGCAACCAAATGAATTCCACTAGAACTGTATTTTCTAGATGGTCCCATGAGGACCTCTGTGCCCACCTACATGGTGGGACAGTTATCTGATGCCCATATTTCATTTACTGTGAAGTGGCTGGTGGTACACAAGCCCTCAGCCACGTGCAAGCCTTGAAGTGTGGTGTTGTGGACCCAGGTCCTCCAAAGTCTGGGAAAGAAACATTTATTAGAGGAGGCAAAGATTGTTTTCAAGCTAGTGTGCTGACAAGGCATGCTGATAAGAAAATGATGAAGGTAAATGATAAAGGAAAACAAGACAAGGAAATGATAAAAGTAAAATGTGCTGAAACAAGATGAGCTTGAGCCTGATGCCATTGTTGGCCTGGATTGCTCTTAGCTGCCTTTTGAAGGGAGGGTGAGTAATGCCCCAGAACTGTAATATCTAAGGTCTCCTTGAATATAAATGTGTGAAAACAGAGGCAGAGTAACAGAAAGATCTCTTACAAATTCTGCTGTCCACCTAGAAAAACAAGATAACTGTTCTTGGCTCTCCTACAGGTATGGACCCTTTTACCCATGAACAGCAATGACACTGTGATCACTTAACAATTACTGCCCTGCAGTCAGCAAGCAGACCTGCTCTCCACAAAGAGAAGCCAAACCAGCAGCAGCCTTACTGGAAAGACTGGAGAGTGAATGAGATAGCTTGCTATGTCTGAACAGATCATTTATCACAAGAAGTGTTCTGTGAGAATTGTGCTGTCAACTTCCATTAGGAAGAAGCTGCAAATGCTCAAAGACTTTACAAGGTCTAGGAAAAGCAGGTCTTGATGAAAGCCAACAAATAATTCTTGAAGGCAACAAACCAAACCAGCAACATGGAAGGTATGGGTATGAAAATAAAGGTATGGGCTTTGCCACTTAAGGTAGTCTATCTTCTAAAGTTATACTGATGCTCCAGCCCAGGGAAGAACAATTCTGAAGTAAAACCCACAGAACAGAAGTGATGCATCTTTCAGAGTAAAGAGCCACTTACTCTTGTGGGAAGATGAGACAGTGGCAAGTAATGGGAGGGGAAGCAGAATATGGGGCTGGACTTGGAAAAGCTTCTTTGTTTCTCTGTGCACTGTAGGAAAAGGCTATTTAGTGCTCTGACACAGCTGCTGCATGTATACATGGATACTCCCTGGAAGAAAGGCACAGTCCTCTAGAAACAGGATGATAGATATGAGCAATAGATTTTTGAATAGTCAGGGTTGTTTTGTTTGTCTGTTTTTTTAAAGTTATCTCCATTTTCAGAAAAGGCTTGATTGTATGTGGATGATTATAAAACAATGCTTACTTTCATGTAATCAGTCTTAACTTTCCAAAGGAGGACAGTTATTCTCATTTTACACTTGAGGAAGCAGAAATGTAGAAAATAAAAGTTTCCAAGGTCCTACAAAAGCCAGATGCATGACAGAGAAATCAAGTCTCTTAGACCCCAGTCACACGACTGTTTGGCAGTGGACACACCAGTTCTTAACAGGGGCTGTGTCACAGCCTGTTATCAGTCTTACATGAAGAGAAGATTCACATCTGTGAGAATTTTGGACCCTTTAAAAGAACCTCTCAGGGAGTGGCAGAGGGCTGGGATTTTTCCTCTGGGAGTGAGAGCAAGTCACATTTCCCTGGAACTGCTCCTTTTACATGGTGCTGCTGACGCTGTCGTGAATGAGACCCCAGCTCACCATCCCACTGGGCTTTTAACACTGTGTGAATGAGTTTCTGTATTAAATAATTAAGTATAATAGCTAATACAGTACTTCCCACACCTTTGCATTGTGCAGTCATATCATTATTTCTGATCATTTATAACGATATTAAACCCCCAAGTGCCAGACTGGAAATAAATCTGTCACAATGTTGCAGCAATATGCAAATTCTCTGGGTATGTAGATGTGAAGGAAAAGGTCCTTTCTCATTGAAACTCTCCTGCAGCTTCCTTAAGAGTTGTCTCTGCCTGCTGAATTCTCCATTGATCCTTCAGGAAGCTGGAGGACTGCATAGCTCCAGCTGATCAGTGTTAGAAATGTCACACATTCTATACAGTAATTAGAGGATCTGTTTGTGTGCAGAAAATTGCTGGCCTCATCCTCGAGGAAGGAGAAGGAACAAATGTAGCATGGGAATCACAGAATCACAGAGTATCAGGAGCTGGAAGAGACCTCGAGAGATCACTCAGTCCAACCCCCTGCCCGAGCAGGATCATCTAGAGTAGATCACACAGGAATGTGTCCAGATGGGTCTGGAATGTCTCCAGAGAAGGAGACTCCACAACCTCTCTGGGCAGCCTGGCCCAGTGATCTGTCACCCTCACAAGGAAAAGGTTCCTCCTTATATTCACATGGAACTTTCTCTGTTCCAGTTTGGAACCATTGCCCCTTGTCCTATCACTGGCCATCCCTGAGCAGAGCCTGGATCCATCCTCCTGACATTCACCCTTTACATATTTATAGACATTAATGAGGTCACCCCTCAGTCTCCTCTTCTCCAAGCTGAAGAGCCCCAGCTCCCTCAGCCTGTCCTCAGCAGGAAGATGTTCCAATCCATCATCTTGGTGTCCCTGTGCTGGACTCTCTCAAGGAGTTGTGTGTCCTTCTGGAACTGAGGGGCCCAAAACTGGACACAATCCTCCAGGTGAGGTCTCACCAGGGCAGAGTAGAGGGGGAGGAGGACCTCTCGTGACCAACTGGCCACCCCCCAATACACCTCAGGATGCCATTGGCCTTCTTGGCCATGAGGGCACATTGCTGGCTCATGGTCACCCTGCTGTCCCCCAGGACCCCCAGGTCCCTCTCCCCTGCACTGCTCTCCAACAGGCCAAACAGTCTTTTTCTCCCTCACCATTTGCTTCCATCACAACATGAAAGAAAAGGTTTTGGCTTTTTTTTTCTCATGAAGAGGGAAGTTTGTTCTATATACTCATTTCATCCTTGGCCTCTTCCTGGGGGCACCAACAAAGACAACAATTGGGATCAGCTCTGCTGATGCATTCTGCAACATACATTTTCCACAAGGAAATGGAAAAGAGACCAGTATAGTTCGTGCAGGATGCATGAACAACCAGTGCTCCACAGGAAGACTTTGATGTTTCCTGACCCAGATTCAACTGGAGGTATGAGCTAGGCTGTACTGTGAAATTCCATTTCTCTTTCTTCTGTTAAATTCACCTACCAAATGTTGTTCACACTGCATGACTTGTTTGGGTGGAGTCACACCTATGCCATCACAGCATACAAGCATATGCACAATGGAAGAACCACAGTCTGGCACCACTTTCCTCTCCTGCAAAGTGTTGGGAATGGCCAGACTTCCCCTCCCACACATGCTCTGGTGAGGATCTCAGTGAAACTACAAGTATCAAAGAGGATTCCCTGTACTTCTGCATGGCAGAGAAGGTAGTTGTTTGCTTGCTGACTCCTCATATGTGGAAACTGTCACTAAATCAACCTCATCCCTGAAGTTCCATTGTAATTTTTTTTCCCTGTGGTAACAGGAGGATTTGTTTGAGGCTCTATAGTTGCATCAGGTTTTTACATGATGGGCCAGCACTCTAAAACACCAGGATGTGTTTCTTTCTTTTGATGGCACTTCCTTGTCCTATGTTGTCAGCACAGACTCCTGAATAATTTGGATTTAAGGCCTGGAACAACAAAAGCTGCTGCTTTGGCCCTTGGCTGGTGGGATGCCCTTCCACATCATGCAAGCATGTCCCAAAGCTAAGCTGCTGTGAGAGTTATGGCACAGGCTGTGCTGTGCAGAGCCCAGTTACTTTTTCAACCTCTATTTTGACTTCTTTCTCCTGGACATGTGTGTATATAGAAATTCTGTCAGCCAACAGCCTCAATGAACAAAGTCTACCTGATAACTTTCTGTTCCAACCCATCTGGGTTGGAAGGAGTGGGATGACCTGATCACCCATCTCCAGAATAATTATCCCAAGGATTTCTTCACCTCAAAGTCACCTAAACATACTGATATGGCACAGAGTACTTTTAGTATTTTCTTTTGCAGAAGTGCCTTAGAAAAGATGCTCATTCTTCCTCCCAGACCCTTGGACATGACAGACCATATGGTCAAACCTCCACATGACATTTATGGTGTGCAAAATGCATGAAACTCCTAACAGATGGGTAATCAATGAGGGGTTAAGATTTTTTTTTCCCTTTTCCTAGTGTATTTCCAAACCTCTTGAGTCTGATTGAGCAGTTCCTTGAGAGCCCCAGACTGACTTTTCACCCAGAGTGTGGTGTCCAGTAGTGCCCTACAGAGATGTCAGGGAGTGCTGGTCAAACAGCTGCTGGGCTTGTTGGAGCAGCTCAGCTTAATTCCAGTGGGCTGAAGAACCAGGGTCATGTGTAATATATCCAGACCTCACCCAGGGGAAAAATATAAACTTGGGGTGAAAAAGGAAAAGTGGTTGTGGGGTAACAACCTGATGCATTTTGCATTAGGATGAAATTAATCCACAGATGTAGAGAGATACATTGCACCCAACTTTTATTGCAAATTATTCTGATGAGACAGTAGACAGGGAGGCTCTGTGGTGGAGATATTGATGGTTTGAACATGGAGGCCTGGGATGTCTGCCAGGGAATTTCAATAAAATGTAGAAGCACAAAAAGATGTTCATTAGCTTAAAAGCTGTGGGGTTTAATTCAGTTTTTAATTTTCTAAAAATTCTGCTCCTTGTTTACTTTTCCTTTCAGCCATGTTTCTGTTTTCTTTTTCATTGCATCATTTCTTTCTCCAATAATTTCTTTCTTTCTTTTTATCAATATTTTCCTCTTTCATGGTCTTTGTTTTTGATTTGTTTGGATTTCTCTTTTCTTTTTAAATTTTTTTTCCTTTTACCTGCCTTAAAAGGCACTCCATCTTTCTGCACTCTCCATTTATCTGTGTATGGCTTTTCCTCCTCTCCAGATTTGGTTTCTTTCTCATTTTCCCCCAGACATGATCCTTTGTGTTTGTTCAGTCCTCTCCCTTTCCTCACTTCTCACACTCTGTTACCTGACCATGTCCACTTCTCTCCAAGCTCCCTGTTTCTTACCCAACATCATCAGATCTCACTCTTCCTTTTGGTTGAATGAGGCATACTTTTTTCCCCTAAAATGGATCCTGAAACATATCAGCTCTCTCACCCCTTCTTGTGCCTTTTAAAACATTTATTCCAACCCAAAGCAATGGGGTGACTCGAGCCTGCCCTTCCTATTGCACCAGGGAGATGACTCACTTAGCAAATGCTCCCTGTCTAGATGCTGTCCCTCCAAAGCAGAAAGGGTAATACTGAAGCTGAGGAGAGGAAACAATTAGATGACTCCTTAGGTTAAGAACTTGCCAAAACCAGCAGAGAAAATCTGCAAATTAAGAGCCATTTGACAACCAGAATTGCGTGGCTAAACTCCATGAGAGGGAGTCAGCTGCCTGCACCTTGGGCTCACATGTCTTTTATACACCCTAAACTACTAATTTATGTCATCCTACTTCATCCCTGACCATGTGATTTTTAAGTAAATATGATTCCTATGTCTGTTGGATGGTCATGACATTTTTTTTCCATGCTAGGCCACTCAGTTGTAACGAGGGCTCCTGATGTTTTCCTATCAGTGCAGAATGTCTTTGCTTTCTCTGTGTAAGATGGAGAATTAAAACACTGTGATGGATGATGCCAGGGAAGCACCCTCATATATAAAGATTCCAGAATGAAGAAGTACCACAGGCATTAGATTTCCAAAATTAACAAACCTTGTTTCTGTAATGCAAGGGATAGATTGGATATAAATTTCACTTTGTGAAAGTCCTGAGGCCTCTGTCCTGACCAAGAAATGACAGATTATGGTTATGGTTATAAAGGGGAATGCAAGGAGTATGGAGCAGCCAGTGTGACTTCAGGGGAGAATGCTCAAAGATCTGTTTATAGGCCTAAATGTACTAGAAATGGAGTAGTAAAAAGGGAACAAAACCAGATGAGTCATTTTGCAGGTTTGAGAAGAGACACCAGTGCATCAAATGGATGATAAATGCTGACTGAGAGGAGCTTGAAGAGGAATAAAGAAGGGCAAATACATCAGAGGAGAAAGAAATGCTGAAGACACATAGATCTATCAGTAAATGGAGACTAAGAAATAACCAGGGGTGACACTCATGACTTCCACTACTTAGAAGGTCTAGATCCTCCAGGGATCAAATGGGTTCACATGCCTCATACTGAATGTGAAACTTGTTTGAAACAGTGTACAGAAGCCTGAACTCTGCTACATGAAAATGACATTAAAGAATGGCAGGAATTCAGAATAAAGTAGCAGTGATAAATGAGGGACTGAACTAACGAACTGAGGCAGGACAGATGGTGTTGTTACAGGCTGCTTTACAAGTAACATCCATAAATACCCAGGGAAGAGAGGTGCTGACAGTGTCTGGTAAATGGAATAAACTTGTGATCTGTAGTCTTTCTGATAGTCATAATTCCACAGAGGAAATCCCCAAGATTCCCTTTCCACACTCCTTGCCTACTTTGAGATGACAGGGATAGAAAACTCCAAGCTCTCAGATTACTATTCCCCTGCCCTAGCTAATAAGAGGATAGATAAAATGTTTTCTGAAAAAAAAAAAAGTAGATGCAATTCATCAGTAAAACAGCCCATTCCATGCAGCTGGAGAAATCTGAAATTCCTGGAGGAATAGCCATTCCCATATTAGCACATACAATGACAGATGGTGCAGCTTCATATGAACAGTAACTTCAGGTTGTTGACTTTGACTTGAAAATATAAACCCTAGGTAGGTTTTGTAGACCAGCTGGTCCTTCATGAGTGGGTACTTGTGGGGATTTCTTCTTTAAGAAGCCAGGACAGTGGTATCAGTGAGCACCCCAGAGAGCACAGCACCTCTTCATTCCCCTTAGTAGCTTTCTCCAAGTAAAATATGAAGTGGCAGCAGCTTGCCCCATGCAAAAAAGAAGATAGTAGCTCACAAGACTGGCCAAAGAATGTATAAAAATAGAAAAACAAAGCAGCAAAAAGCCTTGACTCAACAGAATAACTTTTAGACTGTCTGTCTCTTTCAAGTAACTAGTCTTGAATCAGTTTATGAGCATCAGCCAAGACACACACTCGGGTCCATCTGGGAGTTTTCCTTTAGAGCAGCACATTACTACTCTGTCAGGAGATGCAGGGCATGTAGTGGATGTCCCCTTTATCAGCCCTAATCATCCCAAATCTCTCCTGTTCATTGTTAGCAGCCCTCCTGTTGGGAATGCATCAGACACAGATAAGCCATTTTACACGGTGCTTAGATCTATACAGCAAAAACCTGGGAGAACTGATCCTCTCCTCCAGAAAACGTGCCACACACAAACACCAGGGCCATCAGAGACTGGCCTTGTCCCTGACTGTCATGCAGTACCCATAGCAGCAGCTCCAGCTAATGCACCCCTCTTATCTACCCCTTCCCTGGGGACTAAACAAACCCAAACTGTTCACACAAGACAGTCAATAAGTAGGACAGGTATCAAAGGGACTTGCTGGCTAGAGCAACCTATCTCAACAGTATGTTTAGTTAGGAAACTCTGTCTTTCTACCCCCTTCCCATACTTCTGTAAGTGTTAGGAGATGAGCCCTGACTCAGACTTGGCTCCTTGTTCCAACAGCTGGCCTCTCAATGAGTAAATCCTCACTCTTAGCACAAGAACAAGTTGCAGGGATGGATTATCCATGTCAACTCTTTGCAGTCAGGCACACAAGTGATCCAACTTAATGTCTGTGCAAGTGCCTCTGCTTTTTTACTGTCACTATCAAGAGTAGCAGACAAGGACATGTCTCCTCACAGAACAGGAGAGAAGAAATAAAACCTGGTCACAGTAAAAAAATACTTGGTTAGAGACTGCCACTTTTTCTTGCTACACATGTAATACACAGGTAACCCTGTAGTGTGTTATATTAGTTACCAGCCACTGCCACACCACTGCCTGCAGCAGGAACTCTGTGTGTAAGGAACTCCAGGCTTTCCTCAAGCAGTTTTGCACATGCACACTCCTGTGGTGACCTCTGTAAGAAGCTAGGGTGATAGCAGCTCTGAGTTCCTCAGAGATCTGTCCCAGTTCCTTAGCTAATCTCTCAGGTAAAGGTATGAATAAACAGCAGCTTGTTCTACCTGGCACAGATGGAGAAAACTGTGATCCTGTGTTGCTGCTGCAGAACATTCATTCCAAGGTGCCTTTAGGAAGTGACTGAGCAAGGAAGAGCTCTGGGAGTGCTGCTTCAGAGTTACAAGTCAGTCATGGCTCTGCTTGCTTGTAGCTGAAGGTTGGCTCAGCACCCACTGCTGGGTTGAGGCCCATAAAGGTGGAGGAAACCACAAATGTTACCAGCTCCATTTCTGGGCTCAGTTCTCTTCTGCCACATTCTCTTGGGTCTTGAGTAAGGTGAGGACATGACACATTCAGCTACACAAGCTTCCTGCTTACTTGGTGTCAGTCATAAATAAGATTCAACAAAGACAAGTGTAGGGTCTGGCATCTGAGGAGAAACAACCCCAGTATAGGCTGGGGACTGGCCTGTTGGAGAGCAGTGCAGGTGACAGGGACCTGGGGGTGCTGGGGGACAGCAGGGTGACCATGAGCCAGCAATGTGCCCTTGTGGCAGATCACTGGCACAGGCTGCCCAGAGAGGTTGTGGAGTCTCTTTCTCTGGAGACATTCAAGATCCATCTGGACATGTTCCTGGGTGATTTAATCCAGGTGATCCTGCTCAGGCAGGGGGGTTGGACTGGATGATCTTTCAAGGTCCCTTCCAACTCCTGACATTCTGTGATTCTGTGATAAAACCTACAACTCCCTGCTTTTAGGGCACTCTTCAGATAGTGATATTTGGGCACAGATTCAAAATGAGACAAACAGCTTAAAAAAAGCCTGGTTTTCATTTTATTGCTCTGGAAGAGGCAGCTAAGTCTGTCATGAGCACTTAAGAAAGCCATTCCACATCTGGGAAACACTAACATCACTTAGCATCTTGTTTCTTTGTCTGGGTGACTTGTTTGGTTGGAAGGGAGAGTATGATGACTGAGCTGTAGTGCTGTTCACCCAGGTGACAATGAAATCCTTTTGGACCTTTTAGCTGGCACTCCTAAGGACATCCTCCATGTGTAAAGGTATGATTTGCATTGCATGATAGTGGGACACAAGTTCTGGCTTAGCAGAAGGCTGAGGCAACAACTTTCTCCATGCTGGGAGACTCCCACAGCAGAACACATTCTAGGCAAATTCAGCTTCAACCCCAAATGTGCAAACTAAAGAGAAGCAGATTGTGTCCACAGTGTTGGTTCACATCAGTCCAAGTAGTACTGAACAATGACAAGCTGCAAAAGGCATTCTGATGTTTCCAAGTTTGGGTCATTGAACTGGTACTCAACACAATCTGGTGTGGCTGGAATCAAGTCTTTTTGCTGTATTATTTGTGTTCACAAGCTCATTCCTGTTTTATTCCCTGTAAACCCTGTGGTGCCATTTTAAAAATGCCCATGTTGTTTGTTTTCATGAATTAATTAATTAAGTAGAAGCTTAAGAGCTAATAGTATTTTTTTTTTTGCATACAGGCCAGATTAGGATTTGAAATATTTCTTCATTTTGATGTCTATTCTTTTAACCTGAGATTGTTGTCTGATCCTTAGTCAAGAAGACTGTACTAATACTGTATTTCTTTTATATTCTCACTTTTACTACAGTGTAGCAACTTGGGAGTTAGTTTGGAAATTACAGAATCATGGAAAATAGAGCTGAGAGGACTTCATGAGAAGGTCTAGTCCACCCCCCTGGCCCAAGGCAGACCACACATTCCAAAACTGTTTCTAATTAGAAGTTCCTCTAACCTAATCTTAAAACCTCAAATTATGGAGATCCCACACTCCCTTTAGGCAGTCTGCTCCAGTGTTTTGCTCTTTGTTTATCCTCAGTTGATTTTAACAATTTTTTTTTTGTGTAGCAACACTTGAAAAGCAGCTTGAACACAGGTATGTAAGACATGGGAAGTAGAAAGGATCTCCAATATCATCAAGACCAATTCCTTACTGTTAGAGGCAACCATGTCAGGTAAAGCCTTCCTGGTATGTGTACAGAGCTCAAAACATGAACTGGTTTTCACCTAAGTGCTCAAAATGGATTCTGAAGAGAACCTCATCTTTCTCAAAGCTAAAGGTCTCCTGTAAAGTAGAACCACAAAATAAGAAGAACATTACAGAGTCTGTGAGGTTAATTTCTGGGTATATAATGTGCAGAAAATGCTTTTACAGAGTGCCAGGAACTTTGCTCTCTAAGCAAGCATAGCAAGATCACAAAAATGAAAGGTAGATCCCTTCTGAAACTTCTAAATTTCTTAAAACACTGCTTGACATCTCTACACACACACAAAATAAAAGCAGTCCTTGAGCAGGACTGCACAAGATGATCCTAACTTTCAAGAGAACTACATCTGAGGAAGAATCATGATGTTAGGCTCAGGAAAAAAATAAAACTGTGCCTCTTGTAAGAAGAAGTCCTAGAAAGTGTGAAGAAGAAAATGGGGGGATGAATGGGAGTAGAGTCAACAGATAGGTAAGAAGAAAAAAATTCTGAGCTTAGTATGAAGAAGATGTTGGGTTATTGCTGTGAGGAGGTCTGAACTTCAGTGATCTCCTAAATGCTTTCCACAAAGGATGAGCATGACTGTCAGATATGATTGTTCTCATCTTTACCAGTGTCACAACTGATGCTTCAGACAGTTATCTGCCAACCCCAATGTATCCAGTTATAATTGAAAACATGAAATGGCACGAGGTGCCTGTGCTCAGGTATCTGGATTTGACTCCTGATGACACACCACTGAATTTAAACCCCAAAGAAGAAAACCTTGAATTATATGAGGTCAGAATCTTTGTCCTTGTCCTGCAGCAGCTGGGCCAACTTAGTTGGAAGAGCTTGTAGGTTATAATCATACCTCATGGTGCAGCTATACTAGCAGGATGCCACAGCCCAGTGAACAGGACAATAGTTTCATACAGGATGTGATGGGGTACTGAATATTATCAGTGAAGTCTTAAATTCAAAGCTGAAGTAGTTCAAAACATCAGTAAGATGTAGACCTCCTAGAAGAAACACTTTTCTTCCAAAGCTCATAACTCCAAATGAGTCATACTTGATTAACTTCACTTGGGCTAAGAGACTAATCATGGGATGCTATTTATAATTTATTTAAGGAAAGTGAGAGAGGGGATTAGAATAATTCTCAGAACAGAAAACATATTATAGCCTTAACACAGTGTCACTGTTGTAATGTGATAAAACCAGAGAACTAGGAACATTCTCTATTTGCAGGTGTTGCTTTTTTTTTTTTTAAATTATTTTTAGTGTGTCTACTCTCCTGCAAAAAACATTATTAAATATATATGAGACTCCAATCCAGAGAGCAACTGTCCAGCTCAGTTATTGGTGGGGTAACAGATCAGAAAGTTTCACCTCCTCCTTCTCCTCACAGCTGCCCCACACACATGCACACACACACAGAGGCCAAGAAACTCTATGCCTGTAGCACCTACCTTGGGTTTGAAGGCGATTAGTTTCAGGACCATCTCAACAGTGAAGAGGCCAGTGAAGAGCATGTTGAGGATATTCATGGCTTCCTTGAACATGCAGCTCTGACCGTAGTGCTGAAAAACAGTGTCAGGAATGGGGATATCAGCTGGTTGGGAATCCCTCATGATGCCCCTTCATGTTAAAGTTCTTTAGAGAAAACCCCAGCATGCTTCATCTTTTCAATTTAGAATTCCCATCTCCCTTCACACATTTCCATGTCTCCAGCCATTTTTGCCATCTGGCTCTGGACCTCCTATCTTCTTAAAACAAATCTTTTTGGGAGGGGTTACCAAAATTGCACTTATCATTCCAGTTGAGGGCTCATTATAAATTTGCATAATGGCACAAGACAATCTCCAATTGTGTTTGCTATCTCACCCTTCCATAACACTTGGATTACTTTTTTTCTGTTCCTTTTTGATTGCTACTGCACAGTGAACAGGGGTTTCATTGAGCTGCTCATAATGATACCAAGCCATTCCCCAAGTAATTACACTTAATTCAGGATTCTACAAAGAACATGAGAGCTCAAATTGTATCTTTCCAATATGCATTATCTTGCATTTGTCAACTCTGAATTAAATTTGCAATCATGCTGTTCATTCACTTAACTTTATTAAGATCTCATGAAGTTACTCTGTCTTCTACTCATTAATTCCAATAGTGTCTTCTGCAAATGTTGCCACCTCACTCTTCATAGCCCTATTTCCAGATCTTGGTACATGAAACTGACTGTATTGCCTTAGTCTAAGGTCATCTTCCAGTTCATGTCATAAGGCCCCATGTGTAGTTGCTTAATATTGATAAACTTTAACCAGCTGGGATGAATTTTCATGTTCTGCACTGACTCAGAGTGATTTATTTAAAGGAGTTTCAGTTAAAAGAATTCAGCTGCATCTGAAAGCCAGCTCAGGGAAGAATATGTTGATGAGATGTTTTCAAATTTCATGTTTTCCTTGAAAGACTCTTGTGCAGACCACAGGACTCATCTAAAATACTTGGAATTTTACTGGAATGTGGCTTTTGTGTTTCCTGTCCCTTACTTACATTGTATGATCCAAATCTGGCCACAGAACCTTTTAAAAACTGTACTTTTCTCAATGGACATAGACTTTCTAGGCTCTCCTTTGATACTATCCTGCCTGCAGGCTCACAAACAACTCCTCAGCTTTTAGATCTGCCTGCCATGGGTGTGCACTACTCTCACAACCACTGAGCATGGTCCAGAACAAACCCAATGGGCTCTCCCTTGCTTCGTGACAGCAAGGCAGTAGACACTTGAGCTGAGAGTGGAACACTATCTTGTGCTCACACTGCCTCACTCCTTTGTTGGGGCCTTAGGCAAGACAGCAGAGGAAGGATTTTCAATGGGAAAGAGAAAGTGTTAGACCAGATGAAGATAAATTAGAGATTAGACTGGAAGCCTCAGTGAGAGAAAATAAAGTGCAAACTGTGAATATAGACATAGGAAACTGAAGCTAATATTGAGGGGAGCCTGGAACTGGGGAAGATTGGGATTGATCCAGTGAAAAATGTAGTGGTGGGATCCTAAGATCAAAAGGGAAGTTGGTCTAGGAGTGCATGGGGAGTTGGACTCACAGTAAGGGACAAACTAGAGAAAGGAACAAAGTTCAGCAGACAATCAAAAGGAAAAGGCAGAGAGAGACCAGAAGAAGGTCACTGGCAGGTTAACCATAATTAGGAGCTTGTGTAGCAAGGAGGACTGGTTGAGGAGGGGGGATCTGTCTGAGCCACAGAGCAGGGAAGGGAGTTTAGAGGCTGACTGAGTGAGGAGGAAGGATGGGTTTCAGGGAGGAGAGTGACAGACAGCCTGGCTTTTGTGTGTGGAAGAAAATGGGGCTTGAGTGGCCAACAAAACTGGGAGTGCAGACATAAGCTTAGCAGGTGGAGCCTGGGACTGACTGAAAAAGAACAGGAGATGAGGGAGGCTTTGGGCAGAGACACACTGGAAGGAAAAAGCCAGAGAAGGACAGACTTGAGGAAATGTACAGAACAGCTTCTGTCTATGAGGGCCCATTTCCTGACTGAAAGGAAAGAATGTAAAGCTTCTTTTCTGTAAGCTGACTGCTTAGTACAGTTTTTGTCTTCTCTGTCACTGCTGTCCCACCCACACAGGTTAATTTACCTCCTCTATTTGCTATACTTGTAGATCCAGCTGCATATATTTCTTTGGTGGGTTCACAATATATGTTTGAACCATAGAATCATAGAATCTTTAAGGGTGGAAAGACCCCTAAGATCAAGTCCAACCATCAACCCAACACCACCATGTCTGCTAAAAAGTGGAAAACCTTCACACAGTAAAGAAAATGAAATCACTCATAGTTGGCAGTAAAGCAATCAGTAGCATCAGTAGTGAATCAAGTTAGACAATCACCTATCAAGAAATGCTTTAGGTGAGCTGATCCAGCCTTTAGGTGATGGGACAGACAATACAGCTTCTAGAAGTTCTTTCTAGACAGTTTCTATGGATCTTCATACAAAAGAAAGGAGATAGTAGGGTTTTCCTGCCCTCTATTCCCAGTTTCCTTGATTGCCTTGTTTGCCCAAATGTTTGCTCTCTACTTTTTAACACAGAAAAGCTAAAAATGTAAAACCCAGCTCTTAGGTGAGCAGCCATTCTGGGCTTATTCCTGCATTTTACAGAATTAAGAAGTCACTTTTTATTGAAGTGGCCACTGAATTGGTCTGTGATGTTGATTTTTTTTTTAAATATGTTTGTTTTTAAGGAGTTAAAACAGGATTGTTGGAGGTGTCAGGTATTAGCAAGGGGGAGGATGAGAGGCAGATTTCTCATTTTAGCTAAACACCACCAAGAGTGAACATGGTTTTCATTATGTCCTTGCCCCTCTCCCTCAATACATGGTGTGAAGGTGAAAGTAGAACTCATCCTTGGCCATTTCTATGCATTCCCCAACAAAGTCTAATAATTCATCACCTGTAGGGATTCCTGTGTGCTTACTTACTTGCATGGCCAGGCAGATGGTGTTCAGCAGGATCAGAACGAACATCAGGTATTCAAAATATGTGGAGTTGACCACATACCAAACTTTGTACTGGTACTGGTTTTTAGGGATGTATCTCCTCAGTGGCCTGGCCTTCAGGGCATATTCTACACACTGGCGCTGTGGAAGAGGCAGGAGAGATTTAAAAATCAAACCCAAAATACAGGGCTGCTCAGCTACCTCCAAATGTGATAAAAAACAAGTGCTACAAGTTTTTTTTACTGAAATGAAAATGTTTGGTAGAAGAATTTCTTGTAGGTTGTAAGCTGAATGCTTAGATTCTACCTGTTGGAAAGTTCCATATGCATTTGCTTTGGCCAGATAATTCTGTCAAGTTTATCTAATCTCAGTGAACCAAAGGGTACAACATACATGTTCAACTAAATCTCATCCATCAAGCAAATCTCAACAGCAGGATTTTTGTTACCTGACTTCTCAAAGATGGCAATGAAGCCAGCTTTGTGTTTTATCTTGTTGGCCATCTTCACATCTTCCTTCCTGTATGTATTTCTCTCTTAAATGTTTATTCTAAATGTATTTTCTCTTCAGTGGCAACAGGTTGTTGTGAATTACCTGGTTTTTGTCCAGCTCACAGTTCTTGTACTCTTGTTCTCCTTGTTCCTGAAATGTGACGATGACGAAACCAACGAAGATGTTCATCATGAAGAAAGCAATGATGATGATGTAGATAATAAAGAAGATGGAGATCTCAACCCTGTGATTATAGATGGGTCCCACATCCTCCATGTGGGAATCAATGGACCTATACAGCAACCTGAAAGCAAACAGGAGCCCAATGCAGAGAAAATCTGCAACTGCCTCGAGACCTTATAGGTGATATTATAAAGTTTAACTTTGTGATTTTCTTCTACATGTATAAAAATCACTTCACTCACCAATGAGCAGATTTGCATTTGTCTGAGTGAAAATTCTTGCAAAATACATGGTTCTTACTAACTTTACACATTTGAACCTGTTCAGGGTGAAATGCTTTTAAAGTTGAGCAAAAATTAAAAATTAAAGCAAAACCATGCCCTTTAGTTAACCTAAGACAGGACAGTCTGTGTTGTTTGGAATTGAGTTTTGTGAGAAATGGGATCTCAGGACTTTTAATGCTTGTTGACACTGCTGTTGGCTTCACTTGGTGACACAGTTCAGGGTGAAACCTTACTTGCCCATGTCACTGTGACAAAGTGGAGCTGTGAGAGTCCTTGGGCATTGTGGCACAGATGGCAGAGACTGGTAAGACATCCCATGTCTGCCCACAGTGCAGAGATTGCCCTGCTGGCTCCATCAGGAAACTGGCAGCAGCTAGCAAGTCTGGTAAGTGCCTGACAGGCATTTTATATCCATTTATATATGTAATCACAGAATCACAACAATTTGTTTACAAATATTGCTGTCACTGCTGCTACTGGCAATGACTTTTTAAGAGCCAGATAGTGCTGTGTACTGTTTATAAGTACATGAACAGCAATTCCTGCAGACCCCAAGGAATTTACAAAGTATGTAATACTGCAATGACTGCTGCTACTATTGCTACATTCGATGTTTTAGACTTATTTAAATGCTTCAAATGGGAAAGTCTATGCTCTGGGTTTGAATTTTCTCTTCTGGAATGAACAAGGACATTGCTAGCATTGCACCAGCCCAAGCAGCACTCACTCTGGCCAGCCCTCAAAGGTGGAGACAGTGAAGAGGGCCATCATGGCAGTCAAGACGTTGTCAAAGTCAAACTTGCTGTTCTCCCAGCTCCGGGGTTGTATCATTGGCTGGTTAACCTCACCATCCTTGTAGGTAATGTAGTATCCTCTGTGGATGGAGGGCAGAGAGAGAACATGGCAGAACTGGGCTTCCAGTACAAGGTCCTGAGAGTGGATGGCCACTAACTGGGCACTAACTGGGAAGGTCAAACTCACCTGCATTCCGCTGCTGTCTGCTTGGAGCTGTCAGTGCAGCTGTACAGCTTGCCCTAGAAAAGGAAGAAAGAGGATTGTAGTTTCCTTTCCTGACAATGCAAGGGCAAACCATGTAGCAAGGAGACTGCTTTTACTACTTGTTTAACCAACTATGAGTATGTTTACATGTTCTTTTGCAGGTGGATGTGAGCAAACTGGATTGAGAGTTGCCTGCATCTGGGTAGTCCAGAACACAGGCTCTCATCTGCTTGCACAGTACTGATGTGTGCATGACCACTGAGTGCTGCACAACTATAGTTGTCAGAAGGGTGGTGAAGGGCAAAGAAATAAAAGCAGACATAAAGAAGTGAATGAATAACCTCCCATGATTATCTGGCATGCCCCTTCCTCTGTAAGATGAGGGGTAGACAGCCTGCAAGTACCAATCCTTTAGAACAGCCCCCTCCACCTCCCTGGCACCAAGTGATGCCACAAGCTCTTTAGGGAAGAGGGAGGTTAACTGATGTTACTGGTGGTTTCTTATGATTACAGATGAAGGGCAGGAGTTCTGAATATTCCTGGTCCAGTTTTGAGGAGCTGCTGGTAGCAGAGCTCAGGTAACACTGACAGTTCCCCAAGTGCTTTGTCTTTCACACAGAAGACTCAATCTCCCTTTCCTCAGGCTTCTTCATGCTATGTTCCTGTCCACCCCAGAATAGAGCTCAGTGTAATGGATGAATGAATGGGCCCAATGGTTTTACCTTAAACAACTGAACTCCAATGCAGGCAAACATGAACTGCAG
>VXBZ01002523.1:178418-198785 GCA_013399135.1 Heliornis fulica | reverse complement strand
AGATTCATCTCCTCACCCACACTCACGTGCAGTATCACGTCCAGCTCTGGGGTTCCCTGTACAGAAAAGATACTGAGCTGTTGGAGTGCAGAGGAAGGCTGCAAAGATGGTTAGAGTGCTGGAGCATCTCTTCTATGACAGGCTGAGAAAGCCGAGCTTGTTCAGCAGGAGGTTTCAGAGAACTGCTGAAGGCCAGGTTGGATGGGCAGTCTTTGTGCAATGTGGTTGGTTGAGTGGAGGGTGTCCTTGCCCATTGCAGAGGGGCTGCAACTAATTTATCTTTAAGGTTCCTTGCAACCCAAACCATTCTATGATTCTATAATAAAAATGCATCGTGTTACTTTCTTTTAAACTCTGTAACTCTCCATTTTGCATAAGAATTACATTGCTATTTGTTAAATAGGTCCTAAAATATGATCAGGGTAAATGCTTAAATTTGAGAGTAATGTTTAGACTATTATAGTGGTTTTATGCCTATGGGAAGTAATTCTTGACAAGAAGCTCAGTAAATAAGGGATGGCACATAGAACATATTTGCCTAGAGTCTGCTCATCACTTTTCACTCACAAATGGCAGAATGGAAGTGAAGCAATGAAAGAGCAAACAACTGAGAACAAAAGAATGTAAACACATTTAAAATTAGAAGAAAGGTCACTCTAAACCAAATTTTAATGTGATATTACTGCAAACAATAAGAGAGCATCATCACTGGTGGTTATTAAATGCTTGTATGACAGTGGCTCCCAGAACTTCTCAGAGCCATAATGAGCTAGTCACTCCACACACTTATGGAGTTCAGATCTTCTTGTCTGAAGTGTGTTTACAGTAAATAAAGAGGGTATTCAAATAGTGAGGGAAAAAGGAAACGCCAAACCAGTGAGTCACCGATCTCACCTCCGTGCCTCCTCCATTCCTTGTATAGACAAAAATAAAAATGTTTGGAATGCAGGAAACAGAAGAATTAAGATAATACTATTCTGGTCCCATGCCAGGCAAGGAGCATTGCTGAGGAACTACAGCCTGTGGTCTATCCACGCTGAGGCAGAGGAAAAACAGTTAAAAAGGAAGGAAGAGTGACAGAACCAAACCCAACCCCCTTCACCACCTGTAACCTCACCAAAAAATCGGGGACATACTGAGTGCAAGCAAGGGCAAAACCAAGGGGGGCTGAGACTAGGAAGAGTGGAGTATTTGTTTGAACTGAGGTTTGGAAAGGGAGAAAAAGGGTGTTTACTTGGCTGTGTGATTAACTGTATATGCCTGATCCTTATTGTCCAAATTAGTGTTTTGAAGTTTGTGTTGTCAATAAACTAAATTACACCAAATTTCTCTGAGTTGAGACTGTTAGTGATTTGCAAAGAAGATATCTTTCCTAAAAAAGGTACCTCACCTGGTGAAGACTGAGGAACATTATTCTAAGGACCTATATCACTTTGGGGCTGACAGATTTTGTGTCAAAATCATGTTTTCAACTTTCAGATCAACAGTCTGTCACAAGCAATCAAAATTCTCAAAAGTTGAATTATATTTCATATTGTATTTGGCCAATCAGAGTATTCTGAAATATAAAACATATTGCTCATGTTCTCTTAGTATGCTCAGCAAAATTTAAATGAAAAAAACCCAAATCCAAAATCAAATGCCAGTGAAAGCTTTCCTATAGGCTTTTCATGGAAGCTGGAGTGGAAATCTGGAATATGATTCCTCAACATTTCTGGTAGAGTAGATAACACCATAATGCTAAAATCAGTATAGTCAGTACTGTTGTCCCTAATCTGGGAAAGGCCACTGTCCTTGTGATCATATCAGGAAATAAATACAGTGTGTTTGTGCTGAAAGGCAATGTGTATTATATATTATTTGAAATAGTTACATGTGAGATGACCAGAATGTTAAGTCTTATCTTTGGTATTTCATACAGAATAATTTATAAATTCCCATTTCATCACTCATATTGAAGAAAATCAAACATTTTTTTTGCTCAAAATCATTATGCAACACCCATTCCGACACAAAATGGGTAGACAAATGTCTAAGATTAATTTCAGCGTGTCTAATTATAAACAGACTAATAGCTAAAGCAACAGTTAATCAAACAGATTATGCCTGACCTGCAGCCCTTTGCCCAAGCCCAAGTGGTATAAATTGACTCATTTCTATAGTGCTGGAACTGACCCTCTCTGTAGTAGGTATGACTTGTAGAGCTAACATCTAGCAACCCAGATAAATACAGAGTTAATGCATGGTCTAACAAACATCCAGTGCTTGCACAAACATGGTTTTGTTTTGGTTTTAACCTCCCAAAACCACAAACACCTTATGCCTCACTTAAAATCAATATTTTTTTCCAAATTTCTGTTTTTTAGTATTTAGTTCTGCACTAGTCTCCCACTGACTGTTAATAGTTTTCAGTGGTATTTAAATTTGAAAAATCCTCAGAAATTTTGTTGTCCTCAGAGGTTGGTATTAAGAGTATAGAATATAGAGAATTATTTTAAATGTATTTTATACATAGAGATTGAATATATATCATTCCTCAAGATAAATTATCTTCTATTAAAAACCAAAATAATCATAACAGGACATATATATATGTATATATACATGCATGTATACAGCAGTCAGAGAGAAAAAAGACACATATATAGCCACCAGCCTAAGTCTGATGTTTAACATAAGAAAAAGTTACTTAGGTACAAGAAAAAAAAAAATTATGCTGCTTTCCAAAGACATATAATATACCTCAGCAGCTAAGTTCCAGTTTCAGAATTTATGCTGGCATTCCATTAAAGCACTTTATCTACCAATAAAAATAGCTATAAATTTAGGGCATCATTTAGCAAGGCACACTAATCCTATAGATTTAAATATGCACTGTAATATCTTGCTGAATTGGGCTAATTAATCCTTGGGTTGCCTGAGAAAAGGGGGCGATCATTTAAAATAGAAGTTGAATTTTTCTCAAGAAATATCTGCTCTGTCCTACAGAGCAGTGGACGAAATTCTGAACTGCCTGACATATGCAATTGGGATTTTATGAAGTGTTTTGAGCCACTGAAATGTCAGTTGCTAGATATATATAGGTAGAAGAACCTGGATGGATAATATGTCAGCTTTTGTCTTTATATCAGCAGTAACACATTCACTACTAAATCACAGAGAGCTTGCTTTACTCATGTCCTGTACATTAAAAATATAGTCTGATGAGAGCTACTTAATTTTCTTCTTCTTTTTTTTTTTTTAAATCAGAATTTTTGTTCTCTGCTGACTGAGATAAAGTGATTCATTTTGTAAATGCAGCTTCAAAAAGAAATCATGTCGTGTTCCTCCATTATAAGCAGGATTAAAACCTACAAAAGTGAACTAGTGCACTAAGTGTACCACTGATCTCCTAACTGCTAGCTGGGAAATATGTCTATTGTTATCCTCTCATCCTTAGTTCTGAGTGTACAAAAGTATTTAGCATAAGTAATATGTATTAAAATGTCAATAAACTGTCTGTGGCATTTGAGACCTAGTTAGCATTTTTATTGAGCTCTCATGTTAGCATTTTCAGAAATGGACTTTTATTAATTACCAATTTAAATCCATACTTTGATACCACAGGCCACTATTAAATGGGTCATTTCAACATTAATAGCTCTTACCAAGTGCAGTACTTCAATTTTAGCAGATTTCACTGTTAGTAATTAAAGTGTGCATGTACCCCAACCTATTTATCATGGTAACTAGACAGCTTAAGACATTTACAAGATACAGCTCTTGATAAAACAAAGTATTCTGCTTCATTGCTGTTCAATAGCACTTTCATTTTCCATAACCAAGTTTAATTAAGAGAAAATGGTTATTTACCTGTCAGAGAAAAAAAAATCAGAATTCATATACAACCTAGGAAGACACCATTGCTCAATTCTCAACTTGCTTTCTTTGGTGATTTTATGTTAAAAATATTGATATTTTTCAATAATTAGGGTTTCATGTTATATGCATAGTACAGTTAAAGGGTTATGAGCTTTTCTGCTACAAATCCCATCATTAAGAGGTTATAATTGAGTCTGAACAAGTTTAGCTCAGGCAGTTCTAGATAGCAGGTTTTTACCAAAACCACAAAAAAAAAACCCACCAAAAAATAGAGATTTCTCATGTTTAGATTAAAATAAAAAGCAACAACATAAACTAATCGTGATGTATATAAATTTTTCTGTTGGCAAGAAACTACTATTCTAGCTGACAAGTAGCAAGGCTTCACTTCTGAAAGTAAAAATCTTAATATTTAATTTCTGAGTAAAATAGTTCATTATACTTCATGTCTCACAGATCTGAACCCTTTTTATTAACTAAAATGTAAAAAGAAAGTGCACACAACTTGAAGTCTTAGTATCCATGCAGGAAAATTTATTTGGTGTTTATTGCTTAAAACTTTCTGACTGAATTGTTTTTGAAGATCTTAAATCTCATACTTAACTCCAAAACGAGATAAAACTTATCAGATATTGTAGATTTCTGTATGCACAATATGTGTTGGCAATAGCTGGGATTTTTAGATGCATTTAATTTCACACAAAACTAATACTGGGTGAATTAATTATGATAAAATGTTTTGAGAAAATAACTGAAACACATCTTAGGCATCGAGCTTGCAGAAATATAATTTCCAAGGAATATAAAAAGAAAAAAAATAAAAAGGAATGTGATGGAAAAATTGAGTTCTATTATCTCAGGAAAAACATGTGCGATAGTGTTTCACTTTTAATATATATTTAGGCATTTATTATTTTCTCTTGTTATTCATATTTATTTTTATTAAAGGAAAAAATCTAATTAATCATTATGTGGATTCTCAATCTTCTGTGTTAGATAGTCACCTTTTTTTTCCCCATTAATCTTGATTTTTGTCTGTTTTACATATTTGTGCACTTGGCACTCTGAAGTGTTTGTTTTCAGTATTTTTTTATTTTTTTCTTCTTTCTCTTTGACTGTGCTGAAAATGTTTCAGGATACTACCACAATAAATGATCCTATGTTTCCATTTATTTTGAACCTGGGGCAATACTACTAGTTCAATATTAGAATAAGGATGGTTTGTTTTGTATGGCAAGGTTTTGTTAGTGGACAGGCTAGAGGGGTGGTTTCTATGATAAGCTGCTAGAAGACTCCAATAGAGCCAACTGCTAGAAGCTTCCAATAGAGGCAAGGACAGTCAACTCCAAGACAGACCTGCCACTGATCAAGGCTGAGCCCATCAGTAATGGTAGTGCTGCTCTTCTGCCAGAGCACAGATTCCCCTTTGTTTGTGGAGAAGACCATGGTGAGGCAAGTTGACCATCTACAGCCCCTGGAGGTCCATGATAGAGCACATATCAACCTGCAACCTGTGGAGGAACCCACGCTACAGCAGGTGGACTCTCCTAATGGAAGCTGTGAAGAAGTGCAGGCCACAGGAAGGACTTGAGTTGAAGTTCATGAAGGAGTGTCTCCTACGGGAGAGACACCATGCTGGAGCAGAGAAAGAGTGTGAGGAGTCTCCACCTTGAGCAGGAAGAAGCTGCAGAGGCAGTGCATGATGAACTGACTGCCACCTCTATTCCCCATCTACCTGTGTGGCTGCAGAGGGGTAGAGAAATCAGGAGTGAAGCTGAGCCTGAGAAGAAGGGAGGAGTGTGTGAGAGTTCTTCAAGATTTATTTCTCATTATCTTTGATTGTTTATGAATTAAATTAATTTTCACTAGTTGACCCTGTTTTGACTGTGACATTAATTGCTTAATGTCTCTCCCTGTCCTTATCTTGGGAGCCTTTTGTGTACAGCCTCTGTACAACTAAGGAGTGGGGAGTGGCAGAGCAAGTATGGTTGGTTGTGGGCACCTGGCCTCCAGATAGGGTCAACCCATAGTACAAGGTGAAAGTCCAATTCCATATATCACACAGAATCACAGAATCACAGAATCTTAGGAGCTGGAAGAGACCTCGAAAGATCATTCAGTCCACCCCCCTGCCCCAGAGAAAATACAAGAAGCCTCTATGAATTCCACTGTCCTTGTCTTATGGGACAGCAATTCTAACCTGCTCTTTTCTATTTGTAATGAAAGAAATAAACTCCAACTACTATATTTATAAGAAAGATGAGATATCATTCCTTCACCTTTTAGCGACTGTTGCCCTTTCTCTTTCCAGTACATCTTTAGAAGCTCAAATCAACAAATATTCACTCCTGAGTGAAGATTAAATTCTGTTCCTTACTTCTCTTTGACTGTCAGTATTCCAGAAATGTTAATGCCAGAAAGATCCCAGAAAAATGTTTTTTAATCCCAAACAAAATAATTAAGCTTAAGAAAAAGTATTCATTTGCTTAGGAAAGACCATGTTCAGATCATGGCTTAGTGCACAATTTTCTAAGTCCAGTGTGCAGCAGAGATTTTAAAGTTCACTGGAAAGGCTGCGACTAGATGATTTTCTATAATGAAAGTAATGTTGCTTTCACCAGATGTGGAAGGGTTTGGGGTTTTTTTGTCTGTTTCCTTCTTGAAAACTTTAACTACCAGAAAGATAGAAATTCTACAGATAACAATTTTTGTCCCTTAGATAGTTAAAAATATGGTTAATATTTCTACATTAACATATACTTGCATTTGACTTTTCACCAAAAGAATTGATGAAAATTATGGAATTAATGGATGCAGTGAAGGAAATGCAATGGAGAAGCATTAAGTCTAATTTAGCAGAAGAATGTAATATTTTGCAGACTTGATAGGATATTTTTTATGCCATCATTGATTGTAGGATCCTCTTTGTATTAATAATTAGTTTCATAAATGAAAGGAGGAGTGGAGAAAAATGGGTGGTTTTAAGGGTAGCATGGGATAGTATCACAAAAGTTGCATGAATATTTATATAGTTCAAGGTATCTATGAAAACCTATAACAGAAGGATGAGTAGCAGCATGACAAAGATGTTTGATGATACTAAATTATTAAGAATAGTCAGAAATTAAACAGACTTAAAGAGCTGAAAATGCATCTCAGTAAAAAAAAAAAAAGCTAGAAAAAGACTCAGTGTTGAAAATCATACAGAAATGCATGTGGGGAACTGCAATTCTAACTATAGATGTATTTTGATGGGCTTAAATTTTGCTTTTAGTCCTTCAGGTGGGAGATCTGGATCTGAACTTAGGAAAAGTCTACTCAGTGTTCACTTGAGGTAAAAAAGGCAAATTGCACATCAGGAGCTACTAAGAACAGAGAAAAGAACAGATAATACTGTGTCACTAACACCTCTGTGGTATTCCTATGCCTCAAATATTGCATACAGTTCTGTCCACCTGCTGTCAAGAAGGATAAAATAGATAAGAAGAAGTATGCTCAGAGATATAATATGGCTTCTGTAGAAAAAGAAATTAAATAGAACAAGACTCATCAGCTTCAGAGAACAGGTGGTGGGGTATGATAAAAGTATATAAAACACTGAATGACATGGAACAGATGAGTAAGAAACTATTATTTGCTGTTTCTCATAACAGAGAAAATGGGGCAGCAAATGAGATTATGAGGCAGCTGGTTTAAAACAAATCGAGGGAAGTAGTTTTTCACAGAATGTATAATTAAATTCTGGCACTCGTTGCCACAGGATATTTTGGATGCCAAAACTACAAATGGGATCAAAAATATATTAGATAAATTCATAGTAGAAATGTCCAGCGGTCTATTAAATACTGTGATGTTCATAAAGTCTTCACTGTGGAAGGTCTTAAACTTGCCAAAAGATGATAGTGTTGTGGTGGAAGTATTCTTTTGAACTACTGAACTACTATTATTCTGAACATACCTTGGCATTTAGCCAAGGATATGGAGATAATTAAATAAAACTCTAGCTTAGTCCAGTATAATGCAGAATCACAGAATGACTAGATTGGAAAAGTCCTTTAAGATCATTGAGTCTAACTGTACCTGCCCTCTCCTAAGCCATATAACTAAGCATCTAATCTATCCATCTTTTAGATACATCCAGGGATGGCAAATCAATCACCTCCCTGAGCAGCCTGTTCCACATCCTGACAACTCTTTTGATGAAGAATTTCCTCCTAACATCTAATCTGAACCAGCCCTGGTGCACCTTAAGGCCATTTCCCCTTATCCTATCACCTGTCACTTGGCTGAAGAGACAGAATCACAGAATTGTGGGGGTTAGAAGGGGCCTCGTGAGATCATCAAGTCCAACACCCCTGCTAAAGCAGGATCCCTAGAGGAGGTTGCACAGGTAGTCATCCAGACAGGTCTTGAATATCTCCTGAGAAGGAAAGACCATTGCCCACCTCTCTACAACATTCTTTCAGATAATTATAGGCACTGATAAGCTCTCCCCTCAGCCTCCTCTTTCCCAGACTAAACAACCCCAGCTCCCTCAGCCACTCCTCATAAAGTTTATTCTCCAGACCCTTCACCAGCCTGGTTGCTCTTCTCTGGACCTGCTTCAGGACATTGATGTTCTTCTTGAAGTAAGGGGCCCAGAACTGGACACAGTACTCAAGGTGTAGCCTCACCAGTGCCAGATACAGGGGAAAAATCACCTCCCTAGACCTGCTGGCCTTCTTGGCCACCTGGGCACACTGCTGGTTGATATTCAGTCTGCAGTCAACCAACACCCCTAGGTCCTTCTCTGCCTGACAGTTGTCCAGCCACTCTTCCCCAAGCCTGTAGCACTGCATGTGGTTGTTACATCCCAGGTGCAGGACTCTGTACTTGGCCTTATTGAACCTCAGCCCATTGGTCTCAGCCCATTGGTCCAGCCTGTTCAGGTCCCTTTGAAGAGCCTCCCTACCATCAGGCAGATCGACACTTCCTCCCAGCTTAGTGTCATCTGAGAATTTACTGAGAGAACACTCAACCCCTACATCCAGACAGTTGATAAAGATGTTGAACAGAACTGGAGCTAGGTTTGCACTCTGGGAAACACCACTTATAACCAGCCACCAGATGGATTTGGATCTATCGGGCCTGTCCATCCAACCAATTTTTAGCCCAGCAGAGGTTTCACCAGTCAAGGCCAGTGGTAGCCAGTTTCTCAAGCAGAATGCAGTGAGAAATGGTCTCAAAGGCTTTACTAAAGTCCAAGCAGACCACATCCACAGCCTTTCCTTCATCCTGCTCAGTGCAGGTCACCTTGTCATAGAAGGTGATCAGGTTAGTATGAAGGTGATCTGGTTAGTTCTTACCTTTTTTGTAAACACATGTTGACTGGGCCTGGTCCTCCGGCCATCACACATCTGCTGCATGATAGGACCCAAGAGAACCCTCTCCACGATTTTCTCTTGCACTGAGGTCAGACTGACAGGCCTGTAATTCCCTGGATCCTCCCTCTGACCCTTCTTGTAAATGGGCGTAACATCTGACAGCCTCCAGTCAAGTGGAACTTCCCATCAGTCAGGGCTGCTGGGGGATGATGGAATGGGGTTTGGCAAGCACATCCACCAGCTCCCTCAATACCCTGGGACCGATCGCATCCAGCCCCACAGACTTGTAAGTATCTAACTGGCCAAGCAGGTCTCTAAACATTTCCTCATGGATCAAGGGAACTGTGCTCTGCTCTCCCTCTCTGTCAGCCAGCTCATGAATCTGAATACCCAGGGAACATCCTAAATTACTATTAAAGACTGAGGAAAAGAAGAAGTTAAGTACCACAGCCTTGTCCTCATCCCTTGTCACTATTATTCCACCTGCATCCTGAAAGTGCTGGAGAGTCGTTTTGACCCTCCTTCTACTGTTGATGCATCTGTAGAAAGATTTTATTTTATCTTTCACAGAACTAGCCAGTCTGAGTTGTTGTTGGGATTTAGCCCTTCTGGCTTTCTCTCTACATGATCTTACTTCATCCCTGTTGTTTTCCTGGGACACCTGCTCCTTTTTCCAAACTTCATAGATGTTCCTCTTTTTTTAGGATATCCTCCCAGATCTCTCCACTCAGCCAACCTGATTTTCCTCCTTGCTGGTTCCTTTTCCAGCAACTGGGGACAGCCTGGTTTTGTTCCACCAGGACTTCCTGAAGAGATTCCAGGCCTGCATTTTATTTGTTCATATTTTTCTAAGAAGCATAAATTTGTTTGAAAAAAAAAATCAAAACCAACACCAAGTAATTTACTCTAGATTTCTTATTTTTTTTGTTTTGTTTTCATGGCGTGGGAATGAAGCTGTTAAAACTTTTCTAGCCTTTTCTAGCTACATGAGGAAGAACGCAGTTATTGTTTCAGACCTATAGATGGATGAGCCAGTTGTGAAAAAAATAAGTGACCTAAATTTTCACCTGGAAGCTTCAGTGAACCTAATAGTTTTTTAAAGTTCAACATGTTCAGTTAATGAATTTCTATGACTCTGCACACCCTAGCTTAAGACATGAGTAGAAAACGAACAGCAAGAAACTGTGTATTTATTTCCTAGGTAAAACTAGAAAATATTAGATATCTCATAAATCACAAATATATTCCACATTTCCCAATTTTATTTCCAGATCAGCGAGTTTTAATTGCCTTTGCTATATGTTAGGGTGGCAGGGAATGTCAAATAAAGGAGGGAAAACTGCATTGTTGAACTCAACTGCATCTGTCAACCATAGATATCAACTTGAGTTAATCTTGCTTCTATCAAGTAGTTCTCTACAAAAAATCCATGCCTATGAAAATAAGTTACTGTGAATTAGGTTACACTGCTTTTGTCCCTTGATCAGGTCTCACAGAGGTTTCCTATAGCAGACTTTTCTGAAAAGGAAATTCTAGTTATGAATAATTTTTTAAGGGTTAATACACAAAGAATAATTTCCTAGGGGCTAGAAGTTCTCTGTGTTGTTCATTTATGTGACAAATTAAAATCTATGGCATCCATGGCAAGATTTATAATGTCAACTGTTAACCAACAAACTAGACCATTTTAATCTTTAATTTTATACTTCTGCTCCTTATATTTATTAAATTACCTTTATGTTCATACTCGGTACCCAATACAAAATATTTCATTTTGGCTCACATGATGGTCAAAGTTTTTAGCACCTCTGCATCTTCCTAGACAGAATCAAAGTTTCACATGGGGTTCATGAGTGTTGGTGTTTTTTCCTGACAAGTTCAACATGAGGTAATTTTCATTACAGAGGTTTAGTACTTCATTACAAAGTACTTGTGTTTACAAGGTCTTATTCATAGTCGTTATTATAGTTACTCTTATGTGTATCCTATAGTTACTCCCCTGCCTGGGTTCTGAGGCACCTCCTCTAAAGATATAAAGAGAAATTGTCCTTAGCATGAAGTACTGAAAAATGATTCATATTATTCTTTATGGATACAACATCACTCTGTTGCTTAGAATATTATTTTTCCTATTTTGTTTTGTAAAAAGAAAAACCCACTTTCAATATCACTGAAATTACAAGTGAATGGCTGCAACATGAAGATTAGTAATTTAGAAACTAGTCTTATTTAACAAAATGTTTTCTCTTCATTTATCCTGACAGAAAACTTAGCCTGATGTCACTCAAAGTAGTCTGTACTATATTGTATTCCACTGGGCTGCAGATTAATTTCTTTTGCTAAAACCATAGACTTTTTCAGAACTAGCTATTTCTATCCCAACTTCAAGGTTTGCAGCTTTCTTCTTCTTTTTTTTTTTTTTTTTTTTTTAAATTAGTTCTGCTGCATACTGGAAACCCGCTTCTTTTTTTTTTTTTTTGTTCAATCCAAGCACAGCATTAAACCGCTCTACCATAGCAATATAAATCAGTCTTTCATGGTCACCAAGTTTATGAAACTGAATTTCAGGGAAAAAGAGAGTCCCTTTTCTATAGAGCAAATTGTGACCTTTATCTCAAAGAAGCACCCACTTCAGGCAGATATGATTCATCTCTTTTATGCAGCAAACTAGGAAAGGGAAAAGTGGGTTCTACAAACGCCATCATTCTCATAATGAAATATGAAGAAGATGAATGCTAGAAATGAGAACAAAAAAGCAGCTAAATAAAAATCATTAAGCTAAGACAAGTGCACTTAGTTTTACCATCTAATCATTTTGAGCCAGACACTTGCCTTATTAAATCAGAAGCCAGCATACACGAATACATTGAGTTGAAGTCACAGTGTACCTTCCTAAAACCTTGTATGTCTTCATCCCAAAATTTTGAAGTTCCATCAAGAACCATTCATTTTCTTTTTTTTCAAAAGGGATGGAGAATGCTTCCTCAACTATACTGCACTTTCTATAATAATGAGGAAAGAAGCAAGTCCACAGACCAATTTTCTATATTTTGCATAGTATTGGTACTATTGAAGTACTGAATCAGCTAACAGATGGAAGGGAACATTTTAAACAAATTGGTATGTATCAGAGTTCTATCTGGATACAGAGAGACTGTCCTATGGAGAAAAAAAACAACAATCATGTTCTATTGGAACAATAAGAAGAAAGGATTTATTTAATCTTTTGGAATGGAGTAGTAACACAGAATAATAAGATAAAAAAAAAAAAAATGGGAGAGAAGAAACCTTGGAGAGATGGAGAAGGCAGGGAGCTTTACTAGTAGCAAAATCTTGTCATGCCTCCCAGCAATTCTGGCAAAGTCTCAAAAGTGCTGGAACCTGAAACTGTAAAATAAATTGGAAAGTGGTTGACTGTATGTATGCTGGCCTACAATATAAGGGCAAGTCCAGGTATGGCATTTTATCAATGAAATGACACCGCCCTTTCTGGTTGCTTTGGCTGTGTGTGGATCACACAGTCGGTTACATGGTGATATTACAGCCCTGAATCTATTTAGCACTAGACATATGCCACAGGCCTATGCATCACTGCTATCACTGCTAATGCGTTTGTAGTTTCTCTGGAGTTATGCTCACGTAGCCAGATTCCACAAAGATAGAGGGGTAAATTAGCATTACATTTAAATTTTGACTGGAGAACTCTCTTCTATATCTCTATGTAAGTAGACCTATAAAGGGAGACTAATAGAAAATTAGCCTTAAATGACACAGCTCTAAGACTGAAGAGTTACACTGAGCTCAGTAAGACTGAACCAGTTAGGTCTTTCTCTAGAATTCTTCTACAGTCAGAAAGAATTTTTGAGACTGCCAGTTATAATTACATACTAGCCAAGCACCCTGTCTTCTACAGCACCAAATACACAAAATTTCCCTACACAGAATATGTGTGGTCAGTTGGACCTAGCTGGCAACCGAAAAGATCTGATATCAATATATTTTACACTCTGACTGTCAGATACAAAAAAATCTTTAAACTATCTCTGGTCAAACCTGTTGGAATCTACCCTGTGACCCAGAAAGGTGATTAGAAAACTTAAACAAGAGGAGAAAAGAAGTCATGTTTACTGCTACCAGGAGATTTAATGGTCAGCAAAAGACACATATGCACTGGCTGAATCTTCACTGAGATTTTAGGACTGTACAAGCTTGAAGAATGTTCTACTTTGAAGTAAGGGATTTTTTCTCTGTGAAATTAGTTAGGTGGAAGCCAAAAGTATTATTTAATATTTCCCATGGTGTATCAGAAGTAGATTTTGGTAAAATTACCAATGGACTTAGAAATAAATGGCAAAAATTCCTTGAGGTTTCTATCTGTTACAAATCTATTGCCTGCATATATACTACAGAACAGTGCTCCCTATCAAAAGAAGAAGATAATTCCATATTAATTTCTAAAAATACAACTTCCTGGATGAAAAACCTATATTGCTTTTTTGTTGTTTGGGGTTTTTGGTGTGTTCTTTTTTTTAAATAAGCACAAGTGTAGATATTAAAAATAATACATCAGAAATTCTTCTTCCCAGACATTTCATTAAAGCCAAAATTTGTTTTTAAAAGTTTTGTAAATAATTTGTAAATATAATCAATATTTTTAAATAAAAATTATATGATTGTGGGTCTAAACACTTTGCAATTAACTTGTTTCTAATAAGGTAAGAAAACTTTTGAAAACTGTATGAATAGAAATAAATAACTTTCTTATGCATCATTACCTAAAAAAATGTCTGCACTAAATTTGTGTCAGTACATATGCGCAAACATTCCGAGAAAACTATGAAATTTTCTTTAAGATAAAACTCATGTTAATAATCACCTTACATAATATGTTATGGGCCTAGTCCTTCATTCAGCAGCATATAAAGCACAGCATTTCATAAGGTCAGATTACAGGGGTTTATTAGATAATGTCAGTTTTGTAAAAATATTATTATTAGAGCACAAAAGAATTCCAGCTGTGGATAATGAAGTTTTGCTCACATCCATAATTAATCAATGTTTCAACCTTGCTTTATATTCTGAAGTACAAAACAATTAAAAATAATATATTCAAAGACCCTTATCTCTTATGTGGTCTTTCAGAAATGTATTTTCTGGAAATAATATAAACTTTTCCCAAAGGTTGATTAGAAATAATTTTCATCTAAATAGCAGTTCATTAATTAATTCTGAATCAAACATTTCTTTTAGGAATTAAAAAAAAAATCTTCTGAGATCTCCTAGGTTTTCTGGAAATATCTCCCTATTCCCTTTTTGGTTCTGATTCTCAACTCTTTTTTGTTCCTGTACTTTCCATATTCTGCTTCACTGAAAACTGTACAGGTTTTGTTTCATCAGATACAAGCTGCTTCCTAACCAAGTCTTGTTTCTAGCACTAACTTCAAGTGTAACTTTTTTCTTGTTCCTTCTCTCTTCTCTCCTCCCTCATCATTGCTATGAATCAGAACCTCTGTTTTGGTTAGACATGAGAAGCTCTGAGTCTTCATCTGAGCCATGCAAGAAATTCTGCATCCCTCCAGCAGTCCTGGATTTGTAGTTGTACCCCACCATGTGCTGAAGAGCTTGAAGCAGGATGGTGCAAGGAAGTTATGTCAAGGGAACAACAATACAGACAGAAGCCAAGACCAAAACCTGGAGCGAACTATCAGTAAAAGGTAGCAGCAAACCCTTTAGTGTACAGCTCACAGTACTGTAAACAGTGTTACTTGTTAAAGAATGGTCTACAGGGTGGAAGATCTATAGGACTTGAATTACAAGAATTAAGTCAACTATATTCTGTGGTATAGTTGGGGTTGTTTTGCAGTGTACTTGTGCTGTGCCTGTCTGCACACTGATTGCATAAGTCATTAATTCTTGGGTGGTCCAGAACTCCCTTGGAAGTGATCTGTATAGATGAGATGATGGATTAGCTTGAGACAATGGACTGACTTCAAACATGAACCTTTTAAATTAAGTTATTTTCTGATTGCTAGAGGAGTACTCATGGTATGAATTTTTGCCAGATCCAGAAATAGCCCAAGGAAATTCCTGCTGTGTATAGCTCAATTTGTATACCTAGAAATGTTGATTAACACCCCAGGTGGTGTGTCCCAAAGAGCCCCAGAGGCAATTCCTTCTATATAAATAATTAAATTATATGTAGGCTATAAGTATCCAATAAAAACTATTCCTGTGGACTTGGTCAGGTGGATCAGTATTCTTTATGCATTTATTTTAAGAGATGCTTGGTGTAGTCTTGAGAAATATAAGAAGTAAAAAAAAAAAAAAAACACAAAAAACCTTGATCCTCATCCAGGGTAGGCTGTATCAACACTAACAGCTTTATTTCTTTATGAATCAGCAATACAATATTTACAAAAAAAAAAAAAAGGTACAATATATGGAGCATGCAAAATCTGAAAATTCATTAAAAACATAATTTCAAATATTCAGTGGAAAACATCATAAGAGACAATTACACTTGCAATATATACACAGCTTGTAGTGATCATACACAACTGCTGTAGAATCAACATGCTGTAGAGAAATTTTTTTAATCTGCTATCATGTGTTTGAGAATAGTGCTTTCTCATACCTTGTCAGAAAAGCTCAGTCATGTCCTCTCTCAGATATAGTATTTCACTTCAATATCCTCCTTAGTTTACATCAAGTAGAAAATACATGAAACTTTTTTATTTCTCAAATACATTTTACATTCAAGCACATTTGTAATTATTAGTATATATTAAATTTCTTTTTAAAAAAAATAAAGGGACCAAAAGTCTTCCGTAAGATGAGTAGCTCATGAAATCATTCACAAATCTAAATCTATAGTATTTTTCTTTAAGATCTTCTTAATTCTTTTGTTGCTTCAATTACTGAGGCTTTTTCCAAGAAGATCTATGTCACATAGCTTGGCAAAATGTGTTGTACTTTTATTAAGGGGTGTAATAAGAATTAATACGGGATCCTCTATATCTACAAGGTGAAAAAAAATCTTTCTAAAGAAAAGAATTCCTACTTGTCTCCTATGTTCACCATGAAATGTCTTTGCATCATGAAGGTTTCCAATTTCCTATAATTATTTCTCAAAAGTGTCTAGGTGTTTATCTGTTCTTTTAGTAGCCTACAAGGAAATAAATGTATCCCTCTGCAACAGAAATAGTAAATGTGAACATGCTAAAATTTCAATTAATTAAATCTGTAAATTTTACAATATTGTTTTTGAGTTTTTAGTTATTTTTTTACAGTTCTGCATACCCAAGTAGCTTCTATTCTGAACAGTACAGGCAGACAGCTTTTTACACTATAAATTGGAACAGAGAGTCTAGATTAACATGCAGAGTCTAGATTTACACTTTAAAATGGACACATTCATATGAAAATCCCCCAGATACACTGTTGAGTTCTGCTTTTACCGTCATTCTTTTCATAAAGCTTTTGACTGATCTTTGTCTAGTGAAACATGATGGGGTAAGCAGCAACTGGTTTCAAAATATATCTTCATCAATTCATGATACCCATGAAATTCCCTTCCTTTGAATTCAGTTTTAATGTAAGAAAGAATGTTTAGGTCTTTTTACTGATTATTAAATTTGCCTTGGGGAGAAAGAAAACCTCACAATTTTTAATATTTTTTTTTCAGCAAATGATGGGAAAATACACAAGTGAATTGTGATATTCTTGAGCAAACCGGTGATTTTTTTCATTTGTTAGTCAACAGATATTTTTTTCTTTCAGTCTTCACAAACAAAGATTCTAGTCACACTGACCAGATCACAGAAGAGAAAGGCAGGGACTGGGAGAATGAAGAACCACCCACTGTAAGAGAAGATGAGGTTTAAGACCATCTAAGGAACTTCAGGACCTGAGGAGATGCATCTGTGGATCCTGAGGGAACTGGAGAATGAAGTGGTTAAGACACTGTCCATCGTATCTGAGAAGTCGTGGTGGTTAGGTAAGGTTCCTACTGGCTGGGAAAGGGGAAACATAAACCCCATTTTTGAAAAGGGAAAAAGAAAAAAACATGGGGGAGCTACAGACCACCCAGCCCCACATTTGTGCCTGACAAGATCCTGAAAAATGTGCTCAGGCACATGGAAACTAAGGGAATGATTGATGACAACCAACATGGCTTCACTAAGGGAAAATTGTACCTGAGCATATTTGGTGGCATTGTACAATGGGGTTAATGCATTGGTGGATAAGGGAAGACAGACAGATGTCATCTACCTGGACAATGCAAAACAGTTGACATTGTCCCACAAAACATCCTTGTGTCTAAATTGGAGAGACACGGAGTTGATGGATGGAAAAGGTGGTGGAAAAGGAATTGTCTGGATGGTCAGCAGCTCAATGTCCAATGATGAGTGTCGCTACTGGGACAGGCACTTTTTCACATCTTTGTTGGTGACATAGACAGAGGGATTGAGTTCACCCTGAGAACATTTGCCAACAACACCAAGCTGTGTAGTGTGGTTGACACACTGGAGGGAAGGCATGCCATGAGAGGAACCCTGACAGGCTTCAGAAACGGGCCCTGGGAACTCCATGAAGTTCAACAAGACAAAGTGCCAACTACTTTACATGGGTCAGTGCAGGCACAACTATGGTCTGGGTAGAGAAAGAATTGAGAGCAGCCCTAAAGAGAAGGACTTGGGAGGAGCTCAACAAGAGCCAATAATACACACTTCCAGACTTGAAAGTCAACCATAATCCAGGCTGCTTGAACCAGCCTAACCAGAAGATCAAATAAAGTGATTCTGTCTCTACTCCACTCTGGTGAGAATCCACACCTGGAGTACTGCATCCAGCTCGGGGTTCCCTATTAAAAGGAACACTTGTTGAAGCACATCAAGAGGAGGCCACAAAGATGATCAGAGTGCTGGAGCATCTCTCCTGTGAAGACAGGCTGAGAGAATTGGACTTGTTCAGCCTGCAGAAGAGAAGTCTCTGGAGAGAGAACTTATTGGGGTATTCCACCATGTAAAGGGGACCTACAGGAGAGACAAAGGGAGACTCTTAATCAAGGAGTGTAGTGATAGGACCAAGAGTAATGGGTTTAAATTAGAAGTTAGACTTAGACTAGATATTAGGAAGAATTTTTTTACTGTGAGGCTGGTGAGACAATAGAATAGGTTACCCAGAGAAGCTGTGGATGCCCTGTCCCTGCAAATATTCAAGGCCAGGTTGGATGAGGTTTTGAGTGACCTGGTCTAGTGGAAGATGTATCTGCCTGTGGCAGAGGAGTTGGAACTAGGTGCTCTTTGAGGTCCTTTCCATCCCAAACATTTCTATGATTCCATGATTCTGAAGAAGACTTATTTAGCTACAACTAAAATTCACTGTGAACGAAGTAATATTGCTTTTTTTTCTGCTAAGGAAATTGTATGTGAAAATGGTAAAAAGGAAAAAAACCCACAACTTTTCTCTCTCAGGTCAAAGTGAAAATGCATTTCTAGAGGAGAAAGCCGCATCACTTTCATACAAGCTATCAAAACACGACCAGAAGTACATAGAAGCCTATAGAGATCAAAAAAAAAAAACCTTCAAAGAGAATCAGAACACAAAATCTTTGTATTTGGGTACTACAGTGCTCCCCTGGATGCTACAGAATATCCCAGGTTGCTACTTCATACTAGAACTTCTACAGATCTCAGTGGCAACTGGAAATACCTCCTTTCCTCTTAGAAGTTCAGGTCCTCTTAGAAGATCTTGCTCCTGCCAGATGAAGCATCACTACATAGAACATTGTCTTATCTCTGAAAAAAAGTGTATTTTTCATGGTCCTCATTAGTCTGTGTTGTAGTTTAACCCCAGCTGACAACTGAGCACCACACAACCATTCACTCACTCCCCCCTGGTGGAATGGGGGGAAAGAGAATCAGAATGGTAAAACTGAGATAAAGATGAATCAATACATAGAGAAAAAGCCATGTGTGCAAGCAAAGCAAACCAAGGAATTCATTCACCACTTCCCATGGGCAGGCGGGTGTTCAGCCATCTCCAGGACAGCTGGGCTCCATCATGTGTAATGGTTACTGGGGAAGACAAACACCATTACTCATCTGCCCCTTCCTTCCTCTTCTCCCAATTTTAAATTGCTGAGCATGATGTCATATGGTATGGGATATCCTTTTGGTCAGGTGGAGTCAGCTGTCCTGTCCTCATCCCATCCCAACTTCTTGAGCACTCCCCCACCTACTTGCTGGTGGGGTGGAGTGGGGAGAAGATAAGTGCTTGACTCTGTGTAAGCACTGCTTAGCAATAACAAAAACATCCTTGTAGTATCAACAGTGTTTCAGCACAAATCAAAACCCTAATACTGCCTGAAAAAGAAATCTCTATCTCAGCCAAAGCTAGCACATGCGTATTAGGTAGAAATAACCACAGGTTGCTTAATAATATCTATTAAACACATAATATCTCAATTCAAAAATATTGTTAGGGAATTAAAAAGGTTATATTTTCAATAACATCTGTTGGTTTGGAAGCAAGTTACTCTTACTGACAGAAGAACTAAGAATAATCATGCTGAAGAGACTTCTGAATAAAATCAGAAAGAAACATCCTTGTTGATCTAAACTGTGAGCTGAATTCACGACAGAATTCAGACACATATTCCATATCCCTGTGATATTGCTGATTTTAAATATGTACCAACTTATATATTATGAAACATGTGCATGTACCAAGCATAAAAAGAAGATGAGTAAATATATTAGGCTGGTGATAAGTATGACATTTTCATTTTATTCTGATTCTTTATTTGTGTCTACATGTGTAAAGAACTGTTGATTTTTTGTCTCAACATTGCTGCCATATCATCCCCATCAAAAAGGAACAAAAGGGACCTTATCAGACCTTGACCAAGCTCTCCCTGCATTCCTATGCAAAGCACTACTATCAGCCTTAACAAAGGAGTCTGAAAAGCCTCCAAGGCAAAGACTATCAACCCTAATCACGATATCTCACACCTGGAGTTGGAGTGAGGTAGTAAAAGGGATCTGGAAATTCCTCAAGGACAACATTGGGCAATAAAATTGTCGGGCAGCACTATAAAAAGGCAGAACGATGAAGAGGAGAGAGGAGATGCTTCCATATC
>VXBZ01002523.1:153437-178159 GCA_013399135.1 Heliornis fulica | reverse complement strand
TCTGAGGCCCGGTTGGAACGCCAGGGGGTTTAACCTCTGCCAAACTGGTCTACCTGGTTCTGGATCATGACAACATGTTAAGAAGATCATTATATTGAAGTTTCAGAAAAGTTTCCAGTCATTGGATGTTTGCCCAGCTCTCATCAAAAACAATATGTTTTTTCTTCTGATACTATTATAGGCATATAAAGTTCTATCATTGTTTTATTATTATGCTTAAGCTGGGAATAAAAAGAAAAAGAAACTCATTTCCTTCTGCCAATTACCTCAAAAATATTCCTCAAGACGTTCCAAGTTGAACAGATCTGAGAGGATAAGATTTTAATGCAGATTCAGCAAAGAATTATTTTCTTGGAAAGATTCTTTACTTACACTATGGTAAACAGGGTATTGTCATCCTTGTGTGGCAGATGTTAGTTTGACATATTTTAGGAAGCAGATGCAGTTACTCACAATTTCATTTTATTCTGCTGGGGTTTTTTTCAGGCATATATTGATAAAAGCTCACGTGGACCACAAAGTCAAAATCTTTGTGTTATAAATTTGTAATTTTACTACCATACACAGAGTGGAAATTTGAAAGTTGTACAGTGGAAAAGCTATTCTTTTATCGCTTATCAGCTGTGATGGTTTTTGCATTTAAAATTTCACGTCCAATTAGAACAAGTTGAAGCAGCAGGCAAATAGAAATGTGTGTGCACTTTGGAATGAAGACTTGAAACAGCTTGTGGTAACATTCCCTCACATACCCTCACAGAATCAAGGACTAAGTTATGAAACTTGGAAAAACAGAATGTGTCATTTCATAGGTCACCACGTTTTCAGGTGGGTGTGAAGTAGTTAAACCATTTGAGAAACTTCTATTTTCAATGCAGTAGAACTGGTGGTAGTAAATCTTGCACTAACATATGGCAAGTGAATACATACTCAGGGTATGGCTGGTCAGAAACTCATGTATACTATGTCTTCAGCAGGGTTTTTAATGAAAGACAATTTTTATAGAATATTACTAATACTACTGTTGAGAGTACTATTTACCTAGCCATTCCAGTATCTGGTGGAACTTGAGATTGTTCAGCCACAGAGAAAAAGCAAAATTCACAGGCATAACAACTAACATAAAAACTCAGAGTGATCAGAAACAAAATATAAAACTGGAAATATAGAAATATTTTTATGTAAAGTGGTTTTGATTATAAAAATACATGTTTATCTAAATTACTGGATAATTTAGTTCTACATTTCATAAGAAATTTTAATGTTTTATGCACTTTTCCATCTTTTCTTGAAATGAGAATACACTTCTATAAATATTATGTTTATAGATATCTGATGTGTGAGCCACAGAGGGAGATGGCCAACCTCTTCTCAGTGGCCTGTGGGGAGAGGACAAGGGGCAATAGTCACAAGTTGGACCACAGGAGGTTCTGCACTGATGTGAGAAAGAACTTCACAGTGAGGGTGAATGGAGCACTGGAACACGCTGCCCAGGGGTGTTGTGGAGTCTCCTTCTCTGGAGATATTCCAGACCCGTCTGGACACCTACCTGTGTGACCTGCTCTAGGGAGCCTGCTTTGGCAGGGGGGTTGGACTCGATGATCTCTTGAGGTCCCTTCCAAACCCTACAATTCTCTGATTCTGTGATTCTGTTTAGATATACCAGTTTCATGACTGAGATAAACTCCATATTTTGCATGATGGCTCATGGAAAAAAAACCAGCTCTGTTCTTAGAACTCTAGTTCAAACACGTGTGAGTACATTTTACATATAGATGAGCACAAGATGTTCTGTAATTTTAGCAAGTGTGGACACGAAGGACCTGGGTTTTATACTTGATCTTAGAAATTCATGCAATCATAGCCTTCCATGGAACATGACCAATGTGATAGTCCTAAAAGGAGTAAGAAAGGAAAAGTATTGGCTACAGTCACAAGGATATGGAGAAAATTGTTTTGCATCTATGCACAACCACAGAAGACAGTTCTGGGGTTGGCTAATGGCCTCACAGTATAATAGACTATAATAGACTACAAGTAATAGTACATTTTACTATTTCTTTTAATTCATGTGACTGCAGGATTAAATATACCCTTTTAATGAGATTAGGCACAGACACTTTGTTAAGTGTGTCTAAAGTGATTGTGGACAGAATGGAGGCACTGTTTAAAAGATTTTTTTTGATGATGAGAAGACAAACCTGCTAAAATATAGTAGATGCTCTGGAGAAAATACAGAAAGGACCTGCACTGAATGAAAATATCAAAACATAACTACATTTTTCATATGTTTTGCAGCACATGGATTACAGATGACTGAAATAAATTGAAAATATTTATTTTAATAACAGTTCTTTGGTTCTACAACAAAAATAGAACATCTAAAGGGGATTTGGATTGAAATCATCTGCTTCCCAGCTTTCAGATTTTTTTCTTGAAATTCAAGTATTTTGCTTATCACCTCAGTTAAATTAATGAACTAGCATTCTTTCAATAGTTAAATGTGGTTCAAATCTTTCAATAACTGCAATACTTTAATTATACTCATCACACTTATATCATACTTATACCTTTGAAACTGATCAGTTTCACCTGTAAAAGTGTCAGCTGGTGGCAAAAATTTCTCCATGATATAGGTAACTCCCTAGAAACAAGGTCATTTTATTTGAAATGACTATGGTGGTCAGAAGTATCTGAAATATTCCAAATAGTTCTGTGAAGTTGATGAAAAGGTGTATGTGAGTAGTGTAAATGCTAGAGATGCCAGTGGAGGCAAATCTTTTGTTAAGTAAAGGTTAGTAGGAAACCAGACTTACTTTGCCATTTGGCAGGTTATAAAACCTAAAGGACATAAATAGGTGGAGAAAAAACACATAGATTTCTTACAATTAAATTCTTTCAGGAATAATACACAGAGCTGGAAAGCATCTGTCTTTGTAGAGAAGGGCAATAAGAAAAAGCAGACCTACAGAACTCCACCTTCTACTCAGACATTCCATCGTATTAGTTACTCAAAGAATGGTATTTGTGGATAACACTGAGATGTTCGTGCTGACAGAATCCCAGAAACTACAAATCTATGACGTTGACTGTCCAAAGAGAAACAATACGGGCCTTACCTCTTAGTTAATTCCAAACGCTACTTCATACCTTTCACCGTGTCTGTCAGGAACTATCATGACAGTATTAAGAGATTGATGGAGGGGAGGAGCTTGAAACACAGTCATCAATACATTTCTTTTTTTTTTTGCTTGTTTCCTTGTTTGCCAAAATAGACAAAATAAAGGATAATATATTGAGTGATAAGAAAACTGTAATGATGTGGTCAGAGCAAAGGGAAAGAGGTTGAAATTTTGTATTTGTATTTTCGGGGAAGAAAAGAATGATAATAATTAACTCTTTCACAGCATGAACTTTCTTGCCAGTCCAGATCCCTTTCTTCACCAATTTTGCAACTATTGCTAAGTGATCACAAATATAGTTGATTGATGGTGTCCAAAACATTCTTCTGAAGAAAGATGACTTATAACTCTCAGATCTCACTGTTTTGCATAAGGCTACAAAGTTCATGACCAAGACATTACCTTCTGGATGGCTTACGTGCACAGGACACATAGTCTTTTTGTTGGTTTTTTTTGGTTGTGTTTTGGTTTGGTTTTTATCTACTGACTCCCTTTCACTGGGGAGTGAGAAAACAGATATTTTAATATATAGTTGGACATGCAAAGTGGCATTTCTAAATGTCATGTAGCTTTCCACTTTTCCTGCTTTCTTAGGACATTCTCCCATTCTTTAACTCATTGTCTTCCTTTGACAGTGTGGATAATTCTCCCAAACACTACCACTACAGATGACTTTCCTGTGACTACCTTCAGACTTTTCATGGTGTGGTCCAACAGTGAAGATACTGCAACTCCAAGATGCTGACCAGTAGAACTCAGACAAGACTTCAAATAAGACTACAAGATAACATCTAGTCCAATTGTCCGTTTATTTTTCAAAGAAATGTCTGCCTGCCCTTAAGACATGTAAACACATAACTGTCAAAACTCTGTTTTCAGTCCCACACCTCTCAAATACAAGTCACAAAAGCAGAAAGATAGGAGATGCTAGCCAAAGCTGTCAGTCTTTTCAAATTAAACTGAAATAAGGGGGGGAGTATATGATATATAATGATTACATAACCATTGTAACAAGACATGGAGGAAGTCACAGGATAATAAAATAATAACACTGCTATTATTATTGTTAATAACAGAACAGTTAATAATAATTAATATTAATTATAAAATATTTTATATTTAATTAAAAATAGTTTCAGTGTTAATAAAGATCCAGAGCAAGCCCAGTTCAGGAAATTTCTGAACTACTGATTGCCAGAAATTGGAAGAACATAGCAAAGTACGCCAGAAGAAAGGTGATTCTTAATTTTTTTTAATATATTATATTTTTTCCCTAAATGTTTGGTACCAGCTACCATTAAAGATAGAATCCCAGATTTAGTGGAATTTTAAGAACTAAGACAAACCAAAAATCTTGACTCATAAAGAAACAAGATCTTTTGTTAAACTTCACGTAATTGTAGTAATAAATCTTTACTGAGTTTATATTTAATGTGCAATCCAAGATTCATTTTTCAATAATTTAAGCACATATCATTGAAACATGTAATGTACATTCAAAATTTGAGGTGTCATTATCATTACTGATGGTTGAGAGACACCACTTTGTCCAAAACACAGCACTACAACAGCTACTAGAAAAAAACCAAACAAACTCTCTTGTCCAAAAAAACAATACAAGCTTCCAAAGAATATTTTCACCTAAGATCAGAGATGGATGGAATCACTATCTTAATTGGTAATAGAAGAAAGGGCAGCACATAATTAAACTATATTACCAGTTTTCACATCCCAAAAGTTAGACAAAATTAATCTAAATGTTTATACATAATGTATGTGGAAAAGGTGAAATGTTTAATATAACTTTTAACTTCATCAAATCTGAGATGCAATACCTCAAAGCTTGGCTTGAAAAGAAAATCTTTGCCATAACTATGATGAACCTGACAGCGGTCATGTCATGCAGTGGGACATATTCATAAAGCCTAGAGTTAACAGGATGTGCACTGCTCAAAGCACAAACATCCATTGCAGCTTCAGTCATTGCAGGATTCTCTAGCTGTGTGAGCACTGCATGACTCCTGGCACAGACCCAGGAGAAGTGCCAACACATTCTCAAGCAATCAAATTACTGGTTTTCCTTTAGTTAAGGAAATGTGTATGTATGCATAAATATCTCAATAACTCCAAAAGCTATATAAACAGGGAAGCTACTGCTATTTTCTCAGTAGAAAAATTAGTCTCCTTCAACCCAGAGCAATGTGTAATTCAGAGGGATTCTAGGTGATCAAATTCATCCATTGAGAATTTACCAGGAAAGAGACTAGGATTATCACAAGGGATTAGTGTTTACCTTAAACAGAGATTAACAGAGTAGAGATAGATAAACATCACATTTTCCATCTGTTCACAGCATACACAATACCTAACCAATTGATTAAAATATTTGCCTTTCTGGGTTCTCTAAAAGAGGACATACACTTTGCCTTAAAATGAAGCACCAGGCCCTGATTGCCTCAAAAGAGAGAATAATCTCTGAGGCACTGTTGTTCTTAAAACAGTTTTGGTTAAAATACACTGTATAAGAGGACTTTTGTTTAAAATATACTGTGTGTGAGGACTAAAAATGTCAAGGAAATCAATCTATTGAGAGAGTATTACCTTGTGATCTTGCTGTGAACTACAGTTTTCTTTATTCCTATTGAACCGCAGGATATTTAAAAATATATATATGAAGAAAAATGAGAAATAATTTCCCATAAGAAACCTGTAATTGTAAAAACATACGGGCCACAAATAATTCTGTCCCAGAGAAGAAAAGAGGTTAAAGGTTATTGGTTACCCTCAATCCGGAGCTATACTAGTTAGTGTATTGCTTTACCATGTACTTCTTATCTAGTCTATTGTTTGAGATCTTGTATATGAAAATGTTCTCACAGTCTCCTCCACACATACAAACCATAGAATTATACTATAGAGAAGGTATACAAAATTACCATGCAAATAGTAATGCATTAAAGAGAAAAATTGATTTCACAATCCTTCTACTGTAGGTGTAACAGCTTTCTGCATTTGCAGCCCTCATTTTCTATTTAAAATATAAAGATACAGAGCAGACATAGATAAGATGTAACCTTTTCATTTATCATTTCCTATATATAGTTAGTAATTTTAGATATTCATAGTGGTTGATTACATGTTTTTTTTTAGTTTGTTTCTTTTATAGGAAATGAAAGCAGAGAATGTTTTTTAAAGTTTTCATCCATCTTACATAATGTTTTGACTGCAAGATCTTGACACTTCCATTCTAGATTGTTATAAAAAAAATAACAGATTCACTTTCTTACATTATTCAAGATTTTCAGCTTCTGTTTATGCATTTAGTGTTACAAAAATTAAAAGGTATTCCCTTAGAGCTACAAAATCACATTTGTCACTATAGACAATGCAAAATGAATCTGAATCTAAGTGGGCAAAACTAATTCATTAAGTGTTAGGTTGCAAAACTGAAGGTACAAAGTGTAATCAAATACCTTTATTATGATTAAGTTACTTTGGGCCATAACCATATAATTTTTCAAAGCAGGTGACTCAAAATTTTCTTGTACTGTCATATATACACCCCCTCAGTTGTATATATCTTCCAAATACTCTGAGTATGCATGAAAATAATGCATGAGAGGTAATGATTGGGCTAGAATATGATTAAACTATCATGGGATTGTTTTACGGAATTACAGTGAGAACATCACTAAGGAAAAAGCCTTATCTGCAGGGAATAATGCTCCAGCTGTATTGAGGTTTACTTAAATGAGTTATTTATTACACCATTCAGATGACCAATGTAGATATCTACTTCTGAGTGAACAGGTCTCTAGACTCCATCGACTCTATCCAGGTGCCCACTTAATACAGCGAGAGACAGCCACACGGTTCATATAGATACCTATATTTGATACTTGAAGCAAGAATTCAACACTCTACTTCTGAATGCCACCTGAGGGTAGGGTACTTTATTTGCCTAGATACCTTGTCCTTTTTGAAAACCCTACAATATTTGAGTCATGTACATAGTTCCAGAAGATAGGTGATGGTCAACAGCAGACTTTTTATGAGTCAATGCCAGTGTGCCTTGGCAGCCAAGGGGGCAAATCCATCCTGGGGTGCATCAAACACATTATAGACAGCAAGTCAAAAGAGGTGATTTTCCTGCTGTATTCATCATGGTGAGGCCTCACCTTGAGTCCTTTGTGCTGTTCTGGGCCCCACAATTTAAGAGACAAGGTACTCTAATCTGTTCACAGGAGGGCAACAAAGCAGGTAAAAGGGCTTGAAGGCATGTGCTGTGAGGAGCAGCTAAGGACTCTGCCTTGTCTAATTTGTAGAAAAGGAAGCTGCAGGGTGATCTCATTGCTCTCTACAGTTTCCTGAAGAGGGGTCATGGAGATGGAGTTTCTGAGCTCTTCTCTCTGGAGTCCAGTGATAGGAAATGAGGGCATGGTTCAAAGCTGCATCAGGAGAGATTTTGACTTGACATGAAGAAGCCTTTCTTTACCTAGGGGGTGGTCAAACATTGGAACAGGTCCCCTAGAGAGGCAGTCAATGCCAAAAGCTTATCGGTATTTAAGAGGTCTTTTGAAAATTCTTAACAACATACTTAAAATTTTGATCAGTCCTGAATTGGTCAGGCAGTTGGACTAGATGGTAATTGTAGGTTCCTTCCAACTGAAATTTAAATCTATCCTATCCTATCCTATCCTATCTTATCCTATCCTATCCTAATTATGCAGAATTGAGTGGGAGATTTGCACCTTCTTATATTGTTAGCTGAAGAAGCCTGTGTGGAGAAAAGCACATACTGTAGATGTCCAAATTTGGGCTTTTATTTTAAAATATTTAAAATTCCATTATAAGCAGACAAAAGAGATAGGCATATCTTCAAGGTGAAGTCTCTATACGCTCAACATCAAGATGCTGGATGTCCCCATTCAGTGGTAAGAAATATACAGTCGAAGCAAGCTTAAGCCCATTGATCCTCCCAAAGTTTATTGTGTTGTTTGTTCAGTTTTTATACTATAAATTGGGCTGAGGCTCTTATATGCTTCCTCCATGTTTGTTTTGCTAGTTTAGGTAGACCATTATACTTCTTGATTAACAAGGCAGGGTCATTTATTTAAAAAGTTGATCCACTTCTCTGATGTAGCCATTAATATATAACAAAAGTGACCCCATGGTTCTCTTTTGGTTGAAATAAATTTAAGTTTTTTTGTAACATCTGTGATTATGCTTACTCCCAGTACTCACCCCTGAGCTTCATGAGCACATTGCTCACGCTCAACTCCTCAGAGTCTTCCTCTATTGTAGGGATTTGTTCATCAGTCACACATGGTGATCTGAAATGGGATTTCCTTGTAAATAACTGTACAGTGAATACTGTTCACTTTTATATAGTTGATGACATTGACATTGAATTGGATTCCTAAAGAATCACATTTCTATCCTATTTTCTCCCTTCAGCAATTTACTTAGAAAGCAAACTTATTTTACTTTCATAATAGTAAAAACATATACTTTTCATATAAGTTTCTTGGATATAATTCAACTTTGAGGAAATTATCAAATACTGAAACTGCATTTGATTCTCTCTTGTGATGTACAATACTATTTTCTTCATGTTGTATACATGTTTACTTTTGGTACTTCTTTCTATTCAAACTGGGACTACATTTAATCTTCTGACTACTGAAGATAAGGCAGTGTCCCAGTGGATCAGTTTATCTGTGTGCTATGTAGGAAGAAAGCTAATATAATAAAATTTTTGAAGCATGCATGCTAAGGCAAGGTACGGGCTGAAATCATGAGAGTTTTAGGTCATCCGAGACTCAGTTAAAGCTATTGAATTACTAGCAAGGCATTTATATAAGTGCTATTTGTCACTGTTGTTTATATATAATGTTGGAGAGAGTCTGTTAACACAAGTGCTTTCCTATAATTGTTAGAGCATGCCATAGTTTTCTACTATGATGAGACAGTACGTTTCTTCAGATTTTGGAAGTTTATAACATTTCATATGCACATAAACCACAAAATTGCATTAAACAGCCCAAATATTTCCTCTGATAACGAGTAAAACAACACCACTGTCTCATAGATCATAATGTAAAATTCAGATATAATGCAAGAATAAAATGGAAATTATTTAAACGGTTGAATTATTCAAGGCTAAGGCTACTGCTAACATTAACTAAACCTGAACCGTCTGTTTGTATCTAATCAAAGTTCAGTGAAGAGAAATTGTTGCCTCAAGGCTTTACAATTCACGACAACTCACAAGGAAGAACTGGAGTATGTGTACTTGCAATATGTCTGTGTGGAGCAGTGCAATGCCTTGTTTACATGTTCAACCACTGTCTTTTGGTTTCATGCAGAAACAGAAGTGGAGATCAAAAAATAGTGTGGCAAAGCTGAATATGCTGTTAGCACACTGTAATAGCTGAAGCTCCTCATCCAGGCTGCTGTTTTGAGAAAATACTACAATTCTAAATCCAAGTTGTTTGGAACCATTTATGTATTTTCTCCGCATTGGAGTGTATATTTCCATGCAGATGTGTTCTCAAATATTGACTGTGCAACTGTTACTTATACTGCTGGGTTATTTCATGTCTCCCTAAAAGTTTGAGAGGTTATGTGTTTTGTCAGGGTAAGGCAAACTTTTATCTTTGGTTTTTATCTCTCACTGGTTATATTTTCTAAACTCAGAAAAAATATGGGAAGGCAAGTTACAGATGGATCTGCTACTCTCCCAGGTGATGCCTAGTTCACAATTTCAATGTAGATTTTTAATGAGGCTCCTGGCTAATTAGCTAATCAGGACTAATTAGACTGCTGGAAGGGGAAAGGACATCTTCCATGAAACCAATGGACTGTGGGCAGGGAGAGGGTACCACCCTCTCAGAGAGAATGGAGTGGATTTTTTGAGGCCCAAAAAAACATTGCATTTCTCTACTGAGAGCAAATCTGAAGGAAGGACTTGACCTGCCCGGTCACTGTAGGCAGAGTACAATTTTCCTGGAAAACCTCTTATATTTCTGATCTGTCCCATTCTGTTTTTCAAAAGATCTTTGTTTTAGCACTTACCAGTTCTTACTTAGTCTCAGAAATCCATGGTTAGTGTGATGGTTTTGCAATGTGGCTGCTTTAAAAAGCAGCTCGAAGCTTCTTTGAAGTCTGAGAATAAATCCCAGCTGTGCTCCCAAGGCCAAACTCCCAAATCCTGTTACTGACAAGGCCAGCTGGGACAATCAGTGCTGGTCATAGCACCTCTGGGAATCACATTTTAGAGAGAGAAAAATGCAAACAGATGCATTTTGCCACCAGAGAAGGGAGTGAGAAGATAGAAGTACCTTTCAAGTACTGGAGAGCCACCTGGGTTGGGCAGGAGCTCACCATGGAGCAGGTGAAGGCCTATGGAAGAATCTGTGACCTACATTGGAGCAAGCTCCTGGCAACCTGCAGCCCATGGTGAGAGATAAAAGGCAGTAAGAGGANTTTTCTTGCCTTTCTTCTCTGTTGAGTCTGTTTTGCCCATGATACCAATTGCAGAATGATTTCTCCCTGTCCTTATCTTGATTCCAAAGCCTCTCAACATGTATTTTCTCCCCTGTCCAGCTGAAGAGGGGAGTGATAGAGAGATTTTGATGAGAGTCTGGCCTCCAGCCAGGGTCAAACCACCACAGTTAGAAAGTATAGTTCTAAATTTATAAAACTCTTTTCCTATTTTTTGAGCTTACACATTCAAAGTTGCAAGCAGACTCTCCTCAATGCGTTAACCAACTTGGAAATCTGACAGAAAAGACATTCAGCTACATTTGACCTTTCAGAAAACTACCCAAGAGGAAACATATTTATGGATGGAATATAAATGGGATTCATACCAGCCAAAAGTGATTTCTGATTCAGCAGTGTAAGATTTCAGCCAGCTTCAGAAAAAAAGACTGATACGCAAATATTTCAGCCAGTCATATGCTATATTCAGTGCTTCATATACCTGGTGAAAATTCTCTAGGTCTACACTGTGCTCTAGTAGACAGATTTGTGTACTCTCTCAGACCTAAAATTCAAGTAGAGTATATTCCAAATTTTTCAAATATGAAACATAAGCATAGCTTTCAGGTGAAAGATGACTTAGGTTGGGGAAAGAAGCATATATATAAGTATTGTGGGAAGGAGAAAGAAGCATATATATATTGTGGGAAGACAGACAACAAAGGCAGAAAATTATTTAGAGTTTCATGATATTGGCAACTACATCTGAAACAAAATGAAACAAAAAATAGAGCTAAAAATGAAAGAATTAGGTCTAATTGCAGAGAGAAAAAATAATTTGAATTCACATATATTGTGCTCTGGAATTAAATTGGACTCAAAATGATTGAAAACTCCTCATCTGTGATATCCAGGAAGAAAAACAGCATAAAGGCATGATCAAGGACAATTCATCATTAGTAACAACAAGGACTAGTAGAGTTCTTCATTTTTTTCTTCCCAAGTGATTTTGGTCCTATAAGTTTTAAGAGAGACAAAGCATTGGTTAACAACTGGCTACAAATGTTGACACCTGGTTAAAGCTTGATAAAGAGAAACTGCAACAATATGACCATCAATTATTTTACAAAAACATAATCATACAACATAATTCAGAATTAAATAATGAGGCCATTTATTACAAATATTTGTATTAAATTTAAATTTCATATTTAATAAAAATACCACTATCAAATTGAAATTTATATTAACTAGCTTATTAAGGTATGAAATAAAATAAGACATTTTTTTAATATGCAAGAGTTCATTAAAACATTTTAAGAACATCACTTAATATTTGGGTAATAAAGAGGGAAATTTGTGGTTTTTTCTTAATTTTTTAAGAGTCTCTAGTTGCGTGACATGGATATCAAAAACTCACAGAAAAATTTCTTACGCAGTTCCTAGTGTCTGTAAAGTATGCCTTTCTGACTTTTAATGAAGCCATCTCTCCAGTGACACAAGATATATTTACATTAATGTAAAGTGCAAGTAGAGCACCATTGAGAAGTGTTGAGAATTAATGTGAGAGTTTAATACCTCCTTCATTTCCACATTCTCTATCCATGTTAGTCAGTCGATGACTTTGGAATGACTCCACTTTCAGGAGGTTTAAGCAGTTCTTCCACTTCGTAAGGAACTATTCCTTTCTGCAAGGTGCAGACAAAACAAGTAGGAAGAGAAGTGCAAATTATCAAGGGGAGATAGTGAATGGTGATCACTGGAAACCTCACTGCTCACTGACATATAAACTAAATATTTCTTTAACAGTATGGGTTAAGTGGGTAGATGTCCATCCCCGTCCTCCAAAATACAAATAACCACACAAACCAGATCTTCAGCACTAGCAGTCCTTCCTGATCACTTCAGACCAGCCTAAGTTAGACCCAGAAGAATAGGACATTTGTTCCTCTCAGTTGATATGTCAGGTTCGTAGCTGAGTAATCAATTCCTGTTTAGGCTCTAGCTCCAGTTTGATGTTGGATGTCCATCTATGGTGTCTCCCTAAAAGGTTGTCGTTCAAAAATGCATCTTACTGGAATTAGTGACCTATGGCTTTACTAAATATCTATCAGCAAATAATCATCAATGCCATGGCATTCATGGCAAAAAAAAAAAAAAAATCAACCATGATGAAAACCTAAAAAACTGTTAAAATTTTAAAATTTGATAAGTTAGCCGTATGAAAGTAAGTTGCTGGATTTTCAAAGATTTTCTGGACTTTTAGGCCTCATTTACATTAATAGGGTCAGAAGTGCTTAGTACTCATGAAAACATCGGACAGCACAATGAAACAGAATATGGCTTCAGGTTCTTAATTTTAGACATTGCAATTTGGCAAATGCTTCCTATAAATATTTCTGACCATGTGAAGTTGGAGTCCATAGAGTATTTCTGCAGTCCTATGATCACCATGTAGATTTTTAAGATTATCACTATTATTCATTCCATTACTGTCTTGCAATATTAATCCTGGTCAGTGCCATACAGACAGAATAGATAACTACTTATGAAATCAGAACTGTAGTGTTGCCAGTTGATAAAGGTTAGAAACATTAGAGCTGATTTTTCCTGTAGGACACAGCATGCTAGAATTTAATTGTAACCTTGCTTCATTACCCATCACATTCCCTATTAAATAGCAAAATGATTGTCTTTATGTCTTTATTTCTCACTTCCTAAATTATTGCCATTTGGGAACATAAAACAGCATTCTTAAATATTTGAATGCATTACTTTATACTGAAAATTATTTTCTTTCTAATTACTTAGAAATTTATAGTTTAAGTTCCCCAATGAAGGACATTCAACTTTACTTTTGGGATTTTTACAGCAATTTGAGTAGATTTAACTGTATATTGTATTTACCCCCAAAAAAGGAACAGCTGGCCTATTTATGTACATCAGCAAATGTCAGTTTCTTTAGAAAATGAAGGACTTACTGCATAGTTTTCATCACCAAAATAATCAGTAGTTAATAGAGACAGATTTTCATGTTTCCCAACACTCACAGGAATTACAATTATTGGGAGTGGTGGTGGTGGTGTAAATGTTATTATTGTTAATAATTATTATGCATTTTGTTGTTACTATTGTTATATTCAGTAGATTTAGCAATAATCTCTCTTAGAGCACTAGGATAAGATATAAACTAAACCTCATCTCTAAATCTTAATAATATCTGCCAAGTTAAGTGAACTTGTGTCTGCAAAAGCATGTTTTCTTCCTTAAGAATTATTTTGTTACAAGATGTGTTGATTTAGTGCCATTGCTCTCTGTTTTAGACAATTTGCTTTGCAATTTTTTGAGGGCAGAATGAGTCCATGGGTGACTTCAGTTTAAATTCATTGCAACACAGAATTGCACTTAAAATATTTTGAAATATTTGTATCTCTAAATTTATGATCCAAACTGTGCCAGATAATATGCTTTTACATCCATGTTATGGAATTTTACACTAAAAATCAAATCAATTGGATCTTCTGCTTATCAATTATGTGATTAGACAGCTCACACAGTTTCCCTTCAAATCTGAAAGAATTGTTAGGTTTTTGGTATACTGATTCAATGGAATATGTGATGTCCACTAGTACCTGAAATGCAGCTTTTAAATTTATAAACTAGAACAATGATTTTTATTTAAGAAAAAAAAAAATCAAACTGAAGATTACCTGCATACACAGTCTGTGAAAGCCAGTAACAAAATTAAATTTAGTATGAAATTTGTAATTTGTAAACATAACAATTATTTTGTTCCTTAAAATACTGAGCAATTTAGTATTTAGAATTTAGTATTTAGCTATGAACTGTTAAACAACATGAAGATCAAAATGTTATCATTAAAAGAGATTAGATTTTTAGTGAGTTCACATAGAATTCTGATCAAAGGTATGTTCTCAGGTAAAATCAGATGACATACTGACATTTTTTCTAATGGAACTTTAATATTTATTCTTACTTCATCTCCTCTATTAATACACTCCATTTCTTAAAACATAGCAAGATACATATTGTAATTTTTATTTTCTCAGTTATTCTAATAACCACAACAATAAGATGTCAACCTAATTATTTCTACATAGGCACAAAAATGTAAATACACCCAAGTTAGTCTTACATTTTGTTAAAATTAACACTTAAAAATAAGAGGTAACGTGACTCTTTATATTAATGAAATAATCCTTTTGCCACAAGTGTGTTAGCTTTAGAGATTATTTTCACCTGTGGTTAGAGCTAACAGACTTATGTTAAATTAATTTAACAAAACCTGAAATTAAGTATTTGAATGGCAGTCAGGTCCCAGCCAAGTGACAGCAGGATCAGGTGTATTATCTTAAGTGTTGCTACCCTTCTTCAAAGTGCTGGAAAGTCATCCCAATCAAAAAAAAAATAAAAATGCTTATGTACTTTATACATAAATCTTTTCCTTTTCAGCAGACACAATACTAAAGTGTCTCATTTGGTTTTTCTTTTATTTTTTTCTCTCTTTTTCCCCCACTATTTTATAGGTATAGAAAATGGGAAGGAGCCAGTGTCTTTGGGAGAGTTATTGCAAGCAGTCTAGTGGGTGGGGGGTTGGGGGCATGGGGGGGGTTGAAGGTGATTGACACATTGAGCACTTCAGAGATTCAAGCTTCTAGTTTATGACACTGTGACTAAATGACACACAGGATGATGACTATGTGAGACACAGTAGAATACTAAAATGATTGTGCTCCCTTTGCAGTATTGCAGTGTAATAAAAGCACAGGAATTTAACGACAACTGCCTCTAACCCAAATGATTTTCACAGCTTTCCATTTAGTACCCTACTAAGCAAGTTGCGGTTTTCTTTACAATGATCCAGCATTCAAGATTTCTGAATGGGAAGGTCACCTCTTCCTGGATAAAACAGATAACTCACCCCAAAACAAAACAANTAAACACAAGTCATTTTCAGAATTCTCATTAGCTATTTACTTCTTTAAACCTGTAATCCTAAAGGAATGTGCCAAAAAAACCCCAACAAACTTTTTGTGCTAGACTTTTATCCCGAAAGAAGAAATGTACTTAAAAGGGTGATTATATTTATTTACCTTTCTGTATTTCTTCATTTAATGGGCTGTGTGATTTCTGGATTACAATTTTAAATGTCTGGATAGAAACTAGGTAAGATACACACACACATATATATATAGTCTGAGGTCAGTACTAAATTGCTCTATGCTGAGGAAAATCTTTGTACCTACATCTGATTCTTTTTATAAAAAGGTTTGGCTGTCATTATTATCATTATCATTTGAATTTTGAGGAGGACCCCGTTTTGTAACTGGTTATATGGGAGTGGACTGCTGTGATACACGTTTTATTTGTCGTATCTAATTGCTGAAGCTAGATTTAATTAGTTTGTTGAGAGTGTACTTTGAAGATGCAAAGTGATATGTAAGTGCAAGTGTCGTCATGTGGTTTTAATAAGACACTTGTCTCTTTAATGTCAAGCATCACTATAGTTCTACCAAACTGAGTGTTGATGGCTTGAACCTTTAATACTCAGAGACCTTGGATCTAAATAGGCCAAGAAATTTATTGGAGGGTGTGCATGGCGAAGTTATTTTTTATCTTTCCACTACTAAAATGAGAGCATAGGTGGTGGAATCATCTGGTCAAAGGGAGCTCATGCTGCTGATGTCAGTGATACCATGATTTTAGAAAAAAACCCAAACCAAACCAACCAAAAAAACACCCCAAAACAAAACAAAAAAAAAAAACCAAAACCCAGAACCCAAGCCAAACCAGTTGAAAGGTATAGTCTGTCATATATCTTCCAATCCCCTCCAACTACTGAAGTCTTTTCCCTACATGCCTGCATTTTATCCCTTCGTTTTGCATCTTTCACCAAGTGTCAAGTAGGTGTGCTTGACAGAGTATTCCTATATTTCCAAACTAAAACAGCACAGGATGCAAACACTGACCTGAGACCACTGGTACAACTTAATTTTACTATCTATAGCTTGCTTTTAGCCTTCACCATCTAGCTCGTTCTCACACAATATTTTGAAACAGATGAAGGACAGTTTGCACCAAAGACCACCTCAGTAAGCAATTATGATGCGGACAGCTTACTTGGAGCATAAGAGAACATAGCCATTTGGACACCAGCTATGTCATGCCTCTTGATGTCAGAAAACCGAGAGCATTTCCTGGACCATTTTATTTTTTAAGACAGCTTTTGCCTCAAAGAAGAGCTTTGAGCCCTTTATGCATGGATTTCCTCACTCAGGACCTAACGGCTGCTCCACAAAGACTGAGGGCACCGTGCCCATCCACTTTGCCAAGAGAACTGGGACAGTGTTCACAGCCAAGGGAAAGAGAAGGATGAAAGAAACACAGTCTGTGTGGGAGGTAGGGCTGAAATATAAATATACCCCCCTCAGTCAAAGCAGAGTCCTGTCCATTTATCTACCAAGTCGCCCGCTGTACCCAAAGAGATGAAGTGGTGCAATGGGAAACAACAGAAGACAAGGATACTTTCTGTGCCTACTGGAACAACAGATGGACCTAACTTCATTGTAACTCTGTTTCCCACCACACTGCTATTTACCTTTGTCTCCATCTGTTCTGCCTTGTCATGACCTTATGTCATGAATGCCCTGGATCAGTGACTGCACCTTGCCAAGCTCACTGGTGTCCTGATTGCTGCCTGGAGACAGGCTGTTAGGCTACACATTAACAAAGGAGATTTATGCCACAGCTACTAAGTGAAATTCATACTATCTTGTTCAGAAGCTAGGTGCTTTGTGCTTTATTAGGAGAACTTGGTGTTAAAGAACAAAATATACAAAGGTCAACACACACAAAAAAATTACAATAAATTAGACAGTAAGAATAACCGTAGAGAGAAAATAGGGAAAAATACCTAAGGATACAGACACCTAACTCCTAGCTCCAGGGGATATTTAAATCTATATGAGATTCGTATCTGTATGTCTCTGTAGAGATCAGGGTCCAAAATATGATAAAAAACCTAATATATTTCTAAATAAGTCTGGGAGAAAGGGATGAGCTACTGATACCACACTTTTTCACTGATAATTCAGTAAAGGAGCACTTCACTTGTGATATGGGACAGGTAATTTCAAATTCATTTTTCTGCCTGCATGGATATGAACACATATCTCCAACTCTAATCACTAGACAGATGGACATTCAGAGATGAGATTTAGTCTCACCGACCAGTGGAGTATTCAGTGAAAAGACAATATTTTCTGGCCCAAAGGCTTACTGAAAGACAAATAAAGGAGTGAATCTATAGATTCTTGACGTGGCAGCCAGCTTGAAGTTATTAAACCTGGGATTCCACCTCCACTGTTTTACTTCATTGGATCCTACTGCATATATCCTACAAAAGGACTGGATCTTACCATGCTGAGAGGGATGTGGAGCTTCTTGATCCACCACAAGTTACCCAAGAGCCAGCAGTGTGCCCAAGTAGCCAGGACGGCCAACCATATTCTGGGGTGCATCAAACCCGTCACTGTCAGCCAGTCCAGGGGAGGGGATTGTCCTGCTCTTCACTGCGCTGGTGTGCAAGAGGGACATAAAACTATTGGAGAATGTCCAGAGGAGGGCAACAAGGATGGTGAAGGGTCTGGAGGGGAAATCTTATGAGAGGCTGAAGTCCCTTGGTTTGTTCATCCTGAAGAGGAGTCTGGGGGGACACCTCATTGTGATCCAGCTCAAAGCTGGACCAAGCCCGAGCCAATCAGCAACAATGGTATCACTTCTGTTAAAACATATTTAAGAAGGAAAAGAAAAAAGAGAGGGAATTTTTTTTTTCCACTGGAGGAGGGAGTGAGAAGATGTAAGAAACTTCGCAGACATCAAGGTCAGTGAAGAAGGCAGAGAGGAAGCACTTCAGGTGCCAGAGGAAAGCTTCCCCTGCAGCCCCTGGAGAAGACCATGGTGGAGTGGGTGGTCTCCCTGCAGCCTATGGTAGATAATGGAGAATAGAGACCCTACCTGCAGCCTGTGGAAGACCCCACAGTGGGGCAAGTGGATATACCTGAAGGAGGCTGTTAGCCCATGGGAAGACTGTTCTGAAGCAAGCTCCTGCTTGCAGGACCTGCAGCCCATGGACAGTGTGGAACATGTTGGAGCAGGTTTTCTGGCAGGACCTGTGACCCCATCAGGGACTGTGCAGGAACATTCTGTTCCTTAAGGTCTGCCCACCATGGAAGCCATTTTGGGGTAGTTTGTGAAGAACTGAAGCTCCTGTGGGAAGGACTCACATTGGAAAAGTTCATGGAGGACTGTGTCTTGTGAGTGGGAGCTCACGCTGGAGCAGGGGAAGCCTGTGAGTAGTCCTCCCTCTGAGGAGTAAGGAGTTGCAGAGACAATGCATGATTAACTGGCCACAACCTTCGTTCCTCTTTCCGTCATGCAGCTCGGGGTCAGGAGGGAGAGAAATCAGGAATAAAGCTGAGCCTTGGAAGAAGGAGGAGGGGAGTAGGGGGGGAAGTGTTTTAAAATTTGGTTTTATTTCTCATTCTCCTACTCTGTTTTGATTGGGTAATAAATTAGCTGCATTTTATTCCTTGTTGAATCTGTTTTGCTCATGACATTAATTGCTGAATGATCTCTTCTTGTCCTTGTCTTGACTTGTAGGACTTTAATTATATTGTATTTCCCCTGTCCAGCTGAGGAGGGGAGAAATAGAGTAGCTTTTGTGGGGATTTTACCAACACCCAGGGTCAAACCACCTGCCTTATCAAGTGATAGGTGTCCAAAGATATGAAATAATAAGGTCTAAGGACAGTCTGTGATTCTGTGACTTACAAAGTGATTTAAAAGTATGAGGTCTACAATTCCTCCTTCATGTCCCCATGCCCTATATATCAACAGTGATTAAAGAAGAGGAAAACATGTACTGATTCAATTAACTTTGTAGTGAAAGTGATCTGTGATTATTAAATTTCCTTCACACTGTACTTCCAAACACTTCCTTCTTAAACTGCTCTCAATCTCCTTTCCTGACTGAATCCATATTCCTTCTTTTTCCTTTATTGTGACTGCAACAGAAATTGGTTGCCTGTCCTCTGCTCCACATTGCTTGGTCCTGCCATCTTTTTTGTTTGCCTGCCTCCATGTCTATGTCCCTATTCTGTATTCCTCTTTCCTTCCTCACTCTTCTTTAGAGTCAGGTGCATTTCTCGCTTTTCTCTGCTTCTTCAGTGGTAACAGCTGAAGGATTAAAATCCCTAGAGAGGCCAAGTGCACACATGTAATCCAGTGCAGGTTTGGGTTGGAGACCCCTGAACTAGCTCTTGTGAGAGCTGTGTTCCAGTAGTAGTTTAGCAGATTATTTTTTTCTTTCTTTGTACTGTAACTATTTAAGAGGTATTTAACAGCTTGATCTCAGACAGAGCATGAGGTCTTAAAAATTATTGTTCATAATGAATGACACTCCTGGTGAATAAAGTTGATACAGCTGGTTACATGAACACGGGAAATGCAAGACAGCAACTCTTTAAGTACAATTAGGAAGGTTTTAAAAGCGTGTTCTATGTATAGCAAAACCCTAAACTGTGAAAATGTAAAACGTGTTAAATGGTTAGATTACAAAACGTGAGTCATTTTAAAAGGATAGTATAGAAAGAAAGCTGTAGAGACTAATATCAAAAATGGGGAAAAATAAAAGTAACAATACAGTAATTTAAAAATATTAATTGAAGAAGGTGATAACACAAATCGGAAAAGGAGAATCACCGTGCCTCTAGCAGGAAGCTGTGATTCCACAAGCTCTTTTGTGAGCTGCTAGCATCAGCTCAGTTTCACAACAGATCAAACCTAGCTCAAGACATACAAATGAAATAAAATTATGTTATTCTGTGAAAAATCCATGTGAAATGAAGGGTATGTATGTGTGGTTAGGTCTATGTAGAAAAAAATTCCAGAGTCATGGTAGGGATTTCACTAGAACAGGCATCTACTATTGGACACCAGCTTCTAAGTGTTCAAGATACATTCAGAATATGATAAAGCTATACTGAACACCAATCAGTTCAGTGAACAGGGTAAACCCATTCCTCATAAAGTATTACCAGATTCTTATTATCATCTTTTGTAAATTCCTGCAGCCTGTTTTAAAATGAAAACATGCACTATAGCTGTTAACCAAAAGACTGTGCAGGTCTAATACACGCAGGATTGAAGAGCTGCCTTATAAAAATTTTGCAGAAGATTCCACGAGAATTTAAATATTTAAGCCTTCCATGTTAATGGAATTAACTATAAGAATGAAATGAATGCAGATTCTTTCTTGGACTTGTATATTGATATCTGAACGGAATTTAACACAGTATGAATGGAAAGGACAGACATTTGCAATATTCACTTAGTAAAGTATCAACAGCCTAAGGTTTTAAAACAGAAACAAGTGATGAATATTAAGTCAAATTATGCAGTCTGCACTGGCAAATATAGAAGCAAAACTTGAATGATTGCTATGAAAACAAATGTAAACTATTGCACAACAGCCTATAACCAAACAGAATCCAACAAAACAAATAGTAAAATATTTTAGTATTATGAATAATAAGTATGTGAGTAACAATAATGATATTGAATGTGAGGTATGCAGGAGAAAGGCTGAATTTAGAAAAAACTTCAGCTGAGACGGGGTATCATAATTCATTGCAAAGGTTATAAAAAAACAGTCAATACACATTTTTTATTTAGAAAACACCCACTTGTTCTAACTCACTCCCAGAAATCGTTATTTTATTCTAGACAAATACTCTTAAATGCAAAAGGTCCAGAGAAGTTAATTTCCGTAATTTTATCTGAGACTGAAGTATTTAAGAAGGATATTCCGGTTTGTTAAGGGGCCGGTTCATATGAAGGCTCTGCTTCGCCCTCTTAGTATCATCATGGAAGTGAGTGGTTTTTTCCAAGCTTTAAGGAAAAAAACATATTCACAGATAAAGTTCACCTAAACCTTAACAAAATAAAGATCTAAGAAACCAAATAAAGTCCCAAATGATATTCTTGTTTTTTGTAATCACCTAAGTCCATAGGCACACAGGTGTCTTTGAATAGTTTATCACCCATACACAGAGACATATGTTCTGGAAAACATGATGGCAATTCAGGTTAATATAGGCAGTCACTTAATCTTCCGTGACTGCCAGGAGGAGATGATGACAGCAACCTTAGGCACAGGGAAGCAGATCAGGATTTAAGTCCTTCCCAGATGACAGTTAGGAACCATAGATTGCTTTTTTTTTTTTTTTTTGTATGAAGAGAACTTTGTAAAGTAGCAATAAGAATAAAAGGAGGTAAAAATGATCCAAACAGTAAGAGATGAGTTAATTTCTTGTAACACAAATTAGTAGAAGGTAAACTCTAGCTGCAGGTACTCTCAATTATGGCACCTCATTATGGAATATTCTGGCTGAGACCCCTCTTCACTCTTTCAAATGCAGCTGGTTCAGCATGTGGCCCAGAGATGCATGAATCATCAGACCATTAAGAGAATGTTACATTGCTTGGGGTTAAGACACTCAGCAGGAAAGGTAGACACCTATGGGTTTTCAGGTTTGGTTGTGGGTTTTTTTTTTTTCCTTGGGAAGTTTTATTATTTTGTACCCTATGTTGGTGGTACATTATTTGCATTCCTATTCCCATGAGCAATGGTTTGCGTTCTCCTGCGTTAGATTCCAATTTTCTCTATTTCTGCCCTCAGGAGTCTTGTGGTTTTGGCAATGTGGCAGCTCACCTCTAAGACTGATTCTCCCCATCTTTCCTACTGTTATTATAGTCTAGTGTTAGGAAACTCTCCTGCATTGTGAGACATGAAGGCTGAGGGCAGCTCAGAGTCAAGCAAGATAAAAACATATGTATCTCATCGTGACTGATTATTATGATCACTAACATGTTCCCCCATGAGACAAGTATTCTTTGGGGATGGATAGTCATACCAGATACTAAGACAATGTGTCAATTGAATATTTCTTATTTTTTCCAGTGCAGGGATGAGCATAACACTATTGCAGAGACATAGCCACCTAATTTATACTGGCTAATAGGCATATGGGAAATCTTCAGAGGTGCTTATACTTTATTGATGCATGAACCATGCGTACATTGTGTATATATTGGGAGGATTATAACTTCAAAATCAAATATGAGGGCATTTTAAATAAAAAAAAAAAGGTTAACAGGCACTGATTATAGAGAGGAGGGACAGTATTTGTACTGCAAATGGGGAAGGCTAGCCAACTATTAATATTTCAGCATAGGAGTACTTATCGGCATCAAACAACTTAATTCTAAAAAAAATATTTTAACAACAGGATTAGGTTCAGTGCAGGGAAACAACCCAACCACCAAACAACAAAATACCTGGCACACTATCTTTAGAGCTTCTTCTTTTCACCTGTGAAAATTGAAGATAGACAGAACTGTAGCTCCCACTCTTTCTGTGGCTATTTGGTTTTGAAGGGAAACTGTAAGAAAAAAAAGAGAGTCGAATGGTGAGAGAAGGAATACAGAAGTCAGTCATTAACATTAGTGATCCACTCAGCAAACTTTTTTTTTTTTTTCTTTTGTAAGAGAATGCATTAATATGCTTTTGGCTTTCAAGAGGATGGTGCAGAAGACACATCGGTGCACCATCTAATGTACCTCTTTTCTATATCTTTTACACAAAACATACTTAGATACACCAAATAGCTGAGGAGTAGCTAATACAGTCTTGCCAAAATCAATTCCAGAGCAAATGACAGCATGGAATGCTTACAGCAAAGTCAAAGAAAAGGGCTTGGTTTGAGCTTTGGGTTTGGTTTTTTTTTTCATGGGAGAGAAGGGGTTCATCAATTGACTAATCGCAGACTTATGGCTGAGCATATATTCCTAAATTTGAGCCACAGACCCTAACTATATTCCCACTAAGATTAATGGAAGCTGCTGGGTAATCAGCACTTTTAAATGTCAAACAGCTTTAACTGCCCAAGCTGTAGAACAGTATAAAGATTTTGCCGATTAAGGGCTGTGCACCAAATTTAAGGGTTCTAATTGATGAGTGTCTAAATGAGACTTTTTCAAAGAGTTGGATTTTTAGAAACTGCTGAGTGCCCACCCTCAGAAAATCTGTTTTGTCAGTGTATTCTTAGGTCTTTGATTGACAAGAAGGCTAAGACTGGGATGGCTGAAAAGGTACTGTGTCCCCCATCCCTGCTGTTCTAGAAGCAGATCCTGAACCAAGGCAGCAGCATACTGTCAGCTCAGCCTCTTCACTTGACTAACAAGCAACTTGTGCAGGGGAACAGGGAAGGCAGAGGGAGTGGTAATGTTTTTCACCTACACTACCTCCCTCCAAGAGTGACCTAAAGAGATGAATTTTTCTGAGGGTGAAAACTCAGCAAGTTCTGAGCTCCTTTAGGAAATCCTATTTGGACAGTGAAATCTGTAGATACTAAAAAGAAATCATAGGTCACACAATGCCTGAATAGGAACCTAAAAGATCCCTTCATGAAATCCATATTTTAAATGGTTTGATAGAGTTTGCAGATAGAGTTTGCAATAACACTCATGTGTGGCAGTTTACATTACTGTACCATCTACAGAAAATAAGTGTTTTTCAAGACCTTCCGTAGTAGTTTACTTTTCTTAAACACCTTAAGTGCTGTTGAGTCTTGTAAGTTGGTCTTTCATAATATGCTGCATGCATTTTTTTACAACCTTCATCATATTGCTTTGTACTATTATTTCTATTTATTCGCCAGTCTGACTATTAAAGTGATACAAACTTTTCTGTCAGAAAAAGTTCTTTATTGAGCAGTGTAGGTAGAATGAAGTAAAACTTAATTTATTGAGTCTGTGCAAAGAGCACATAAAACTGAATTTCCTACTCAAACTTTAGACTTTTGTAGATTTTCATATGTGGGGTTGTATGTTCAGTGATGGTATTTATTATTCTAGGTGTATTTTGAATGCACAGTAATGTAAAAAAAAAAAAAAAGTAACATAAGAAACGTGAAA
>VXBZ01002523.1:117859-153333 GCA_013399135.1 Heliornis fulica | reverse complement strand
AAAAAAAAAAAAAAAGTACTGCAGCTTCCTGGCTATGGAAACAGAAAGGCAACTCTCATTAAGAGCTTTTCTCCCCTCTGAAATTAATTAAATAGCATATAAAACAATGGATCTATTCCCAGGCTTTCTCCACATGTTTCTTTTTATTTTGGTTCATTTTACTCTCGTAATTTTACTCACCTGAAAATTAAGTTCTGGTCATCTATTGGAGCAGGTATATGTTGGATTAATCTTTGCCAGATATTTTGTCCTCAAATTTGTTAAATCGTACAAAGGGATGCAGATACCCAGGGAATAATGGATGTGTTGATGTAGTGACAGTCTGGGCAGCTCAGTCTCCCTGGCCTTCCTGCAAACCGAGGGTAGTAAAAGTCCAATTAAAGGGGGATCAAGACTTCTTGTGGGGAAAGAAGGGCTTCCCAGACTTCCAAACAGGTCTAGTCCAGAGTAAGCTTGCTGTTCTGTGACAGAGGTGTTTTGATATAGGGAAATATCTTTCCAAGCATTCAGCAGATAGTTCTGAGCATTTTTTGTAAAGCTAATCCAGCAAAGAATGTATTTTGGTTTCACAGATACGTAGGCTTTAAACATGTATTATTCCTTTTCAAATTACACTTCATAGAGTATTATACCCTGGGAGAAATTATTCATAAATGGCACTAATGAGTGTCAAGCTGCATTGCAAGGCATTTTGAAAATTGTCCTATTAATTAATGGAGTAATTAAGCTTTTGTCAGTGACATATCATATTTCTGACAGGAATAGATGGTCTGTGTAAGTCTGTGCTAGGCATCTATCCAGGCAGCCACTGTGTTTAATGGATGGCAGCAATTTAGTCCAGGTTTACAGTGATGGGACCACCTGCATAGGGGGAGCTGGCAACCTGCATACACAAACAGCACTTTGCACTTTTGCTCAGTAAAATTGTCTTAGTTCTAGATTGATGTAGCCCTCCCTAGGATGACACATTATCTTTTTGACATTAAACCATAAGTACTGTTTCTCTGAGCTTTTGTGACAAAAATGTCAATTAACTTCCAACTTTCATTTCCATTTAATTTTGTATTCTCATTCTATTTGCATATTAATGTGAACATGGTGCAGAACTGTTAGATTAAAATACCTTGCTAAGGCTAATAGCATGTAATGCGTACTTATTGAGTGTAATAGTTATGAAAACATAAAACTTTATGAAAAATACATTTTCAAGTTGCCTTCTCCTTCAGAAAAAAATTTGTTTAGGCACCTCTCCCATCATCCCCCTCCCAAAAACCCTGAGTGGGTGACATATATGTAGATAAACACTAAAAATAGGAGGAGGAGGGGAAGAACTTATAAGTGCAGATCAGCACAATAATAATAATGAAAAAAAAATCTTTTATTCCCTTAGCAACAGATCCCTATTAATTCTAATATTAATAATTTATAGCCTGGCTTCATTTAACAAGGTCTTAGAATTGAATCCAGAAGAAAAAGGGCATGAAAGTGGAAAACTGCATTGGTGGACTGATTTTACTTCCATGTGCTTACACAGTCCATATGTTTAGATTTATTACCTGCATATCTTAAAACACATCTGAGTATTTTCAAATGTAGATGAACAGAAGTATTGAGCCAGCACTGACATAAAGTATCCAGTCTTTCTTCAGATGAAAAAACATCAAGCTAGCCTCAGCAAAACGATCAGTGCAGTTAAACACTGATTTGTGTCTGACCACTCTGGCAGTGCATTTCTTGCAAACAAAACTCTCACCATGGAAAGTCAGAGAAGGTTCTTTTGCTGATCAGTTCCAGATTGCCCCTTCTTTCAATTTCAGATGATTAAGAGTCTGGTTTTTGTCAGTTTCATGAAGCTGCTAATCTCAGCAGAATGTAGACACTAAGGATCGCACAGCATAATTGACACAATTGAAGTGTGAAAATGTCTTACATTTAAAATATTGGGCCAACTCTACTTCTGATATATCTAACTGAAAAAATCAGGCTCACAACAGTGATTAAATTGTACAAGAGTGAGCACAATAATGAAATATCAATGCATGTGAAATAACTACTGTCTGTTCCCATTCAAAATACATGATTCTGGACTGAAATTTCATTTGACTGCTTCAAAAACAGAAGATAGGGAAGCTAATTCAAGAGATGAAACAAATATAACATACGGATGACAGGCTTGACCTTCCTCACAGTAAAGAAGACAGCTTGAATACCAGCTCCCAGGATAACTCTGCTGTCCTGGAAGAGTCTGGATTTGGACGGCTTAGATTTCAGTTGTCAGAGGTTTTTAGAATGTTCTTTCAAGCATTCCCAACATCACTTTGGGAGGTTTGGTAAGCGTCCAATATATTTAAATTAAAATGGTGATTCATTACAATGCCTAAGACACAGAGTTACTTTGTCATAAATTATAGATAATCCACAGTTTTGCATTAGCTCAATTACCAGTAATAGAGTTTTAATGCAGTACTTACATGGTGTTAGAGGAGAAATCTTCAGTACAACTGGATTTATCTCAAAGAGGAAATGAAAACTAAATTGCAAAGGCTAGTACAGAAGAAATGCTGATAGAACACTAGGGAAATGGAAGTGAGGACAGAAAGCTATGTCAGTCACATGAATGGAGAAAGAAATAGTAAAGATAAGAAGATTAAAACACACCATGTGAAGGAAAAACATAGTACCCCAGGACACTTGAAGAAGGAGAACCATAACAAAGTCTAGTAGGGAAGTAAGGGTACAAAAAATAAAGGAAGAGGATGAGAAAAGTGATACGGTCAATTATGCGAAATTGTTAGGAAAACTTTAAATGATAACATTAGAAATATAATAGAAAAAAATAATATATGTTGATTGTATAATTTTTACTGCAAAAGTCAGAGCTCTCTTGATGGAAAACGGAAAAGTCAGTTTCAAATGATTCCCAGTCAGTCCCATCACTGCTTTAAATCAAAAATGTCTGTTTCCAATTAATTAAGTTTTCAAACCTAAATTTAGGTGACTTCCACCACTGTTGAGAACCTCTAATGAGGGTTTAATGGGATCTGAATTTTGCAAAATCATACTGCTTCTATTTGAATGAAATATCTAACAAAAATTTGAAAAATATTGATTTTGTCACTTAATCTGGAAGCATTTCCCTGTTCTGTAGATATTGTCCATTAGATTCATGAACTGGTCTTTTGAAAGAAGGATGGGAGGGATACCTATAGAATTTCGACCTCTGTATAGCTAGAGATCTAAGTGCCGAGCTGTTTTGCATTTACATTAACAAAACTGCAAATCATGGGATGCACCTATTTATTATGAAAAGGAGGACAAAAAGTGTAGTTAAAAATAAAGACCACCTACAAAACTCCCATACTCCCTCCCCTTCCCTACTGAAATACAACAGAAAAAAAAAATCTGAAGAAATGTCACAGGAGAGGGAGAACCAACAACCCAACCACCTAAAACTTCCAGAATCAGAAATGCATATGTACCAGAGAAGAAATAAAAAAAAAACCAACCAACCAACCAACCAAAATACGCACAACCACGACAACAACAAAAAAAAACCCTGCTACTATAAAATGCTAGAATCTGGAAAACTCAAGGTCAGTATTCCTGCTGTATCATGCTTTACAACATGGTAAATTTAGAATGACCTCCTGAAGGCGCGATAAACAGCCTTAGATGAGGCTATTCATCTAGAATATGAGAGATTGAGATTTAAATTTCTCATCTGTCTCAGACAGCCAAAGGACGGGACTTAGGCATGGAATTTTCTCCCTAATACTATCTGTAGTCCTGGGATTCTTCCTGTACCTGCTCTCTGAACAGAAATTCCACAGTTTAACTGAGAAATCTTTTTAACTGAAATTTTATTCAAAAAAGTTATACTCCCATCATCAATAAATTCCATAGTCATATTTAATGGATGTTCTCTACCAAGACCAGAAGTGCCAGCTCTGGGTCTTGTTTCTTTTTTTTTCAGGGAAAGGCTCCTTTATTGTTCCTCTAAATTGCCTATACTTTACTATATGACTCATCCAGGACTCTTTACTGCTTTAGAATCTTAAATTATCTCAAAAACTTTTTTCTATTTTCCCTTCAAGTAACAATTGGCCACATCATTTAGAGCTTTTAGAGCTTTCTGGAGTCAAAAAGCCTACTCTTCATAAAACCAATTTTAACAAATCAACTGTAGAGATAATAATAATTTTGTGTTTATTGGGTTTTATATTTAAAATATGTACCAGACAGAAAAAAAAAAAAAAGACAACATAGATTGCTTAGAAAAAAAATGTTTCTGTACTAAAAGATTTTGTCATGGTTCTCATTTGATGCATATCACAGAACACCTTTTAAAATAAAAAATAAAGTTACCATAACATCATAATACCCATTTTTAGTTTTCTATGAATTAGGGTTGGAATTTCAGTATAATTTCAGTAACAGGTCTGAGCTGTCAAGTTTTTCCCATAGCACTTTTATAATTAAAGTTTGATTCACAAAACATTTATAGTAGATTGCCACACACCCCATTACATGTGTGAAAAACAATTATTTTAAATAATTGCTTGTTTGTTGAGCTACAAAAATATCTTTTTTTCACCAATAACAGGTTTAACAAAAAAAACCTGAAGTAAGCCTTTAATACTGAATGGAGTAAGAGAAAATGATTTTTTTACATTGGTCAGACCTTCAGCAAAGCATAGTTTTTATTTATTTTAGAGAGAAAAAATATGAATTTCTGCCATTAAAATATTTCCACCATCATAATTACCGAAACTGCATACTGTTCATGAATAGTAAATTTTATAATAATTTAATTACTTCCATATCATGCAAACTTTAAAAAAAAAAAAATGTGTTATGGTAAGAAAGCAAATCTTTTTTTAACCAAAAACTCAATCCAAACTGGTAACAGTGAGATAAAAATTATCAAAGTACTTTTCAGAGAGATTAAAAGAGGCAAAATTATACCTGAAAACCTTTTGTTTTCCTTTACATTGCATACTCAGTAAATTATATTAACATGTGAAATGCATAGTTTTCTGTGATTTCTTTATTATTTATATGAGTTTTTAGCATACTAAAACAGTTCCTTTGGTGATTCATGAAAACAAGTGATCAAGGGAACCAAAAGGTTAGCAAGTCACTAGCTGTGTGATGTCTTGTTTGTTGTAAGAAATAATTAATACTCCCGAATACTTTGAGAAGGCTATGATTAACCCGGTATCAATTTTACAAAGTAATATTTTCTGAAAACACCTCAGGAGCTGATGTATTTTTTTGGTGTAACACGTTTTAAGTATGCTACAGTATGCTGAATGCTATGATGTTGTTAGATTGAGGGTGTCAAAATGACTGAGTGTAGACTTTGTCACACACAAACCCTTCAAACAACTCACTCAGGAAAATGGGTTGGTGAATAGCGTCACTTTGGTCCCTGGTTCTTCAGTTATGCAAAGAACATAAACACACTATTTGGGACTAGCACTCAGACAGTGTATCATCAAAGCTGAAAGCATAATTGACTTCAAAAGCCTGTCTATCTTTGGTCCACAGTCTTGATCCTCTAGGATAGAAAATACACAATGTGCCTGAAATGAAGAGATCTAGAAGAAACTTCTTGCTTGCAGCCTAGAGTGCTGGTGAACTACAGAGTATTTTCTTCACTGAGGGAGACATCCTGGATTAATGTACTTCTATTTTATGTTTAACTTGTTTTCACGCTTTCTAAAATTCTGAGCATGAGGAAACATATTCCCCAGCCCTGATGCATACATATCCTAAAACTTGAAATACTTTAAAGCTCGCTAAAATGAAATTGCTAGAGTAGCTTATTTTCCCAAGCTGCATTCTGTAAATATCAGTAAAGGCATACAAAATGAACAGGAATAGTTTAGATCTACTAATTTAGGTAATGTGTGCAGATCTGCATACTGCCCACAAACATGCTGTATTTCATTTTTATTCTTCTCATAAATCTCAGGCACAAAGTTGCACTGTGAAGCACAAGTAAGCAAATACGTCTTGCTATAGTAGATGCTGTGATTGCCATCATGAGAGATGTTCTCCCACAGAGGACTAATTTTTCCTGAAGACTGAATTGATGGGATAGTTTTATTGCTCTTCTGAAATGGCTGAGAGCGGAAAATGTTTTAAAAGTTTTCTTAATTACCTCAGAAATCAAATGCTTAACACTAATATAATGGTATTAATACAATACAGAAGACAACAGACAATACAGTTATATGAGGCAATATACCCAAGTCCTGAATTATACTTTTGTTTATGCATTACGGTTGGTCTATTTTATATAAATATATACAAGGACAACTACTGGGTTATAAGTACTTAAAGTCACACACCAAAATGCATATAACTATTCCAACAATCTGATAGTCATTATTCCAGTTTCATTAATTTCTTTACCTTTTGAGCAGTAAAGCTTTTATATAATGTGTTTAAGGTAATCCGGTCTGCACACATTTTCAAATTTGATAGTCATTCTTAGTTTTCTCAAGTAAGGAGATCACAACTCCACTAAATCATTAGAGCTCTGCTACAGTCACTTGAGCCTTGTTTGCAAATTTTCTAGGTGAAGTGTGTTCATTTTCTTTGAACTTACTGAGAACCAAGCCTTTTATTTACGTCTTTTTTTGTTGTTATTTTATTTGCGAAGTGTTCTTTATGATTTGTAAAACTTTCCCACCTCCATTTTTCTAGTGGTTTATCATCTCTATGTATCATTCAGTATCTTCTGTAGATCTGCATTTTTACTGCTTCAGAGAAGTTGTTTTTTCACTAATATTGCTACTTGAAGAAGCGAGTATGAATACTAAAAAATAATCAAGGGGAAAGGCTTACATCCTTGGATACTACTTACTTATCTCCTCAAAAGTGAAATCTGCCTTCAGAGTGGCTTAAACTCAAGCACTTACTACACAAGTTCACTAATAAATTGGGTTTCCTGACTATAATGAATTGATATTTTGTGAGTGACCATAACTTGGTTTTGTTTTGTTTTGTTTTGTTTTTTTTTATATGAAGGTATATTAATTCATCAAGAAAAAAAAACCCAAACCAGCAACGAACACAAACATACAAAAGCAATCACTCACATTTTTTAAGAGCATTAAAAGGAAGATTGAGAGAAGTGCATGTAGTGATAGGACAAGGGGCAAGGGTTTTAAAGTAGAGTAAGATAGATTTAACTTAGATATTTAAAGAAGTTTTTCACTATGAGGACGGTGAGACACTGGAACAAGTTTCCCAGAGAGGTGATGGGATCTAGTTAAACTGATGGGATCTAGTTAACCTGATCTAGTTAAAGATGTCCCCGCTTACTGCAGTCTGGTTGGACTAGATGACCTTTAAAGGTCCCTTCCAATGTATTTTTCTATGATTTATTAGTACTCTTGTCTGTGGTTATTTTCATAACATCAAGGGACCAGGTACTGATTGCTGGCCCCGAGGTGAAATGGTACTGACAAGGCTGTGATTAGCTGGTGATTAACTCTCACTGTAGAAATCTTGTCTCAGAGTGCACTAGCTGTAATAATTGCAAAAGGATGCAAATAGTGAACTCAGTTCAACAATGTGTTATCAGGATGGAAACATTCATACTACATGTTTCTGGGATAGGACATCCCCTGAAACACAAACAACACAACTCAAATGAAGACCCTAACCGCTGTCTAATTCTTGGATAAATTTGGACTGGCTGGAATGAATAATTTTGATTTTTTTCCTCCTCTTTTCTATATAATAAGGTAAAGATATATTATCACTGGCAATAAATCTTATATACATACATGTCCACAATATGCACAGACACATACCACATGTAAGTATCAAGAAAAATGAAGACTTACAATTGATGTTCAAATTGCAACCATTTAAATCTCCAGGCTACTGTAGGAGAAATGGGGAATGAAGGAGTACTTTTTTGGAAAGGTTCACCATAAGTCATACAGAATGACATTTATGTAACTAAATGTATGTGGTGGGTTGATCTTGGCTGGATGTCAGGTGTCCACCAAGATGCTCTATCATTCCTTTACTCAGCAGGATAGAATGGACAAAAAATAAGATGGAAAAGCTTATGGGTGAATATAAGTGCATTTTAATAAAGCAAAAGCAAAGTTTACACATGGAAGGAAAGGAAATCAGATAATTTATTCTCTACTTCCCATCAGCAAGCAATGTCCAGCCCCTTCCCAGGAAGCACGGTTTCCATATGTGCAGTGGTTGCTCCACAAGAAAAAAACAACAAAACATTATAATAAAGAATGTCCTCCCCCTTTCTCTTAACTTTTATTACTGACCAGATGTCATATGGTACAGAATATCCCTTCAGTCAGTTTGGGTTAGATGTCCTGTCTGTGTCCCCTCCCAAGATCTTGCCCATCCAGAGCCTACTGGTGGTGGTGAGGAATGTTGTAGGGACAGCCTTGGTGCTATGCCAGCCCTGCTCAGCTGTAGCCAAACCCCCGGTGTGTTACCAACACCTTTCTAGCTACCAACACACAGCACAGCGCTGGGAGGGCTGATACGGGGAAAATTAACTTAATCTCAGCCAGATTCAGTACAATGTAAAAGATTTTATCTGATCTGTCAGTCAAACTTTCTTCATAGTTACTGGAGAGAAAGCACTTTTAGGGTGTGATTCATTCTAAAGAAGACATCTAAAATATTGCATTGTTTTCTTTCCATAAGAGTAACTGGTTCTCTTCCTTGCCTGTAAGAGGAATTTGGGGCGATTGGCTTAGCTAGAGTAGAATATTTTATAGGTGAAATAAACTCTATCTGCACAGTAAGACCAAGGGCAGTAATGTTTATATTTTTCATCATTACTTTTTTAAAAGCTAATGACTCTGGGTCCTCTGACTCAACCTGCCAGCTAGCATTGTGGGATCCCAAATTTTTGGTATATGTTGAGAGCAGAAGAAAATGGTGACACCTTACTTCCTTTACTTCTTCATATATTAATTATATTTCATTAGTCCTGTGATTGTGATTTTGTTTTTTTTTCCTTTGTTTAGTAACATAATGAACAGAAACTTACTGAAAAAATACCTACTGAATAAGGAGTTAGTCTATGACAGATTTGGGCCCATTAGGCACCAGTAAATTCTGTTCACTGCACAAGCTGTGTCAGGAACATTTTGAGGAGAAGTCAAGTCATTTAAATTGAAAGAGGCTTGAATAATTTTCTTATTCAATATTGACAGAAACTAGAGTTTTGAATCATGCATGCAGAGCTCTGCGCAGAGACCTTTTTATACATCTTGATGATGCTGAGGATGTTCAACTCCCACTGCTTATCAAAGTGGGTGAGGAGGGAAGAGGTTGGGAGGGGAGGTGCCATGATTCTTTTTATCTGAATGCTAAAATCTTGAAAGTACACTGTTTAAAACTTGGAAGAACACAGAACTGGCTGACACGGTCTGTCTTATTTTGTCAGGAAGAGAGTACAGTATTAATACATTAATAGTGTTACAGTTATAAGTATTATTTCTTTTTTATTATTCACCAGAGCTGACCAGAGATAATATGTCCTAAGAGGTCTTATGGGAGAAATTTGCTAATTTATATATTTTTCAGTAGTATCCAATTGCTAAAACATCTGCAAGAAAATGTTAATTTTCATTCCTTACATTCTTAGACAATCCGAATTTCCCCCTGATTTTTTTTAAAGGATACAAGAGCAATCATTACATATTTCTGCATTGACTAATCATGGATCACTTGCTCCTGGTAACTGCAAATCCAAAAACCACTCCTTGAAACAAAAAACGCAAAAAAATAATTCCATTAACTGATGACACTTGCTACTTCTAAGTCCTTATAGCTAAAAAGGCACTAAATCCACTTAGGGAGTAGTGGATAGATTCTGATACTCTCAAGCTTAGGAAAGAAATTGATATGGTGATATCAGGACATTCATTTTGTCTTTTGTTATCCAAGGAAAGATGTTGTCCTTATTTTGGAAAGACATTTAACTTCAATAATATATTCAGAACAACAGGTTTGGTTTCCAGTCCTGGAGGAAGTCTGAAGTGATCAAACACAAAACTGCCCAGTAGGTATCCTCAAACAGCACTGATTACAAGACTTGCATATTTTATAATTTCTTGTGTCATTTTTCTTCAAGACCCTTTAGCTTCCTTTCATCACCCTAATCTTCTTCCCAGCTCAAAAAAAAAAAAAAAATCTTAACAATAAATGTTCACTATGTTAATATATGAATCACAAACCAAGGTCATAGTGTTCTAGTCTGCTATGGAAATATATGAATAACCTAGTATTTGATTAATTTCTTCCCTATGTGATGCATATATTTGCTATCTGAATAAATTCTGCGAAGACTGATCCATTTGCTGTAATTTTGTTCATGGAGGAGGCTTGTATTTCCACTATAAAAGATATTCACAGAATTACTATATCCATGACTCATTAAATCTCTGGTCCCCACTTTCACTTTCACACCTATCCATTAATTTTTAATGGATTCTCATTGTCTTTGATGTGCTAAGAGTGTGATCCAGACAGTAAATCTACAGCGAATATGGATGAAGACAAATACGGTCAATTGCAATGTAATAATTTTGAGACATTTCAACATCATGATACATATCTTCTCTTCCCTTCTAAGTATGGGAAGATAGGCAGGTCTTCTGCCTGGCTGGATTTATTCCAAATAACTGCTTCTCAAAGGCTGTTGATGCAAATGTTGCTTAAATATTTTACTAAAAGATTCAAAATATGTCATTATATATACCGAAATAAAAATTCATTAGGGATATAATGTTTAAAAATTTACAAAAATCACAGGATCACAGAATGGTTGAGGTTGTAAGGAGGCTGGTAATCAAACCTCCTTGCTCAGTCAGACTGTTCAGGACCACATCCAGTTGGGTTTTCAGTATCTCTAAGGATGGAGACTCCATGGTCTCTCTGGACAACCTGCACCAGTGAGGACCACCCTCACAGTAAAAATGTGTTTTTTCAGATGGAATTTAATGATTTTAAATTTGTCTTCATGTACTTTTTCCTGTCACTGTCTGCCAGAGAGGAAAGTCTGACTCCCTTGACTTCCTTCCACCTCCAGTTTTTTAAAGATATTTGTAAGATCCCCTTGAGCCTTCTCTTCTCCAGGCTGAAAAGTTCCAGCTCTGCCTGTCTCTCATATAGCAGATGCTCCAGAGTCTTATCCATCTCTATGGCCCTTCACTGAGCTTGCTCTTTTGTCTGATCTCTTACACTGTGAAGCCAAGCACTAGAGATGTGTCTCACCAGTACAGAGCAGAGAGAAAAATATCACCTTTCTTGACATGCTGGTTACACTCTTAAGTATGCTATTTTATAAAATAAACAGGTCTTGATAATAAAACTACTCTAAATTTTAACAGTCAGATACACAAGCATGTAGCAATCTTTTAGGTTTTCTAAATTTTGCTGCTTTTAGATAGTGAACTGCAAGTGGGCCTCTGCCTTGTTGCACCTGCCAGAGAAATACTGCTCCTCATCAAANTATATATATATAAAACTGAAAATTTTTGCAAAGCACTGTTTTTCTGCAGATTTGATTTAACTATTTGACTAATTTTTAGTCCAAGATTAATTAAACATTTTTTCCTCTATAGTGTCCAGTTACATTTATGCAAAGTCTGTTCTTTTATTCTCTGTTGCCCATTTCCTTAAGCATTTTGTCCCATGACACTTTTTGCTTGACTTAATTAAAAATTTTAGATTCCAAATCATTGCACAAGATGTCTGTCAGAAATGTATTAGCAGTATTACAGCCTTTCAGAAGCTATCCCTGTATGTTTTCTGTCTGTTCATGAAGTCAGGAGGGGTTTGGTTTTAATTTTTTTTTTTATGTTTTATTGTAATGCCTGATCTAATGAAATCTGCTGCTGCTAGATGATGATAAGGGTCTTTTGAGGTGCATCATACAAGATAGGTAAAGAATGCACAAGAGTCTATTATCTTGCGTCCCATTTACACATTTATACAGTTCAGCAAGATGTGACCACAGAGCTTTTGTAGGAGACAGCATTTATCTTCTGCTTTCCATGCTTAGAGATTTGATCTGCTCTTTTAGTATGCTCCCTGAAGGCTGTAATCTCTATATACCACCACAGAACAAACTGATATATGTAGCACTTCACAGAATCACAGAATCACAGAATCACAGAATCAGTTTTTTATAAGGAAAAACCTTTTCACTGCGAAGGTGACGGATCACTGGAACAAGCTGACAGGTTGTGGAGACTCCACACCAGAGAGGTTGTGGAGTCTCCTTCTCTGGAGACATTCAAGACCAATCTGGACACATTCCTGTGTGATTTAATCTAGATGATCCTGCTTGGGCAGGGGGGTTGGAATAGATTATCTTTCCAGGTCCCTTTCAACTCCTGACATTCTGTGATTCTGTGAAACACCAGCAGCTTATTTTGTACCCCTAGGGTCTCATTCTAAAAGTATACATCTATATTACAGTCACACATATTATAAAATCCTTCAGAACTGAGAAACTTTGCAAAATGTATTAAATATCCAACCACATAGTTTTCTAATGTAATGCTTTCTTCAGATTTCAACTGCATTATATTTCATAAACCTCTTCTTTGAACATAGAAAAGTTTCTTTTGTTAGGTCTCAAGCTCTCTATCAACAGAGCTTGTTTTTATTATTCATAGCTGTCGTATAGAATCACAGAATTACTTAGGCTGGAAAAGACCTCTGTGATTTTCAAGTCCAATCATTAACATAGTGTTGCCAAGTCCTCCACTAAACCATGTCCATAAGCACCACAACTACATGTCTTTTAAATACCCCTGCTTAAATGATGACTCAACCACTTCCCTGGGAAGTCTCTTCTGATGTTTGACAACCTTTTCGGTAAAGACTCGGTAAGTTTTCATAATATCCAGTCTAAGCCTCCCCTGGTGCAACTTGACGCTGTTTGTTCTTGACCTGTTTCTTGTCACTTGGGAGACAACACCCGTCTGGCTACAGCCTCCTTTCATGTAGTTGTAAAGAGCAATAAGCTTACTTTTTAGGGGCAATTACTCCCTTCCTATCCCTTCCTCCTTATGATAAAAGCCAGGATCACCATCGTGGTCATGTATGTGTGTGTGTATTCATATATTTTGATCGTTAGTAGGTTTATTACCTGTATCTGTCTTCCTTTAACTTATTTTTTCTAGCTAAATAAATAGTCAATGTGGACAAGCAAAAGGATGAGACATGATGCACATTCTAATCTACCAAATGATATGTTGCTTGTGTAGATTTTCAATATCAGTTGCCAAACATACCTGGCTTTGCTGGTCTCTAATCTTCTTCTTCCAAATGTTATTCTTTTCCCAAGTCTCTAGCTTCTGTACATCAGTCATATTTAACCTCACAGTTGTAGCTACTTCTTTCTTAATGGAAATCTCTCTTACTCTAATCTCTGCTGCCCTGAATCTTTCAACTTCAATATTCTCTCTGTCGAACTGTTTGTGGCAAAGACTTCATGTCACAGACAGGAAAAAAGGGATCGCTGCCAGCTCTTTTTTCAGTGAGTCTACTCCACCTAACCTCAGACAACAGGAGTCCTACAGGGCCACCTATCCAATTTTTTTTCTTAAACAGTACCAGTCAGCCCTCGCTGTGCACACAAACTCAGCAGCTGCTTCTTCTAGAGCCAATCATAACTCATGTCTGTCTACTAACTTAACCCAACATAAGCTAACTAATATGCTCATCACTTTCAATGTGAGGAGTCAGTACACAGGCAGTTGCAAAAATTCCTTTAAAATGCTTCCACAGTTATTCTAATGCAATTTCCAGGCCCTCATTGACTCAAAGAGGTCCCTTGAGTATGACCTTTAATGAGCACATCTAAATTGGGTCAGATCAGTTATGGCCTAAGAGTGGCACTCTTTTTCCATTAGCTATAAATGGAATTTAGGATGATGAGCTTAGAATTAAACATAATCATTGTGAACACCCTGGGCTCAATCCAATTGTCTACATATGGGCCTCTCTCATCTGCCTGGGATCCAAATCCTTTAGTAGCTGCTTCTGGTTGGTGCAAGTTTTCTGCAGTGAACTGTACCATATCTACCAGTCAAAGTTGCTCGTTTTGTCACACAAACCAAAGTACGCACTTTTAATTATGTCAGAAAAAAAAAAAAACTGTTAATGATTTTTTAAGTGATCCAGTGTATCTTTTCTGGCCAGAGCTCCTGTATTAAGTCATTTGTGTCTTTTGAGATACCTTAGGAAATCAAAGAAATACTCATTGTATAAGCTGATACACAAGACTTATAGACTACCCATGTAGGCTTGCAGTGGAAGCTGGAGGTTAGCCAATATACCGTATTTTAAATAACACTAAACTACTCTGTGTGTGGTCAAACTTTATCAACTCCTCAGTCAATATCATCACAGAGTCTAAATATCAGTCTAAAAACCTGAAAAGACAAACTGAATCTTGCTCTTAAATTAGTTGTTCTTAGTCTTAAAAGTAATTACCTGAGTGTTTAAGTGTCTGGCTGGTAAAATGATTGAAAAATCAAAGTTCTTGTAGTTATTAGCATTTCTATAGAATAGGCAATGATCTCAAGAAAGAAAAAGAGTTGTCTGCTTGATTGTTTTTTAAATTCAAGTTTATAAAATGGTACTTTTCATATAAGATGTTTAAAAAGGACAACAAGGGGCAAAGGCTCCGCTAATCCTTGTTTTCTTTAGAGAATAAATGAACCTTTTTTTTTTTCTTTGCAAGTAGGCAATTAATTGTTGCAATATAGCACCAGATTTCTTTCAGATCTGTCAGCTGAATGTGGTTTATAATATTTCTTCAGTGTGTGCTTTATTTTAATCAAGTTTCACCACATTTGGTTTTGTATTACATCAGTTTTACACTAAAAAAAAACCCAAAACAAAACAAAAAACAAACAAACAAAAAAACCCCAGAACTTAAGGATACTAGTAAGGTCTGAAAATTTTGTCTAAAATATATTTTCTTTCACAGGGATTAGAAAGATAATACAGCTTTGTTGGGGAGAGACATGGGAACATTGAATATTTTCTGCATTTTTACTTCAAAATTTAAGTGCATAACACCCTCCTTGTTTGTTTCTGAGCATTTGAGGACATGGTATTCAACTGAACCAAATCTACAGCTATGTTAAATTCTCTGCAGTGAAAATTAAATCCAATGAAGCTGAAAAAGTTTTACCCCCTTTTTCCTAATGCAGATCAAAGAGAAGGATACCTTTTTATGTTTCCAGTGCTTGTATTTTAACAAGAATTATAATCTTATTTTTAACACCTCTTTTTAAATTATGTGACCTACTGCAGAAAAAAAATCAAAGTGCCTTCACGGTTCATATTACCATTTCTTCTTGTTGATATTTTGAATATTTTTGCTGATGGCTCAGAAAATGCTGGAGTTAAATATAGCTACAAATCAAAGGCAGAATTTACTTAAAGCAACAGAAGACGGGCTTTGTAACCAAGAGGCACCATGTTAACTCCTCCCATCACTCTGGGGAAAGGGATAAAGATTACAAATGCAATAGGTGCCTTTCACCTGAACCATCACTAGGAAAAGTAAATAGAAAATGACTGCAGTTGTCCAAGGTTATTGCTGTTCCTGATAAGGACTTATGAGTGGTTTGGGAACTTATTGCATATAGAACACCGGATGTCACTTTTTCTGTGCTTTGAAATTTCATAATCCTTAGATCTTATCTCAACTATAATTAACCTCCATGATAAGTATCCTGATAAAACTCCATAAATCTCTTAGATTCTTCAACCTAGAAATGAACATTTTTCTTCTTCATTAGAGGAATTTGAAAAACAGTAGTAACTTTGAATTTAAGTAAAAGCAGAATAGTTCAGGAGAATTCTTGTTTTTCCACCATATATATTACTCTACAACAAATATTCTTGAACTCCTAGTCTCAATGTAGGCTGAAAAATTTTGAGAAATTTCTTAAAATTTAAAAGTCACATTTCCCTTATTGCAAAGGAATATTATCAAAAAGGGAAAATAAAAGAAAAGACAATAGTATTCAGATGGAGAGCAAAATGTATCCATGGATAAATATTATTTTTATATATTTAATACTAGCAAAGAATGTCTCTAAAAACATTTATGTCTAAAGCCACTTACCTATGTATTAATGTAAGCTGCCATCCAAAGATTCCTTACTCACAAAATCATAGAATGATAGAATGATAGAATGATAGAATGATGATAGAATGATAGAATGATAGAATGGGTTCAGTTGGAAGGAACCTTTAAAGATAATGTAGTTCAAATCCCATAGGCAGGGATATCTTTCATTAAATAAGTCTTTTAAAAGCCATGTCCATCCTAACCATGCACCGTTCTAACAATGGAACATTCACAAACTCTATGGGAAACTTTTTCCAGTGTCTCACCACCTACATAGGGAAGAGTTTCCTCCTTATGTCCAACCTGAATGTATCCTCTTTCAGTTTAAAACTCTTATCCCTTGTTCTATCACTAAACACTCTGGTAAACTTTCTCCACCTTTCTCATAAGCCATGTTTAAGTGTTGCAAGGCGGCAAAAAAGGTCTCCCCAAAGTTTTCTCTTCTCCAGGTTGAATAACCCCATCCATCTCAACTTTTCGTCATTGACAAGGTATTCCACTCCTCTGGTCATTTTGGTGTCCTTCCTCTGGATTTGGTCCAACTGGTCCATGCCCTTCTGACACTGGGGACCAAGAGCTTGATGCAGCAGTCCAGGTGGGAGTCTCACCAGAATGGAGTAGAAGGACAGAACCATCTCACTTATCTGTTAGTCACATTTCTTTAGATGCAGCCCAGGATAGAGTTTTTATCATCTGCGAGCACACATTGCCTACTTACATCAGTAGCCTCAAGTTCTTCTCCACAGGGCCATTCTCAATCTACTTATCCCCCAGTCAGTACCGATATTGGGGATTGCTCCAATGCATGTGCAGGACCTTGCACTGGCCCTGTTGATCTAGATGAGATTTACAAAAGCTCACTCCTCAAGCCTGTCAAGGTCCCCCTGGACAGCATTCTTTCTCTCAGGCTTATCAACCGTGCCACTCAGCTTGATATCATCCACACTATGTCATTAATAATAAATGGAACAGTACCTGTACAGAACCTGTTCCTGTACAGAACCCTGAAGGGCACCACTTATTATTTATCTCCATTTGGATATTTTGCTGTTGACTGCAACACTTTGGATGCAGCCACGCAGGCAATTCCTTATCCATTGAATAGTCCATCCATTAAACCTGTACCTGCCAATTTAGTCACATAACTAAATTGTATGAGACTTGTCCAAGGCTTTACAGAAGTCCAGGTAGATGACATCCACAGCACTTCCCCGAGTAACCAGTGTATTCACTCCATCATAGAAGGCCACCAGTCAGGCAAGATTTTCCCATGGTGAAACCATATTGACTTCCCCTAATTACCTCTTTGTCATTCATATACCTTGACATATCTTCCAGGAGTAACAGTTCCATGACCTTACTAAGCAGAGTTCAATTCTCACATCTGAACTAGGAAGCTAGTCTAGTGTAGCCATATATACAGAATAAAAAACTTCAGCTGCTGAAAATATGTATAGTATCTGTAAATCTGCAGCTCACCACTTTCATCACACAATTAGCAGCAGGTGATGTATAGACAACCTTTCATATTCTTAGCCTGTAAGTATTACTAATTTGTTATTGATTTCTCCTAAAGAAATACAGCTGAAGGCTTTCCATCTAAACAATATGAGGCAGAGAAAAGTTGTTGTGCTGGGGAGAGCTGGAGGATGAAATAGTAAGCTGCCTTTTGAGCCTATCTGTGAAAGGTAAAGAGATTCTCCTCCACTTTTCTTCTCCCGTGCCTGCCTTTACACTTTCAGTATCTCCCTCAAGCCAGCTCTGATTTTCTTTTCCACTCCCACTGAACTGAGTCATTTCATTAAAACACTGGAATAACTACCTACTTCTATTGGGAAATATTTTTGTGCTACACTACTGATCTGAATATATTCAGCAGAGGGTGTGATGGACACTCTTTGACAGAAAGACAGTCCATCTGGGATAGAACCAGACATGAGAAGGGCAGGGGATGAGCAAGGTGAGGAGAATTTTAACAGTTGAGGCATGATGTGCAACTGTAGCCTAAGAGCCATTGAATGGAGAAAAACTGAAAAGAAAAACATCAAAGTTCTTTTGCACTAGAAAAAATAAAATCAACAGCAAAAAACCACAAAGGAATGGAAGTGGTATGAAATAGTTATAACCAAGATTTTTATAACCAACTTGGATGTAGCAAATATGTACACTTATGGAAAAGAAGAGTTGTTAATATGTCCAAAGAAAACTTCACTGATGGATAAAAGTTAAAGTCACACACTCCTAAAATGACCCAAAACACTAAAATGTTACCAAATGTTACCAAAAAGTAAAATTAATGAAATTCTGGGAAGACTCAATTCATTTTATAAAAAGGATTCTATTTACTGTAAGTCTGTTGGTATTGGTTGTGGTTTTTTGCTAGATTTTTTTTGTACAAATATCAACACAGACCTATTGTGTGTAGAAATTATTAAATTTTGAGATGGATAGAGATGTGAGTTTTGGAAATGTAAATTTCCTCTCTGTATGGTCTTTAACCTTCTCTGAGACCTGCCACTTTTTGCTACGAAAACAAATGTGTTTGGGGCTTTTAATAGGCTTCAAACATAAATATATGAATAGCATAGCTTCTAGCTAAGCTGGGATCTGCAGGTTTTCACAGTTTCTGTGATGTGAAAGACCATAGATAATAGCTAATGAACCAAACTCTTAGGGAGAGCAGTTTATGATCTTTACATTTTTCAAGGAGATCTGTGTCTTAGTCAAAACCAGATTAATCTAATTTTAAAAGCTTTGAAAACTCCAGGTAAAGAACTTAGAAGTGAGATCATTGCTTAATAATTACATATAATTATAAAAGTAAAGAATTAAAATAAAAAAAAAAGAAAATAACAACTTGTTTAACAGATGGCTCTACTAATTTGAAAGTTAGGAGCATACGGTAGCTCTCAACTGCCCCTCATTAGAAAAGACAGCCCTCATTTTAGACCCGAATCTCACACCAGCCCACTCAGACCTGCTGTTCTCACATATATTACCTTAAATTATTTACAATAGATAAGATAAATCATGAAAACAGGGCTGCTGAAAAATCCCATTTATTTGCCCGAAATATGAATTCTCCAAACTGCTCAGAATCTTATAACTTATAATCAGAATTGACCAATCCGCCTCATTCTCACTTTGAGCTGGTGAGCACAAGGGGATCTTGGTACCTTTGGTAACGTTTCATAGGAGTTGGATTAGTGTCATCTAACTTAAATCTCTGTAGCAGAGTTATCTACATCTCGGCTAACTGAAACAGTATCCTTCCATGCACAGTGGTGACAGAACGATAATTCTAAGTGCCCAGTTCCACCAGATCGTTTTAGACTACTTCAGGATGATAAGAGGTTTACCTCAGAAATGCATATTTCTTCATGTTGAGCAGGCTGCCCAGTGTGAGAAGCTCAGATGTATATGTCTATATGTACAGACAAGCAAAAGTTAGGTGAAAAGTATCCCATCTTATATGGCTATATGGAAACTATGAGAATGTCTGAAAATTGGGCTTTCTTCCTCTTTTAGTAATTTATATCTTGACTGTCTATGTTCAAACTGCCCTAGAAAAAAATCACCACTGCCCCCCTTATTTAATCTTTATCTCATAAAATACTTATTTTTAGTTCGATATATCTTTCAGGAAGATTTTGTGGACCTTAGGACAAGTTCTGGAAAGAACCGTAGCATGTGTGTAATATATACACATGTACGTATAGAATGTTCACCTGCCAGCACTGATGACTTAATTTAAAATTGAATTAATATTGTGCATCAGCTTTCCGCTCCATACAGTTACAGCTTCCTAAATACATCTTTATACATTTTGTAGTCTGGTTCTTTTAAAAAATAAACTTATACTTTTCTGGTTTTAAATTTGAGAAATAAAACTTAAATTTCCAATCATGGGACTAGGCTAATTGTGATTTCATTGTAAACTGTTTTGTACGTTTTTGAATAGGTATGTGTGTATTCAGTGTGCTCCCTAGGAGTACAAAAATGTCTGAAGTCAGAAATTTGAGAAGTTATGCGTACATAAGTATCTGCTTTAGACTTTTACTAATAAAACTGGATATACAGTATAGAAGACACAAGTAAAATAAAGCTACCCCGTGGATTGTGACTAAGCAGCCAAAAATGCTCTAAACATATATAAGGTGAACGTATAAATATATAGTTTGTCTTGCAAAACACTCAGCCAATAACACTAAGCCAAGTGTGCTGAAATTTTTAAAAGCGATATTTAGTTTTCCCCAGCTGCTGTTAAGAAGCACCATGTACCATGAGCTGATGTATAGGCTGCCAGTCTGAGGGTCTTCCATCCTGCCTTATACTATGTACAGCTTCTCTGTTGCCAGAGTGCAGCCAACAGCACTACAATATGTTTGACTCTACTGTAAGAATTGAACGGATTGATGTATTTTCAAAAAGGCTTTTTTCTTCTGAAAATATTTTTGTCCACACTGAGCATTTATATAGATATATATGTTTCAGTTAGAAGATAAAAGTAAAAATTCTTAGAATGTATTAGGCCCTTTAAAAGGCTGATTCTCTGTGACAAACTATTTTTCTAAAAATTAAACTAGACATTATTCGTTATTTGTTTAGTGGCAAACATTTGAAGTGCTTTCTATGACAAAAATGGGTCCCTCAGCATGCTGAGATACTGTACTATGCAGGCATATACAACATGTACAATACTGATGCAGATGCAGCTCGTCATGTTAGGAGTCAAAACAGCGTCAGAGGAAAAGAACACATAGGATGCAGTAGAGATTAGCCCTGGTAAATGGAAGTGATTCGATTCTGTTGTAAACTGTATAGGGATGAGGGAGCACTGAGTTATTGATGGAGTAATAAATCTGGGAGCGGGATTTAGTGGATGCAAATTGTTAATCTACGCAGAGTCCAGCAAAGGCAAGAACATAAAAGACACTACACTGAGAATTCTAAAAGTTCAGCAAAACCAGTATCTGGTGAGGCTTTTTTCCCCATAGAATCAGGCCAAAGTAGATGACTTTGGAAAATGAGAATAAATGTATTGAATAGTCCCTTAATTTTCAACAATTTATACTGACAATTTTCATGAGAAAGAGTTGGCTTATGTGCAATCAGTAATCTTCAGAGGATTTATCTTTTATCAACTTGTCCAGGTCGCACTTCTATCCATTTCAACTTTTAATATCTACAACTTTCCATAGTCTCTTCCACTTGCCCTAACCCTATTAAAAGAAACATCTTCTTTAGAAAAAATAAAAACTTGCAGCTGTCAAATGCTGATATAAACTGATGGTCCCTGGTTCTGCTGCAGAAATAAACAGTAGACAGATGATTCCTCTCCACCTTTCTATGCCACTAATGATTTTGTAGATGTCCATCATAGTCTCCTCAGCTGCCCATTTTCCAGAATGAAGAGCTGCAATTTTGAAGTTCAATTTAAGGAAGCCATTCCTTACATCTTGTCATCCTTCACACCCTTCTTTCCTTGTTCTACTACATTCGTATTGAGAAAGAGATATGAGAACTGCAGAGTATAAAAAACACCATTATAGGATGCAATTACACTATATTTTTAATTATATTTTATGAAGTGTGTTTTAAAAGACATTGTACTGTAATAACTACACTGTTAATAGAATAACTCATAGTCCACTGGAAATATATTTTGATTAGTGTACTGTAGCTCAGATATGTCTAAATAGCAGATCAGAGAATAATACGTATTATTTGATGAATGTTGGTAGAATTGTCATAGATGTATGAGGCAAACACTTTTACTAGGAGTGTACATTTTACTTGTTAAAAGCCAGATACTAAGGGCATGTAAAATCTTTCTATAATATGATTTATTGTTCTTACCTAGGATTAATACATAAATAAGGTGAAATTTGCAAAACATGTAATAATGAAAGCATTCTTACCATATTTTATCTTCATAAGATGCTAAACGAACAAATATGAAAACAAAGCTTAATAGAAGACAAGTAATAGTAAAAGCGTAACAAGCATCTAATATTACATATAAATCAGAGTAAAATGCACTATTGCTACTGTATTCTGTGTACTCTTGTTGCTTTCCATACTATTTATATGGTGCTTTTTCCTTGTTTCTATTTGCAATTGGATGTTTTCTGTTTTATTCTCTTCTGCTTCCTTCAGCTCTTTATAGGCATACCATGGTTCTCGCCTCTTTATTTACTATCTTTTAAATCCAGTATTTGATGTCATTGCACCCTTTAGTATATTTACACCTTCTTCACATCCTTTTATATATTTATGCCTCTCCTGTGTGCATTCTATTTTTATAATGTTTTGACCATTTCCTACTCTTGCACTCTTCCATTCTCTTCTTGTTTTTAACCAATTTTGTCCCTCTTTCCCTTTCTGACTCTGGATGGAGTAATACATGATGCACTTTTTACTTCTCAGTGAGCTGTTATCCAACTAACCTTTATCTAGTTCTTCAATATGGCAATTATTGCAGATTTGCTAGCTCTTCTTTCTCTTCTATTTTCATCATCTACTGATAAAGCACAAGATTCTTTTATTTATTAATGTGTGACAAGGGGAAGAAAACAAAAAAAAACCAACACTAAAGAATTGAAAGAAGTTATTTGTCAATGTCACATCAAAATGTACTATAGAAAGCATCATCAAAAATGCATTGTCAGAAATCTGTAAAAATAAAAGGAGAGGGGTTCTTCTATTATTTTATGTTACTGCGTTTTTACTGAATAAGTGAAGAATCCTGACTTTCTACAAGGATGAGTGGTTCATGTGACAGGTCTTATTTGATAATGGATGCAGAACAAAGACAAAAATCTGTCAAGAAAGAAAAGTAAATCTACTATGCAATTTAAAATAAATAAATTATGATAATATATTATGCACTAAATACTGCTCTGCTAAAAGTGCAGAAAGTTTATAATGAATGCAAGCTAGACTGATAAATTGGACATTTACTAATATCTCTTTGCTGCCACTGAAAATAACAGCAACAAGCTATAGAGCCAGCCCCTGCACAGAGTTAAGGAATATTGCTAACCAAAGCAATTCAAACTGCTTTTACACTGGTCACTCTGCATAAGTGGTCTCAAACACATAGTGAATCATGAAAAATTTATACAGCTATTTTATTGTGCAGCCAAACATGTCTTTCACTATGAACTGCAGAAGATAAGAGCATAGAGTAGTTTAGAGGTAAAATACAAAATTAAGCACTGACAAAATTACTAGATATGCATAAAAGAAAAAAGGTTTTAGGCTGTTGTTGTTGTTACATTTGCTCCACAGGCAAATGATGAAAGTAAAATTTTGCTTAGCATTGTTTTCTGCAATATTTATGTTAATTAACAAGGCTTCCCAAAGAGTACCAGAGAACAGTCTTTTTGTAGTCCCTACTTATTCAGAAAAAATCATTTATTCAAAGAGATTGTACTTTAAAATGTAGGTCTGAAAAAAAAGGGAGGGTAGGTTGTGTCACAAGCATATCATTATGGGGAAGAATAAATATTCTTTTAATGCAGTATCCTGTCACTGGTAGTGACCAGTTACAGATGATTGAGGAAGGAAAGTAAGAAAAAGAACCTATGTAGCTTCTATTCGTACAGTTTTCAGTAATTACCAGCTTAGGGGCACCCTGAGCTAAAGGGTGCATCTGGACCACCTCTGTATGGCCCTCATTCATAATCAATGTCATTTGGATGATCACTGTTCAGTCATGCAGTATTTAACTCTTATTGTTTTTAAAGGTCACGTTAATTTTGTTATTTCACTCGTGTAAAAAGATCTCATTTTCCCCTCTGTGACTTTTTAAGACTTTCTTCTGAAAGTTGTTATCTGTGTTCAGCCTTCACTCTATGCTAAGGAGTTTCACTTGATTGCTTTAGCTGGGAAATTTTCTTGTTTTCAACCTTCTGCAATATTTAAGAGCTTCTCACTACAAGGGATGCAAAAGAAATTGGCCAACTGCATCGGAAAGAAACCATATTTCTGTACAAATTGCTTTTTACTGACAGAATGGGATTCTCTGTTACATCCCCCACAAACAACTTACCTGTCCCCATCTTTTAATCTGTCTCATCATAGTATCTGGCTCTTGTCCCTATCAAAACAGTTTGTTTCCCACATTGTTCCATGTATGTTTTGCACAAACCAGAGCCATCTGGATATGTAACATTTTAGTGAAGTCTCTGACACTGAAACACCTCTTATGAAGAGTCTATCACATCATTTGTGTTCTGCAGAAACACATAAAGTCAATGCAGGGTAAAACTGTGCATGACAGCTGTATGAATATTATTGTACATGAATAAAACTCTGTTAGCATCTGAATAATATAACTCAGCTGCCTCTTGACAAACAAAATGCATCAGATTTCTACTGTAAGACAAATGGCTCCTAAAATTTTTAAGGGGAAAAAAAAAAGAAATATTGCAATATTGAAAGACAACAGCGTACTTCTGAAATGTTTTACCACAGCTGATCTATTTTCAAAATATTTTGACTAATTCTTACATTGTCTAGTATATTGGAATAGCTTCAGACTACCATTGTATATATACATATAAATATATATGACAATCTATAGACATATAAATACATTTAGAAATACATTTATGGGTATATGTGCATGTATACCATCTTATCTATAGCTTTACGCGTGTCTGTGCTGTTCCTATGTCTTTATAAAACTTCATGTTTGCTTTTTTATGACCAACTGAACTCCCTGCAATTTTATATGGAAAAACAAAGGTTGGCTAATGTCCTTCACTGAAGATGAAAATAGTAGTATCAGGTATGAAGATAAGAAAGCAGGTTGGTATTGTTGGACAGTGGCAGACCCAAGGTGCTGCCAAAAACAAGATGGACAAAGAAAAGTTTGAAGGAAGGAAAACTGTGCAACCAACATCCTAGGAGGAGATGTCAGCAGAGTTTTCCCAGTGAAGCAGAATGTTGAAACAGTGGTATCTAAAACTAACTCACCAAGACATTTTAAAGCAACTGTAGTGTAAAATGAGATAATTCAGTTCACATAAATATTTCTGATTACTGCATTAGTCAATGAGAGCTACATGTTTTCAAAACACCTACAAACCAAGAAAATAATTTTGAGACAAAATAAATTAAATTATACTAATTTTGTGCAACACATTATTTTAGTACGAAGTATACAGTAGAGACACATAACCACATATATAGATATGCATATATAAAAATAAAACTACTGGTACAAGCTGAAGGTGGAAAAGAGAACTTGTAGTTAAAAATGGTATTATTTTTATTCTTTTCACAAGCATTCATTTTCCTAGAGTGGATCAAATGTAATAGAACTTTGCAAGGGAACAAATGATAAAATCAGATTCAAAAAGTAAGTCACCTAAAAAGCCTGATAGATGGGTCTTTGTGTCACTGCTGATATTATATTACAGTCTTTTTAAAATGAGCCTCATATCCTTCTAAAGGCAATTATATTAAAAAGTATTATTTCTGTGAGAACTGCACAGCAAACGCTCATCCGATTAGTTTCTTGATCTATGTTTGCATCTGATAAAGGAAAGTAGGGAGAGAGAAAGTGAAGCTTACTCCCCTGTACAAGTTTTGCAGCGATCACGTCTCAGATCAAGAGAGCAGGATATTTTGCGCAAGTGTGGTCTGGTCTGTTAGTCTGTCAGTCACTGATTTCAGGGCTGTCCCCAACATACTCAGTTCCATGTTTTACTTTTCTCAAAACACATTCTGTGAAATCCTGTGAACATCCTGCGAATCATTGCACTGCTTCACTGAACTTTATCTCAACTCCAGTTAATTAAATCAATACTAAGCCCTGTGCTTTGCACTAGCAATACTGATGGTGCATTGACTGACAGCATTGGCTTCATAAAACACCACAACATAAGGCTGTGTATGGCAAGTTATTTCTTCTTCCTTCTCTTCATCACAGTTGCTGACATTTTGGCTATATCTAGTAGGTGACAATGATTCAGGCAGGGCAGCACCATGGAGTGTAGTCAGAGAGGAAGAAGGCATAGTCTGTGACTGAAAGACCCTAGTGAGACCTATGGTGTGTAAACAAGATTGCTGCTGCTAACATATTGGAAAAAATTAACCTTAACAACAAGAAAATATGATACTTCTTAAAATTCCTTAGATAATGCTCTACAAAGAAACTTAAGTGCCTACAAAGTCTTGTAAGGGTGATAATTTTCCCTGTAATACTGAGGAATTCATTATCAATTACTCTTGTATATAAAGGTCTGGAGATATGACATATTTTTAGTCTTATATCTTCAGAGGTTGCAAAGGTGAAATAAGAGACAGATTGCATCCATTCCCCAAGAGATGTACAGCAGCTATTTGTCCTAGACATAGGAAATTACTTTGAAATATATAGTTTTCAAACTCATTTTTTCTAACTGACAATAAAAAGAAGACACTGATGTTTATGTTCTATCTAGAAATATCTGTATAGGAGCAATATTTGCTATGAATATTTTGGGACCTTTTCTGTAATATACATATCTTCTTGAAAAAAAAAGAAATAAATGAAATGTTTGTCTTGAAAACAATGTATGAAAGAAAAAAAGGTTATAGTATCCTGGTTGTAAAAATCCTATCCTATCAGGTGAGATATAGTGTGGGGCTAAAAAATAGTCCCACCATTAGCAAAATTTAAAAAATACAACATAAACATAAATATAAATTAGCAGATCACTGGAACAGGCTGACCAGGTTATGGAGTCTCCTTCTCTGGAGACATTAAAGACCAATTTGGACGCATTCTTGTGTGATTTAATCTATGTTATCCTGCACTGGCAGGGGGCTTGGACTAGATGAAGATGATCTTTCGAGGTCCCCTCCAATTCCTAATATTATGTGATTCTGTAATCACAGATCAGCATCACATAATTCACAAGAAAGGAATTAAAACTACACACACAAACACATGAATCCTGACGATGGACAAAATATTTCCTAAATAAAAGACTGTTGCATGTCTTCCTGAAAAAATATGGTGGACTGCAGGGGAAGACGAACAAGCATTGTGTGGAAAACTGAATGTCACTGAAAATGTAACACATTCACACAAAAATGTACCACTCCTGTGTAGTTCTGATCAGCCTATGCATAATTGCGCAGAACTCCACGGTTCTTGTTAATCCAATTTTATTTGGATGATTGAGTATTTTGAAATACCAACTGAGATGTAGCAAAAATCGGACCATGAGTTGTATTTTCTCTGTCTTTCTAAGAAAAGCAAGAACTCTAGGATAAAAGGACACCACAAAAAGTATGTGTGTGGGAGTTAGGAGAGTACTAATGATCGGAAGGGGAGATCAAAAAGGACAGCAGAGGTTGTGCATACAGATCCAACTGCATGATGGCATCAGCCACTGTTCCTAGCAATGCTGAGTCTCCAGCTGGGGACGTGGCACTGTGCACTAAAGCATCTGCAGGAAAGCTGTCTGATCTCTTCCCCCCGTGGGAGGCTTCCTCGGGGTAGCTGAGGACTACAAGAGGATCCAGGGGAGAGACTTGCTGAACTGTTTCGGCCATTACCATGTTTTGTGTTGCTGCTGTGCTAATACCTGACACTGCCCATTCTGCCACTGCTTGGCTCCATTCAGGGCACAGGAAATCAATCTGCCTCAGATACTTACCTTTTGCCCTCTCTATCTTTGACAATCTTTGGTGAAATGAGCTCAGACTAATACATTTTTGTACAGAAATTGTCAAGTCACATGCTCTGCTCCATTTGCCCTGTACAGACAGTAACCATCAGTAGAGTCATACTGATGAAGATAACTGGTATATTTTTATAGTGTTCCACCCCCCAGATTCCCCTGTGTGTTGGATGATGGAAAGAGGCAGCACTGCTGGTGAGCCAGCATTTTCTCATGAGAAAAATTTTTGTGGTATCTCCAGTAAAATCCTTTGTCACAGCTGACGGAGGTTGGGGAGTTCGGGGAATATGAACATGCTGCAGTTTGCCTACAGTGCAGAAACATCTGTTTGACTCATGAGTGGCTTGTTGGTTGAGTTCAGCAGCGGAGAATTTGGCAATTAATCTGAAGTGTCACTGTATTCGATAGAAATTGTTGTAGAGGGCTTCTGGGGACATAAAGGTAGCTCTGGAGGCCAAAGATTGCATATGTTTCTGTGGTTTATTCATTTTTAAAGACTTTACTGCTTCAAATAGCAAACTTTTTTTTTTCTAGGGATAAAGTCTGCTTAGTGGCTTTCTCCATAAATGGTGACCTACTTTGTGGAAATAGATACATTAGCTTGGATACAGGAACGTCTAAGGAAAATGATATACCTGCGAATTCCTGTCTGTGAAAAAAGAGCTGTTACGACATATGTAAAGAAATAGGCTCTGAGAAATTAAACTTACAGTGCTTGGGGCCAATTATTCCCTTTGGATACAGACTTCATTGAATTAATCTGCATGCACAAACACAGAAGCAGAACTTTCCCTTTGTGTTACTTCCTTCCTTATGACCTCACTTCTGCTCTTCCGCCTGTGTGAAAATAAGATTCCACCCGGAGATAATCTTCCAGTCACTGGACTACAGAATATTATTTTCTCGAATCTTGCCTAAACTGAAAGCCAAAATATTACGAATTACAGAGAATATTTCCTGTTTTTTTATATGAACAACCAAGCTTTCTATATTTTCAGCTATATTCCTTTCCAAACTGTTACACAGTGCATCTCAAGTATCTTAGTATCACTGTCTGCATCATCCCAGAATACTGATCAAAAAATACCTAAAACAGTATAAATAGATTTAAAGGGATTTGGATCAGACCTTGACAGACTTCCAGATATCAAATTAGCTTAATCCCTGCTCCTTTTTAAACTTTTTCTTTAGGGCTGTGAGAAACCTTTGCAAATAAAGCTTATAGACCAGGATTTTCAACAAGCTACAGAAAATTTTGTCTTTTGACCCATAATAATAATAATTAGCTACCAACTGAACAGTCCTGATGATATTCTACTCTTTTAATTAGGCATATACTGATGTACAAGTTACTTCTGTTCCATCTTTATATCTGTGTGAACAACTTGAATTTCACCATAATACAGATACAGATATTTTTTTTTTTAATTATTATTTTGGTTATTCTTCTAAGGAAAGACTTTCTACAAAACTGTAATTTTCTCCGTCCAGTCACTTGGTGGAATTTTTTATCCTAATGTAGGTGAAGCAATAATTGACACATCTCTCACCTTATCACAAATGTTTAGCTACCTGGGAAAATAGAAGAAAAATGCTGCAGATGCTAATTTTATATTTATTTTAGTTTTTTAAATTTTTTTCCTTGAGGTACACCATGTTAAGTTGTCAGCCCTCAAGAGGAACATTAAATTTTGAAGCTGAGAGAGCAAATATATTTCAAGTTTTACTTTTTATTATAATCCACCTGTACAGTACGGGTAACATATCTGCCAACTTTCAGAAAAATACTTCATACAGAGTTCTTATGAAAATTTCTACAAATTTAAAATTTACTCAATTCAAATGAAGCTGCAAATGGACCAAAAAAGTGCAACAGATATAAACTGTGTTTTTAAAACAGGCTGTGGTCCTATGATAGGTGACACAGTGTAAGACTTATTCACCAGAAATCTGAAATGCCTGAATCCTCAATTTCTCTCACACAGTTTCAAATAAGAATTTAAGGTTTCCTGTCTTTGTAGCCCTATATCTTAAAGAACATGGTGGTGAAGAAGGGTCGTTTGCAAGCAGGAATTTATTCCCCTTGCAGAGGTACGCTACATTGTGTCTTCTACTGCATCTTAAAAAAGGGTGCCTTGTGGATATGACCTGCCCATAATATAAGCTAATTTTAAAGGAAAAAGAAAAGAAAAAGAAGAAGAAAAAAAAACCACAAAAACAATTGCTTCATTTGGAGTTTGATCTAATCTGGTCAAAGACAAAGGCAATTATTTAGAAGGTTTTCAGTGGCTTCTAGATCAATAAAGGGATTAATTAATTAATTAATAATATCATATAAATATAATATTCAATAGTGACTGACTAACCACCATGTTTAGTAGGATTACGAAAACCCATTTCATATTGATTGATTTTTGAGAACCTTTCTAGGTTTTATTTTGATAATACAGTTTCACTAATTTTATAGTCACTTTTATAAGTGACTATAAGAGGGAGCTTCTCTCCCTCTTATTATGTGGAAGACACATATGAGTGGGACATGTTAACCAATTATTCTGATAATTTCTGAATGTAGTAATTTGTTGCCTTCAAAAGGTACAAAATTCACAATATGAAATTAAAGTCTCTCAAACTTTTTTTTTTACAATTTTCCTTTTTTTTTTCAGAAGAGCAACTAAGGTAGATATATGTAGGTATATATATTTGCATGATAAAGATGTAACTATTGTTTTGATATAGCATTTTATTGCAAGTCATTAAAGTCTTGACTTTTGAATGCTACTTTAGGCAAAATAACCGAGGCTGTAGAGATTCTTACACCATGGACTCATCAAATCAAATCTTCCTTCAAATAAGTGTTGTCTCATGAGTCCAATTTTCAATCTTTAAGTCTCAATTATTTTTAAGAAAAACTTCCAGAAGTTGTTTTTTGAGGTTTTTTTGTTTGATTTTTAAAGTTGTTTTGTGTATCTTTTTGGGATCTAGTTGTGGATTCTTGGGAAAATTAGAACAGTGCTTTCCAAATCCCCATACATTTACCTTCTAGAAAACAAGGAGGTTAAATATCGTTCTTACAAACATTAAAACTGCCAGAGACTTTAAAATTGAAGCCAAAAAGCTTGTGGATCTGTGAAGACTTTCTAAGCTTTTATTGCACTTCCCACTGATCTTCAGACAAATGAGAATCCAGAACTATTTTAACACTGAACTCAGTGAACCTTCACATTCCTTGGTAGACTTAAATGAAGATGCTCATGGTCAGTATGTCTAACTGTTACAGTTTCCCATTTTTCACTCCATTCTTATTTCCTAGTTAGATGCAAATGAAGAGTGCCGTGCTCTCTATTTTGCATAATAAGGTCTATTATTTAGCAGTTACCCATGATGATATACAAATGCATAAGTTGCTCAACAATTGCAAAGTCAGTTTTCACCAGAATTTAAACTATACACACAATGTGAGAGTCTGATGGGAGTACACTGCAGCATGCCATGGAAATTATTCCAGAAACTTTTATTTCTCTGACTTGTTGGCTTCTTATTCTGCTTACTCCATTAAGCAGAACAGTCTCACTACAGTCCTCTATTTCCCCCACTTACTTCTCAAAGCCAGTCATTGATCTCATGTGCATTAGTGACCAACAAAAATGAGGGAATTGATTGCCTCAAATCTAAGTACATTATTTAATACCAAATGAGTCCTGATCTGGACCTTTTGTAAAGCAAAAAATTAGGCATTTGTCCCAGAAACAAAATAAATGTGTCAAAATAATTTTTGTTTGTTTTTATGTTTTGTTCAAGATTCATACAGGTTTTTATCATGCCACAACCAACAGCATTTTTCATCCTCACAATGTCCCTATATGAGAATATTCACATATATTTTCACTTATTTTTTTAGCCATTTCTTGAAAAAGACCCCAAAACAACAAAACCCCAAACTGATTTCTGACTTCTAGGTTTTCTTTCTATCTTTTTTTTTTCCTTTTTCTCTTCCAAATTGTTCAGTTTTACTAACATCATCTGGCGTGTTTTCACCTAGTTAGATTCACCAGGTGGTAACAAAAGCAAAAAAAAACAGCCAAAACACTTCTCCAATCTACTATTAGCTGGCCTTTACTTTCATTACTCTCATATTTATCTTAAATAGACCATCTCACATATACTAGTTCTTTTATCTGTTATTCTTTTATCTTGTTCCATTCTATATCATAACTCAGATCTTGAATAGAAAGGTTTTCCAAAGACAAACGTGTCTATTATAAATCTCACCAGAAACAACTTGTACTTGTACTTGTAACATTCTTCATCTTCAATGATAATTTTGCATTAAATTTAAAGAGATGTTTTAAAAAATATTTAAATTATTTTAACTCCTAGATTTTATCCATTCACTGAAAAATCTAGTCAATTCTTCTACTTTCAAAACCATTTCATAATATCTATTTGGCATAATTATTGATGTTCATAATTAGTTATTAATACATTGCTAGGTGGTCATTTGACGTTGTTAGTTAAATGTGTAATCCTCAAAAGAAGCTTGTGCATATAACAGTCACAATTGCCTGGTACTTCATTAAAGTTGTCTAAAACTGTGATTTAGGTAATGACCTAAGAGCCACTTCATCAGTTTTTGTTTTATGGACACAGCTTGAATAGAGTTTCAGGAAACAGAGAGAGAAGGCAGAATAGATGTCAAACCCAGGTTAAAGCATGAATTACATCAAACATGCGTTTGAATTAACCTATACTCTTATCTTGGTTGTTTGGAGCAGAGAGTAGGAAGAATATAATTGCACTGGAGACAATGAAGTACATAGATGAAACATTAGGTCACAAACATTTATGTTGTGAGAAAATGTTAGGGGATACAGCATTATCATGACTGGAAAAGAGAATGGATTTCGAGATTTTATCTGAGAATTTGTGACAAACCTGTTTCTGTAGTTTGATCCAGCTTCAAAATATCTTGAGATGCAGGTATTGTTTAGCCTAGTGTTGAGACAGAAATTATGATTCCCTAATTGATACCTTTTACCAGGAGACAAATATGTATGTGGATATCTACAGATTGATTAAGCTGAGCAGGAGTGAGATATTTATAACACACAGTCTGCCCCTGACACTTAAATGAGTTTTTCAGTTAATCTCATCAATTAATTATATTGCCACCAGTGCATTCACATTCCTGCAGGAAGATAACTGCTAGCTTTGAACCTAGTCTAGCAAAAAACAACCATTTTCCAGACAAGGATAAGATTGAAGTCTGGAGATAAAGCCCCAACATTTTAAATGCTTGTAAATTCAGGTATTATGGATGGACTCATCTGGATGAAATCCTGTGTAACATGCTCTAGGTGATCCTGCTCTAGCAAGGGGAGTTGACTAGATGATCTCAAGATGTCCCTTCCAACACCTACAAATCTGTGAATCTGTGGGTGAAATCACATGATTACAGAAAAAAAAAAAAAAGTGGATTGGAAGTAATGCCTGGTTATCATTTAGGTTCCCACTTAAAGGAGCAATAACATAAAACATTAAATAAGGCTGTTCACAAGTCCTCCAGTGACGTTCTGAAGATCTTCAGGGATGGAGATTCCACACTTTCTGCATTCTGGTATTTCACAGAAATCATTGTACTTAAGTATTCAGCTTCCTGATGTGCAGTTTGGAACATTTTATGCACTTCTCTCTTCCCTTTTATCTTCATGCTTTACATCTCTGAGTTGGATCTGACTCCATCTTCTGTACAGCCCTCCTTTTGAGCAGTAAGAGTCAGATTACGTTTCCTCTTTATTCCCTTTCTCCTGTAGGAAATGCACCTAAGAGGTTAACACCACAGGGATCTGCTTATCTTTTATACAAACATTGTGGCTGGAGATCTGAAATGTTGGTGTGAGAATAAACTGAAGTAGGGAGTCTTACAGAAACAAAGTGGCCCTGTTTTGGCTAAAAACTGTGGAATAAACAGATCTACATAGAATTTTGAAGGTCATGTTGCCTGGAGTAAGACCTTTGACTTCGTTGACTGCAAAATGAATATTAAAGTTGACACCCCTAAACCTACTGAATGACAAGATCTTTTGCCCATGATGCACTTCAAAATGAAAGAAACTCCACAGTACTCTGCTCTGCTCTCAGATGACTTCCCACAAAACCGACAAATCCTAGCTGGTGACCTCATTTTTACACTAGTACGTGTGTCCTGGGCAAGTTCTTTGTTACTATGTTCTTCGTTTACCATGGATTTTTTGTTTGCTTTCCTTCAGCTACAACAAAATTAATGATGACTTTGTTAAGTAAGAAATGTATTTCATTACATCTTCTCTCCATGGTGAGATCACACCTGGAATATTGTGTCCAGTTCTGGGCCCCTCAGTTCCAGAGGGACATACAACTCCTTGCAAGAGTCCAGCGCAGAGCCACCAGAATGATAAAGGGAGTGGAACACCTTCTTGATGAGGAAAGGCTGAGAGAGCTGGGTCTCTTTCACTTAGAGGAGACCGAGGGGTGTTTATATAAAGGTTGAGTGTCAGGAGGATGGATCCAGGCTCTTCTCAGTGATGGCCAGTGACAGGACAAGGGGCAATGGGTCCAAGATGAAACATAGGAAGTCCCATGTGAATGTAAGGAAAAACTTCTTCACGGTGAGGGTGACAGATCACTGAAACAGGCTGCTCAGAGAGGTTGTGGAGCCTCCTCTGTAGACACTCAAATCCTACCTGCATGCATTCCTGCATGACCTAATCTAGGTGATCATGTTCTGGCTTCTCTAGAAGATTTCCTGACTATTTTTTTAAGATTAGTATGTTTAGAGCTGTGCAATATAGAACATAGATAAAGGTCAAAAGCTGTTAACTTCAACGTGCAAAATTTTCAATACTGATGGAAAAGAAAGTTCAAAACAGAATATTGCTGAGGTATATTTATTTTTTCTGTTAAAAAGAATGACTTCCTTTCAGAACTGTTTTGATTTTTATTTGGAGTTAAAATAAGTTTAAGTAGAAATAAAGTTGAAAAAGTAATATTGAGTTAAAATAAATCTCAATCTTTTTTGAAAATATGTACTTTAACCTATTAGATTTGAGCACATCAATATTTTCAAAAGTCTGTATAAATGCATACTTGATCAGTGTCTCCAGTAGAAATGGAAGTGTTGAAAAATTGCAATTAATTTTAATTATTTTTTTCCTTGATCTGGTTTATAGTTCATTTGCATCTGTTAATATTTCAGTTACTTGCATATTTTTATTCGGTATTTACAAGCTATTATAAAGTTATCACAATATATTGGTAAATTATGCTTTTTTACTTTTTTTTTTTTGTCCTCGCCAAAGTAAAATTTATTACTTCATACATATGTTTCATACATATATCCTAATATTTATTTTGCTCATATTGCCTTGTAAATACCAGCTGCTAGGAATACTTTGAATGCTTCTGTATTCCTGGAGGATATGAGGGTGACTAAACAGCTACAAAGTCAGTAGACAATGTTGGTGTGGTGTTAACACCTAAAGAAATTTTAGTTTTAATTATATTTTAACCAGCAGGTTTTTTGGTGATTTTTTTTTTTTTTTTTTTTTTTTTCACTCAAAAATCATTTTAGTTTTTTC
>VXBZ01002523.1:89090-117764 GCA_013399135.1 Heliornis fulica | reverse complement strand
AGGGGAAAGAGGGAGAAATAGGGAATGGAGGCTTCAGTCCTTGGTCAGTTCCTCATGAATTATTTTCCTTCTTGGGGGCGGGGGGGGGGCATTCCTCACACTCTTTCCCTGCGCTAGAGTGGGGTCCAACCCACAGGAGACAGTCTTCCACAACCTTCTTGACATGAGTCCTCTCATGAGGCCTCAGCTCTTCACCAACTGCCCCAGCGTGGGTCACTTCTAGAAACTCATAAAATGTCTCTCAGTCTCAGACTGCTGGCCCCAGCCTGCTCCCCCACAGAGTCACAAGCATCCCCAGCAAACCTGCTCTGGCATGGGTCTCCATCTCTCTCTCTGGCTCTTAGCTGTCTCCACAAGCTGCAGGTTCTGTCAGGGACTTGCTCCAATGTAGGTCATAGATTCTTCCATAGTCCTCCACCTGCTCCATGGTGGGCTCCTGCCTGACTCAGGTCCATCTCCACGGGCTACAAGTGGAGTCTCTTCATCCTTCATGGGCTGCAGGGGGACACCCACTTAACCATGGTATTCTCCATAGGCCATAGGGAATCTTCTCAAGCCTCCTCTTCAAACCCCTTCACTGACCTTGGTGTCTGCAAAATTTCTTCCATCTTCTCACTCACTTCTCTGGTGGCAAAATGCAGCTGTTTGCATTCTTCTGTCTCTAAAATGTGATTCCCAGATGTGCTGTGACCAGCACTGATTGTCCCGGCCAGCATTGTCAGTAACAGGGTTTGGGAGTTTGGCCTTGGGAGCCCAGATGGAATTTACTTTGTTGGACCCTTAAACTTTCTAGCCACTTCTTAAAGAAGACACACTGCAAACCCACCACACTGGATTGCACCTGTGTCAGCAGTTTTTTGCTGTAGCTTGTATTAGAAGACAAGTAATCTCCTACAGAACAGCCCCACTGAAATAAGGTGAATATGTAAACCTGACACATCTACTTCAAACCAACACAGAAACTGATAGGTAGTGCTTTCCTGCCAGGCATCTGTATGATGAGGCTAAAACATTTCTAAACTCTCAAAAATACAAACCTAGCTCTAAATACAGGCAGCATTTTTATATGGCTGTGAAGCTATAAATAGAGTTGGGTGAAAGGAAGGTGGGGTTGGTTGGGAAAGGACAGAATTTAAGGGTCGTGACAGTGACTCGGTGTCTGTAATGTGTTTCTGTCGAAGTCTAATTGGTAGCACATACTAGTTATCTGTGTAGGTGTTTTCACATTGAGCTTCAAAATAACTTAGGGAGTTTATGCACAGCTTAGCTATTTGTTATCTGGGGATCTAGAAGAGCAGCATGATGCCAATGAGCAGGAATAACTACTACTGTTCAGTCAGCAACCTCAGTGGCAGCACAATATCATCCTCTCAAGGGCAGAGACCAAATCTGTACTGTGCCCTGCTGTAGTCAACAAATGACCCAAGCACCTGAGAGGGCGTCATAGCTTCATTTCTTTGGAGATTGCTTCTCTTCTTCCAAACACGGAAATATGGCTGATCATTGCTGAAAATAATAGTGAATTTAACATTTATTGAAATAAAATAGTCTCTGTGTGTGAGCACTAAATGACTGTAATTCACCTGAGCAGATTCAGCCTAGTGAATCACGTCCAGTTTGTAGTCACCTTTACCACTCTTCAGTAAGTAGTCTTCACTCTGGTCAGCACACAGATCATCTTGGTTGTTTGATTCACTGCATTAAGAGAAAAAAAAGTTCAATAAAACAGAGAGAAAGAGACTATAAAGCAGAGATAAATTTATTTTGCTTTGAACTATTGCATTCCATTGTATATGGGTCTGATGAATAAGAAACTGGAGAGGAGATCATCTTGCAATCTGCCTGAAATTCCTGGTCTAGATTGTGAGCAACTAAGCACTTCCCAGTTTTCCACTCCCCATTAAAGCAATCCTGGCCCAAGGATTATAAATATGCAGAGAGTGGATTTTTCTGTTTGTCAATTTGCTGAATTATTTTTTCAGAGAAATTCAGACTCATTCAGAACTCATCTCAACCTGCAGACAGAATAGGAGCTGGAGCATCTCTTTTTTCCCCTNCTCCCCTCCCCTTCCATCTTTTCTCTATAAACTCCATAAACTCCATTGTTAGGCATGACTTGGAGAAGTCAATTTATCAAAGAATTATCATTCTTTGTTTCCTAAATTAGGTTTAACAAAAAAAAAATCGAATAGACAAATTAATTTTTATGTTTGACAACTATTGCATATGTAGGAAGTCCCTTAGCATTTTCCATAGCACACAAAAAAAAATAGTGACCTTTGAAGGACACATTTTTTACAATGTCTTGCCAACATGAACAGAAATTAGAAAGATATGCCATTTTTCATAAAATACAAAATAATTTGGGAAAGTTTTGATAGAATGGAGAATCAATGATGCCAGCCAGTAAACAAGGAGGCTGAGGGGAGACCTTAGGACTCTACAACTACCTGAAAGGTGATTGTATCAAGGTGGGTGTTGGTCTCTCCTCCCAATTAACAAGTGAAAGGACAAGGGGAAAAGGAGTCAAGCTATTCCAGAAGAGGCTTAGATTGGATATTAGGACATATTTCTTCACTGAAGTAGTTATCAGTTTTTTGAACAGTCTGCTTGGGAACCTGTAGAGTCACCACTTATGATTTATTTGGCAAGTAAAGTTTTGGTTTATTGCTTTATGATTATTCATAACTTGTAAAAGTTCTGTTGTATACTTTGGAAAAGTAACAAAGTGTTAATAACATATAAATACAGTACAACATTTTGCAATGAAATCTTGATTAGGAAGGTATTTCATCTGGGAAGTGAATTTTAAATATACAGCTTCATGAACTACAAAATTAACCCTTGTGTTGAGACTTATGCTAAGCTTGTCTTTTATTTGGCCATGTTATGTTTCTTAGAAGATGTGTATCTGGATAGCATGATTACTTTCTTCTTATATCTTTGGTACTGCAAAGATAATCAAATGGTATTTAATTGGTCAGAGAAGCTGTTCTATCAGCTGTTCTATCTGGAAGAAAATGAACATATTCAGCTGGAAGAAAGCTTCTGAACTGCATCATGCAGCAGTGGCTTCCCAAACCACATCTGGCAGAAGACAGAGAATCCTAATTTCTACCTCTCAGGAGAGCTTTCCAATATGAGACAATAATGGCAGTTTTCCTTTTGACTTATTTAGACAGATGGATACTAGCTGTTAAATCTTGAACAGGTCATTCTAGCCTATCTGACAGCAGTGAAGGGAAGAAAACACAAACAAAAACAAACAAACAAACAAACAAAAACCAAACCAAACCAAAACAAAAAAACCAGAGCCCATCTCATCTGAAGAAATGCATTAAAATAACGCAATACTTTTCCTTCCAAATTATAGAATCATAGAATGAGTTGAGTTGGAAGGGATTTTAAAGATCATCTTCTTCTAATGAGCAGGGACAACCTTCACTTGACCAAGTTGCCCAAAGCCTCATCCAACCTGACCTTGAATACTTCCAGGGAGGGGGCATTCACAGTTTCTCTGGAAAACCTCTTACAGAGCCTCACCACTGTCACAGGAAAAAATTTCTTCATTACATCTAATCTAAATCTACTCCCTCTTGGTTTAAACCCATTACCTCTTGTCCTGTCACTATATTCCTTGATAAACCATCCCCCTCCAGCTTTCCTGTGTGCCCCCTTTAGGTACTGGAAGGCTGCAACAGGGTCTCCCCAGCACCTTCTCTTCTCCAGGCTGAATAAACCAATTCTCTCATATGACTATATCCATAGAAGAGGACCTCAAGCACTCTGATTATCTTTGTGGCCCTTCTTTGGACTCATTCCAACAAGTCAATGCCTTTCTTGTACTAGGGCCCCCAGAGCCGGACTCAGTAGTGCAGGTGGTGTCTCAGAAGAGTAGAGTAGAGTAGAGTAGAGTAGAGTAGAGTAGAGTAGAGTAGAGTAGAGTAGAGTAGAGTAGAGTAGAGTAGAGTAGAGTGGAAAAATCACCCCCTTTACTTACTGGCTACACTGGTTTTATGCAGCCCAGGATTCAGTTGGCTTTCGGGGCTGTAAGCATGCATTGCCAGCTCGTGTTGAGCTTTTAATTCACCAACACTCCCAAGTCATTCTCCTAAGGGCTGCTCTCAATGCATTCTCCACCAAGGTTATAGTTGTGCTTACATATCTGTACCTTTCAGTATGTTTACAAACAAAAAAGCTTAAAAATTTTAGAAATTACTATGACAGCTAAAGCTAGCTTTAGCTAGCTAAAGCTAGCAGATAAATTTTCCATTTTCTGCTATAGATCTCAAAACAGAGAAGGTGGTCTCAGATTGTAATCCATTATCTCAAACATCATTCATAATGTTAACTTGAAAATCCTGATGCCATGGAACCTGGTTGAAAAATTTTAAGTGTTCTCTTCCATTAGAGAAATTTAAGTCGTGAACTACTATATACTACAATTGGTGTACCCCCTGTGATGAGCAGCAATAGTGAACTTGTGACAACAGAAGAGGAGAAAGCTAAGGTTCTCAACGACCTTTTTGTCTCAGTCTTCACTGGCAACATCTCTAGTCAGTGGTCTGCAAGATGGGGACTGAGGAGATATAATCCTTCCCACTGAAAATGAAGATAAGGTTTGTAACCGTCTGAGGAACCTGAATGTTCACAAGTCCATGGGACCTGATGAGATGCATTACAAAGTCCCGAAGGAACAGGCTGAAGTAGTTGTCAAGCCACTCTCCATGATATTTGAAAAATCATGGCATTTAGGACCCTAGCAATTGGAAGAAAGGAAACATTACAGACATTTTTTAAAAAAGAGGGACGGAGGACCCTGGAAACTACCAACCTGTCAGCCTCACCCCTGTGCCTGGGAAGATCATGAAACAGATCCTCCTAGAATCTATACTGAGGCACATGGAGGACAGTGAGGTGACTTGAGACAGACAGCATGGTTTCACCAAGGGAATGTCCTGCCTGAGCAATCTAGTGGCTTTCTACAATGGAGTGACTGCATCAGTAGACAAGGGAAAAGATATGGGTGTCATTTATCTGGATTACAGCTTTGACACAGTTCCCCATAACAACCTTCTCTCTAAGACCAGAAGGCCAACTGCATCCTGGGCTGCATCAAAAGAATTGTGGCCAGCAGATCAAGAGGGGTGATTTTTCCCCTATACTCTACTCTGGTGAGACCTCACCTGCAATACTGTGTCCAGCTTTGGAGCGCTCAGCAACAAGGACATGGACCTCTTGGAGTGCATCCAGAGGAAGGCCACAAAAATGATCCAAGGCCTGGAGCAACTCTTCTGTGAGGATGGGCTGAGAGAGCTGGTGTTTATCTTAAAGAAGGCTCTGGTGGGACCTTATAACGGCCTTCCAATATATGGAAGGTGCCTATAAGAAAGTTGGGGAAGAACTGTTCACAAAGGCAGGTAGTGATAGGATGAGGGATAATGGTTTTAAACTAGAAAAGGGGACACTTAGGCTAGATATTAGGAAAGAATTCTTCAATTTGAGGGTGGTGAAACACTGGAACAGGTTACCCAGAGAGGAGTTGGAGGCCCCATCCCTATCACTCAAGGTCAGGCTTGACGGTGCTCTGATCAACCTGATCTAATGAAGATGTCCCTGCTTACTGAAGGGGGGTTGGACTAGATGACCTTTAAAGGTCCTTATCAACATAACACATTCTATGAATCAATGATTCCATATATTTAACACTGGTGAGACTGCACTTGCATCCAGATCTGGGGTCTCCAGTACTGGAGAGAATCCAAGAAAGGGAAGCAAAGATAGTGAACTGGCTGGAGCATCTCTCCAATGAGTTAAGGCTTAGACTCCTGTGACTGTTCAGCATAGAAAAGAGATCACTTGGGTAGGATCTCATCAGTGTAAATATATACCTTAAAGGAAGATACATAGAGGGTGAAGCCACTCCCTTATCAGTGGTGCCCAGTGACAGACAAGAGGTAATGAGCAGAAACATAGGAGGTTCTGCTGGAACATCAGGAAATACTTTATAGAGTGACTGAGCCCTGGCACATTTCCTTCCTTGGAGATATTCAAAACACATCTGGACATGGTCCTGGGCCTTGCATGACCAGAGGGCTTAGACTACATGACCTCCAGAAGTCCCTTCAAACCTCAAAAGTTCTGTGCTTCTGTGTTATGAAAGGCGGGTCTTAACACCAAAAATTCTAATGTTTTGTTTGAAAAAGAATATGAGTCCATTTTTTGAGGAATGCAATCCCCTTTTGTGTTACAAGCTTGAAGAGTACTTAAGCATCAATCTGGGGAGATTGTCAAGGACTATCCTGGAAGTGATAACCTCATAAGTACAAGTGCATCTAGAAATTATTTTTGGTCCATATAGGATATGTTTGCCAAACAAGACTGTCAGGGGAGGGGTCAGGAATGGAAGATTGGTTTGATCACAAATTAGGCAGTATCCTTAACACATTTTTTCCTCTTGCTCTCCACTTTTGACTCTCTGGGGACCAGGCTGGGGCCAGCAGTCTGGGACTGAGAGACATTCTATGACTTTCTAGCAGTGACCCACACTGAGGCAGTTGGTGAAGAGCTGAGGCCCTGTGGGAGAGGACTCACGTGGAGAAGGTCGTGGAGGACTGTCACCTGTGGGTGGGACCCCAAGCTGGTGCAGGGAAAGAGTGTGAGGAATTACCTCCGCCCTACACCCCTCAAGAAGAACTCATAAGGAACTGACTGAAGACTGAAGCCTCCATTCCCTATTTCTTCCCTCCCGTCCCCCTTTCCCATGTGCCATCCTGGGGAGGAAAAATCATGAACAAAGTGAAGTCTGAGAAGAAGGGGGGTGGTTTGGGGGGTTAAGAGCAGTTTGTACTTCTCATTATCTGACTCTGGTTTCTCTGTGTGTGTGTAGTGTAATAAATTAGAGAGTATTCCAGTCTGTTTTACCCATGACACTAATTGCAGAATAATTTCTCCCTGTCCTTATCTCGACTCCAAAGCCTCTCAACATGTATTTTCTCCCCTGTCCAGCTAAGAGGGGAGTGATAGAGAGAATTTGGTGGGAGTCTGGCCTCCAGTCAGGGTCAAAGTACCACAAGCACAAAGCTGTAGCTAGAGTGAAAAAGACCTAGCTAGTGATAAATATATCATTGCAGGGGAAACCGATTTGAGATTTGTGTTTATTTAGTTGGGTTTTTTGTTTGTTTTCTTTTCTTTTGGGGGTTTTTGGTTTTATTTTATTTTATTTTATTTTATTTTATTTTATTTTATTTTATTTTATTTTATTTTATTTTATTTTATTTTATTTTAAAGGATACCTGGCATTGTTCAGAATACCAACCTCTAACTTCATACCACCTGGGTCTGAATTGTCTAAGTTTATGAGGAAGTTGCTACAGGTTCCTGTTGAGTCACTTGTATTCCCAATTACATCTTCCATTTCAACATTGTATTCTGAGTTAGGTTAACCGTGGTGAAGCTCATAGACACAGTGTCTCTCATTCAGCTAAAGCGTAGAAAACCCCAGCCAGCCTTTTCTACATCCTTAATAGAACAGGACAGCTGAAACACTAAGGTCCTCTGCCTGTAAAAAGATACACATAGGCCTGGAGTGACAGCTATCTTTGTTTTCTGACACCTTGCTAAAAAGGGAGGCTTACTGTGATCTGGTGATAAATTTAGACATGCAGGACTGGCTGGATTAAAGCCCTGTGTGTGAGAAATAAATAGCTAGTTGCAATTAAAAAAGAGAGAGGGAAACAATATACAGAGATACACAGACACAAAAATATTGTTTTCGGTATCATTTCAACACAGAGCTTTTGGAGGTGTCAGAGCTATGGGAAAGGGTTAGACATTGTGAGAAAGAAAAATGGAAAAGAGCAGTGTCATTTTCTTTTCTTGTCTTTTGTACCCCATGTTCAAAGATGATGTGCTTATTTCACACTGGCTAATCACTCGAATTAAAAAACTACTTAAGAGGTGAGCTGGAAATGGGCCTTTTGTTTTTCCTTTTTCATAATATGACTAACATTCGAGACTATAGAAATCAAAAAGTACTTCAGCTTCTGACAATAAGTTAATGCCCCCTTTTGTCACGAAGACACTGAAAAAAAGCTATTTGAAGGCCAAGTTGTTTTAATGTAAGATATATATAGTTTCATAGCAGATGTGTCAAGTATATTGAACCGTCTTATTGGTTACATCAATTTATTACCATAAAAGAAAAAAAAACAAAATGCTGAAGATTAATGAATGTCCTCTTCCCTTTCATTTCATACATTAAACTAGAAAGAAATGCATTTTCTGTGCAGAAAGAAAAACAATATATAAAAAAGACCATTAAATGCTTGGCACACCAAAATACCTTCATTTAAATTCTGACCCAAAATCTTTTTCATTGATTTTGGAGGTATTTAGATTAAAATTTACTCCTGAATAGAACAGATAAAGATTCTGAAGTAAAACCTATTTTATTGTTTATAATTTTTATTTCAAGCTCCTACATGTCTAAACAAATAGTGTTAAAAATGTATTCAACCTTGTATTAAACATCTTTAGAGATGAAAGAAGGCTTGGGACTAACTCTGCTTATGCAACAATCTGAACATGATAAATGCATTTTTAAAACCTGTGAAATTAAATCAAAGCATTAACTTTACTTTGCTGTGAAATGAGATTCAGATGTAATATGAGGTGTATCATTAATACAGAGTTACTATGGACATTTTGTAGGCAATGTCATTGTAAATAAGGAACACATAAAACACATCTTTTACTAGGAGTTTGAAAAGAGCATAGATACAAGAAAGAAAGATTTATATTTTTTCTATAAAAAAAATCAGCATTATTGTATTTTCAAAATTCACATTAACTTATTAACATTTATGTTCCTTTTTATTTTGAAAGCTCCTTTTTGAAAACATTTTTCTAAGCAAATATTCTAACCAAACAACTAGTTACCATTAAAATAATCTCACTAAAAACTTTGCACAGATAATATTTGACATACATATTTGACATACTACACATACTGACCTGCAACAATCAGTCTTGCCTTTCTGACTTATTTTGCTTGTCCCCATTCCTTTTCAGAAGTGCTACTGACAAATCATTGCTGCTCAATGTGCTGAAGAAAACCTGCCTTTCTCACCATGTATTCCTGCTCATACTCACCCTGGCAAAGCGCAAATTAGACTGCAATTGCTCTTATCTATTACATTACCTATAGCATTTCTCAAACTAAGAAGATAAAAATCCTTTTATTTTCATATTTTCCTTACTTAAGCCTGGTATATGGGAGGACTTTTCATTTTATGAGAGGGAATTGAAACTCGGGAATTAAAGTGAACATGCATTGGAGCAGGAGGAATGTCAGGTTTTGAGGTATGCATATCGGGGTGATATATGTCAATTACAGTAAGCGTTTCCTTCAAGGAAAAGGGAGAGCCATATCAGTAGTGAAGTAGTCCATGTAGAACATTTTTAGTGTTCCTGGGTTAACTCTATATATGTGTATCTACGTGGCTATGATCTTGTTCTATTCTACTGAAAAGTTGTAGAAAAGGAGCATCCAATTTTGTGGAGATGTGCTGTAGTAGCAAGTAGATTTTTGAAACTAAGTCCTACTTTGTTTCTAATTTGCTGTCTTTTTATTTCTTTTAATAGTTCTAGCACATAGAACAGACTGGAACTTTCACTTTGACCTCACTTTGCCATTTATCTAATCCATAATGTAATCGCATTAGATCCCTTAAACTAAATGTATGTATGGAAATAACAATATCAAAATGCATTTGCAGTTCATCTTGTTCTACTGTTCAACTCAGAAACCTGTGTGATCTACAGTCATATGTTCCTCTATCCTTAAAATGACATTTAATGGGGTTAACATTCCCTGATTCTAAGCCTAGAGAAGGCTATGCACACAATAATTCCTGGGACAAAGTAGGCATGCCTGTTCCTTGCTACTTCTAGAAGCCTTCATTTTCTTTCCTATGTCCGTCATGTTTAGCAAAATATCATTCACATTCACTTATTCATAAATAAGAAACCAGTCTTTCTTTTTATTTCTTCTACTTTTGATCCCACTGAAGCCTCAGAAAAATAATATGTCACTAATAGAGTTCTCTTGTTACCATTTCAGATTGGCTTCTTCAGCAGCACTTAAGCATCTGAATGCACATCCATTAGTCACCTTGAATTTGTGTTAAGAGTTGTGTTCTCCATTAACCCACAAAGCATTCTCTTCTTCTCTCTGAACAAATGTTGCAGGAAACAAGAGCTGCAGGAAACGTGCTTCAAGCACACTGCACATAGTAACACAGTTTGCACTCCTAACACTTCTTACGTTCACGGAGGCAATATGTCATGTAGAAAATACAAATCACAAAACATTCATAAAAGCCAATTGCACACTTGCCTGGGAAGAAAGCAAGAAGAAATTCTAAATTTGTGAAAACATGATAGCCATGATGCCAAAAGTCTTAAATACTTCAGTAGATAATTTTTTTATGAAGAATGGGAGAGTTTCAGAAAGCCATAGCCACTCTTGTGTCGCTAGTTGCCATTTAAGGAAAAGAAGTTAATGAGAAGTTTGCGCAAAACATTCTATCAGTGACTATTACTATCATTATGTAATTAATGAACCTAAAAGCTTATATGATTCCTCCAATGACACTGCAGTGAACACCGCTTAGAAGGTTCTCAGAAAACTTGGTAATGTTTTTTAGTTCAGCTAACATACTCCAGATGTATATATAATTTAAGTTCTTAAGTCACCCATTTATATCTAGGCTTTTCTATAGGGGGGGCTGCAGGGGGGCTGCAGGTTAGCAGCCCCTGTGTGGAGGGAACAGGTTACAGCCACCCATCCACTGCAGAGCCCCGCTGAACCCTTTGACAAGGTGAGGGGCATCTCAGGGAAAATGTGTTTAAGGAAGTGCAGAAAAGGGTAGAGGGTAGACAAGACCATCAGGAATAAAGTTGAGCTTGGGAAGAAAGGGTGGTGATGGGGAAAGTAGTTTTGGCCTTGGTTTCTCACTCTCCCATGATAGTAATTAGCAATAAATTAAATTAATCTTCCTTAAGTCAGCTTTGCTTTTCCTGTGACAATAATTGCTAAATGATCTCCCTGTCTTTATCTGAAATCATGAGTATTTTAATCCTATGTTCTTAGACTGTCCTGTTGAGGAGGGAAACCAAGACTGCAGCTAGGTAGATATCTAGCAGCCAGACATGGTCGAGCTGCTAGACATTATCACTAGAGTGAAAACAAAATTTACCAAAGTTTTTTGTTTGTAGGAAAGTGGATCGAGACATAAAATCTAGCAAATAAAATAAATGTAGGAATAAATCATTACCAGTATCCTTTATTTGTATATATTTTTAGAAGATAAACCAGAATAGGTGTAATTTCCTCTGCAAGTGCTAATGGACTAACACACATGCTATTTATTTTGCATAGTTGTATTTTCTCCTATTCCTATTTATAAAATACTGCAGTAGTTCTTTCTCTTCCCTTCATTTTTTTTCTTTTGCAATATCACTTTTACGTTTTCTCACATCCTTCCTCCTACTTAAAAAGGATTTTTATCATATATAAACATAAATTATATATGTATGTCTAAAGCCAAAAAGATTATGAGTAGAAGATGACAGCAATTCTGTATTTATTTCTCAGTGCTGGATAGGTGGCAGATATGAAAACACTGCTATACATGTCAATACATTAGCAATGAGAGGCTTGCAAAGAAGACATCAGAGTGGTAATATTGTAAGAAGGCACTTCAGTCCCCAAAAGCCCCCCCAAAATAACCATAGAAGGATTAAAGACATTATGAATATAAACAAGTTTATTATTAAGTATCAATTACTGCCTGCATCAAAACACCTAAATAAGGTGGTATAAATAAGTACAAATGGTAACATCAAAGCAAAAGATAAGTCTCATTTTGTTTGAGTACTAGTGTGAAAATACATTTTAATGGAGTCTGTTTATCAGTTCCTGGGTTTCATTCTATGAAGATGCTTTATACGCCACAGCAATAGCTACTGAGTGTCATGAACATTTTGTGTGATGCCTTATTCAAGACGGAGAAAAAAGTTATGTGTGGAACCACATGCCTCAGGAAAATGGCAAATTACTTGTTATAAGATTTGTAATGCATATGTATGTAAAAAGCATGTATATGTTCAAGTGTATGTCTATTTACATATATACTCAATACCTATATGTCCATGTACAACTTTTAATACAAAGCTCTGTAGACAGCAAAGAAAAATGTAAAGATGGGGCACTGTGGTGGTTTCACCTGGCTGGAGGCCAGACTCACAATAAAGCGGCTTTATCACTCTTGTCTTAGCTGGACAGGGGAGAAAATACATGTTGAGAGGCTTTGGAGTCGAGATAAGGACAGGGAGAGATCATTCTGCAATTAGTGTCACAGGCAAAACAGGCTCAACACAGAAGAAAGGCAAGAAAACTCTCTAATTTATTACACTGCACTACAGAAACACACAGAAACCAGTTGGATAATGAGAAGTACAAACAGCTTTCTTCGCAGACTTCACTCTCTTCATGATGTTTCTCCTCCCCAGGATAACACAGGGGGGAATGGGATAAATAGGGAACGGAGTCTTCAGTCTTCAGTCAGTTCCTCATGAGACTTCTACTTCTTGGGTGGGGTGTGGTATTTCTCACACTCTTTCCCTGGGCCAGCATGGGGTCCCACGCACAGGAGTCAGTCCTCCACGACCTTCTCCACGTGTGTCCTCTCCCACAAGGCCTCAGCTCTTCACCAACTGCCCCAGTGTGAGTCACTGCTATAAACTCATAAAATGTCTCTCAGTCCCAGGCTGCTGGCCATAGCCTGGTCCCCCCCAAAGTCACAAGCACACCCAGAAAACCTGCTCCATCATGGGCCTCCATCTCTCTCTGACTCTTATCTCTATCTGGCTGCAGGTGCTGCCAGGGGCTTGCTCCAATGTAGGTCACAGATTCTTCCATATTCCTCCACCTTCTCCATGGTGGGCTCCTGCCTGGCCAAGGTACCTCTCCATGGGATGCAAGTGGGGTCTCTTTGTCCTCTGTGGGCTGCAGGGATGACATCCACCCCACCATGGTATTCACCCTTTGTCCTCTGTGGGCTGCAGGGATGACATCCACCCCACCATGGTATTCACCCCAGGGAATCTTCACTCAGCGCCTCCTCCCTCCCCGCCTCCTTCATTGACCGTGGTGTCTGCAAAGCTTCTTACATCTTCTCACTCCTTTCTCTGGTGACAAAATCCATCTGTTTGCATTCTTCTGTCTCTCAAATGTGATCCCCAGAGGTGCTGTGACCGGCGCTGATTGGTCTGTCTGGCCTTGTCAGTAACAGGGTTTGGGAATTTGTTCCTGGGAGCACAGCTGGAATTTATTTTGTTGGACCTTTAAGAAACTTTCTCTCCGCTTCTTAAAGAAGACACATTGTAAACCCACCACAGGCAGTCATTTAAACAAATGTAGAATCTGCAAAACAGATTTTATCATATTTGTTTATCAGTGTGTGTACCATGCACATAACCTATCCCCCTAATCTCTGTGTGTAACCATACTCCAAAGTGAGTCAAGACTTGATGACAGCATTAACCATGCACTTGTCATGTCATCTGTGCTACAATTTATGGGTGAAGGAAGGTAGTTTTGATTTAGTTTTCTTAGTCTTTGACAAGAAAAAAGTAACATTAAATTGAAAAGATAATAATGATATTGTCAGTATAGGTTACACTGAAAAACTTTTTCATCTAAGTTAACTTATTAAGTGCTTTTCATGTATGATATCAGCACATAGACTCCCACAAGCAATTTTCTGTACCTCTACAGCTTTTCTTCCTTTCCATATTCAGATTAGATTCTATATAATGTGTTTAGATTTCATTATGGGCAAAAATACCTTCAACTATGGAAACAAAATTGATATTGATACATGAACAGGATCTGGTAATTAATCAAAAGATAGAAAGGAATTTAGAGTAACAATCATTAACATATCTAGGCAGTCAAGTTTTTGAATTTTCTTTCTCCTTCCTCCCATTGTTGTTCTGCATAAATAGTCCCAAAACTTTACCAAACTTCACTACTCAGGTTCCCTGACTCTCCTCTCTAAGACAGAATTCTTTCACTGATCACACAGTTCAGTCCTCTGCCTGTTCCCATTTAAACTCATGTCCTTAAATGCCAAAATAGTACCATATGCAATGACATCCGTGCTAGAGACATCCATATTTTTAGGCTAAAATGAGTTGGTAAAAACTCTCATTTAGCCATATTCTGGTACTATGCTTAGTTGATAAAATTTGTGGAAGGTAAATGTGTATCTATTCTTTTAGTTCATCATTATAGAAATTGTCTTATTCACTTTACTTGTGAGTAGTGAGTTTTTCAAGCTTTTCTTTCTCATCAGTGATGAAATCAATTCCATAGTCTTACTTTCCTCTCCCATATCTATCTAGTCTTATTACCCATCGCAAATGTCATGAGCATGTTTCATTTGTATTGTTAAATTTGCACTCTCAAGAAAATATTAAGATAGAAAATATACATCTGTCAAAAAAAGAGCTAAAATATTTATTAAGTCTGACTAATATCAAAATAAATAATAATAATATAAAAAGAAAACAAATATGTAGAATGGCCATTCTTTGGGTACAGCACTAAGTTAATGTCCAACTTTTTAACTACACTGGTTCTAATTAAGTATGTGTAATTTTGAGAAACTTACAAGACAGATGAGGATATCTATAGGAACAAGACAGTGTTTCATAAACCTGTGTGGTAGTGGTATCATGCCTTAAATATTTCGTCCATTTCAAATACTTTGAGAGACTACGTGAAAATTTGTGTCTTTGTGGAAGTTTTGGAGCCTCATTTATTTACTCCAGATTTATGGTATTTTGAACTCAGAAATACCCTATTACAGAATGTAAAGAGACTTCATCATTTTATGCTGTACGAGTATTTGGAAATATTTTCAGGTGAGGATTTAAATGTCCTACAAAATAATCCAGAACTTATATAAGGAAAATAAATAAATGTAATTTAGGAATAGTACATATGTTATTGTTGATCTTTTGATGAGAAAATTCCCTTCACAATGTGGGGGAAAGCTCATTTTTAAGGATTTCTGACATTTCCACACGAGCTACAATTTTAATAATGCTGAGCTTTAATGTTACAATGTATTTGTTTATCTTTTTATTATTTTGGAGCAACCATGATACCCAGCAACTGTCTGAAAACAAGACTCTTCCATAAAGAAGTAATTATATTAAGATATAATAAACATATGCAGTTGTAACTGAACATCTTGAAAATAGTTTGCGAAAAGTACAGACCTTGCTCCTGATGCTACCCTTATAGCATTGCTGTTATTGTTTTCAAGATAAAAATCTGTTTCTTGCATTTACATTTTAGTGCACAGATTGCATTTAGTTTTTACAACTGTGAGGATTCTATAGTAACATTTATTACAATAGGTAACAAACATAAAGAAAAGATATCGCCTACTTCAATATGACAGTACTTCAGTACTGCTATTTGGAAAACAAAAGACACTATTAATGTCTATAAGAATATTATATTACTTCAAATTGCTTTCAATCCAAAACTGATTTGCATTAAATGTACTTTTAAATAACAAGATCAGTATAACAAAAGCAGGCAGAGCAAGAAAGGTCTAAAATATTGTGGTGTTATTTAATGCCAAAAAAAAGCTGAGAACAATGAATATTTATAAGTTTTCCAGCGCATTTTTTCCACTGATAAATAATTAAATGCTTTCTCTATAACATATTTCCTTGTGAAAAATAACAACAGTAAAAACAAAGCAAAAAACCCATGATAACTAACGAAAGAAAATAACTTTAACAGTGATCATTCCACATATATTTAAGGTCTAAAGACGATTTCTCCCTTTTTGGGTGCATTTTTTCTAGAGTTCAGAAATCTGACTATAATAATATTCTTCCTGTCTTACCTTTTATTCACTAATACCTAAATTTTCTGACAAAATTTATTGTGCTTAGGTACAGCATCTATATTAAAACAAAACAAAACAAAAATCCCAAACTAAATGAATGAGTCATTCTACTCTTATGATGCAATGAGTGTTGAAAGACAGGAGCCCTCAGATGCTCTCACAGTATAAAATCTGAATTGCCTTCTGGAGGTATTAAGCCCTCTTCATTGACTGCTAAGAAACCTAACATAATAGTACTCCTAAATTTATTTGCTGTACATAAGCATATAAATTTAGATGGTGTTAGACTGGACCTACCTTGCCAATGAAATCACCACTTCAGTCTATTCCATTGTTTTTGTCAAATTAATTTAGTATCAGTAGTATAGAAGAATATTCAATAAAATTTACTAGATCTGTTCTGTTGGGAGTGTCAGTAATGGGATAGAACTGGAAAGGAAATATCATCACATATAAAACCACTGTCCAGCATTCAACTCCTTACACATGCACCCTTATGGAGTTCCATCAAAGCAAATGGGACAATCGTGTTCTTGAGCATGCTTATGGTTAAGTATAATTATACTAAGATCATGCACAAGATTAAAGCCTCTACCAGTTAAAGTTTCAAGCTCATAATGATTTTATAGACTAACTAGAAAACAACAAGAGCCTAAAATCCTGTATATTCTGTATTTAGCTGCATGAAGTCAAATGAAGGGGAGAGAATGCATCCAAACTGCAATGTGGTAGTTTTGCAATTCAATTAAAATTAATGGTGATCTTTTGAACTTACCAGTTTGATCTGGACTCAGGCACCTAAACTGAGACAGAAAGACATATATGGACCAGTGATACAAATGAGTTAAACTGTTTAGACAAATATAGATATGAAAACCTCAACTCCATAATTCATATGCGAAAGTGAGAGGTTTTTAAATCACTGTTCACTGTAACTATGCATGTCTGCCTGCAGATTCTAAATAAGTATGAAACAGTTAACGTTTCTATGTTTTTTATGAAATTAGTTTTAGTTAAACCCATTATGTGGTGTAATCAACTCAAACCTTCACTTTAAATGGGGAAAAAATATTTATCTTGATGAAAATTGCCTTGATGTCAAGCTGGGAATAATTTTTTACAGATTACAACTTCTGTAACATATTGTTTAAGGATTTCTACTAGTTCATCTAGGCTAACAGCTGAAATTAAGGCTATTTCTGTGTATAAATAAAAAGATTCACTTATAAACTAGGTATTTAGATTTTTTAAAAACAAATTGCACTCTAAAACCATAAAATCCATCCATAATTACATACTAGTACTCACAACCCCCACTTGTTTCTACCCTATTTCTATTTGCACTTAAGGAAATACAGAACGTACATTAAAAATCTATAATAAAGAATCATGAGAAATAAACAAATGCCCTCATTTATAATCTTATTTTACCATGGATTTCACCTTGATTTTTTTTTGTTATTGTTATGCTTGCCCAACAATTAAATGTCATTCTTTACAAATGTGATCTGCTGAAATACTAGGACATTATTCTAACCTAGTCTAATTTCCAATAATATAGATATGCCTCTTCTGTGTTTTATATGAAAGATGCTTTAAAAGAAACAGTTCGCTTTGTGTAGTCATAGGCTTTTTCTGGTACTTCAGCAGAAGTGTAAAAAATGGTTAAATGCTAATTCATAATAAATAACCATCCTTTCTTATATACCTTGCCTTGTAGTCTTATTTAACCGTCCATTTTGTACATTAAAATCTTAATAAAAGTCATGCCCTATAATTTTGTTTTCTGAGCAAGTGTATGAAGAAATAGTTCCTTCCTAATGAGTTTGTATTATAAGTCTCACAGAGTAAATTTGTGCTTCTTTACAGAATGGCTTGCAGTGTTCAGTGAAAACAGTAAAACAGAAGTTCCATTGTGTATGTTCCTCTCACTAACGAACATGGTGATACTGAGAACAATATGGCTGCAACCTCTCCATTGAAGAAAAGATCAAATCTAAAGATGGGAAAAGATAAAACGAAGGCACTACATGGCAGATCCTCAGATCACGTAAACTGTAGTTTTTTGCTGAAGTAACTGAAGAATCACATTTTCCATCATCTGAGGTTCTGCATCCAGTATCGTGCAGTTTCTTCAACAGGCAGGCAAACACTGATCACACTGGGAACAGCGCTAATTGAATGCTTCACTACTGTTGAACATATCAGTAGTATACATCTCAAAACATCGAAGGACCATGTACATTCCCCTTTCTATTTATCAGGAATGGCAGATAGATTACAGAAGAAGCATAGAAATACTCTGTTGGGCTCTGTATGAAGTGGCCAAACCTAATGATAAAGAGTAAGGAAGCCTTAACCTTTGGTCAGCAGCCTTTTTTCTGTTTTTTTTTTTTTTTTTTTTTTTGCTATGTGCTTATCTTCAAGCAGGTGCAATCCATTGAAATCGACAGAGCATTTCTGTATTTAAAAGTAGGCAATATCATTAGATATATTGTTAAAAAATATTGTTATATAATGATTGCAAAGCTGCTATTAAGGGTTTATATGCAACCCAGTTTTTCTTATTTAACCTGACAGATAGCTAAACGACCCCACACCTGTTCTCTCACTCTCCCTTCTCCCAGTGGGATGGAAAAGAGATTCAAAAAGAAATAAAAGGTAAAAGTAGTGGGTTGAGGCAAATACAATTTAATAGGACCTAAAAGGAAGATGTTGTTGTTGTTACTATTATTGAATATACAAAACAAGTGATGCGCATTTGCCACCACCTGAAATCCATAGTTGGCTAGTTCACGATCTCCTGGACAAACCCCAGTTATATGACATCACATGGTATAAAATATCCCTTTGGCCAGTTAGGGTCAGCTGTCCTGGCTGTGTCCCCTCACAACTTCTTGGGTGCTCCCCACCACCTTCTCATTGGTGGGCCAGTATGAGAACCTGAGAGGTTGTTGCCTACTTAGCAACAACTAAAATATTATTGTGTGATCAACATTATTCTCATTTTTCATCCAAAACACAGCACTATACCAGCTACTAGGAAGAAAACTAACTGTCCCTGCCAAAACCAGGATACTCATTAACTATTAAAGTTAGTTAAAAATCCATCATATCATACACTGCAGCTGTTCATTTTGCACACACCTAATAATGATTGAGAAAAGAGACACTAAGTGTCCATTTGAAGGGCAAACTGAGGTGTCCTTGTTAGCTTTATAGTTTCATTAGCTGCATTCACCAGAGCTGTAATTTTCCTTCATTGTTAAAAGGGATTGTAATGTATAAACCACAAATTTACACATATAGAATTCTAGAAATTATTATTAATTCTTCCTAAATTCTGCTGAGACCAGTAGTAGAAATCTCCTGTAGGTATTCTTCTTCTTTGTCTGAAGCATAACTCTTTAGCCAGAATCATTTGCAAAGGTATCTTTCGAAGAAACATACTTATAAAACCCACAGATATTTCGGGTCAGATTGAAAAGCTAGGTTTTCATTATCTTTTTTCATACAATGTCCTTGATTAACATTCTACCAGTTAGCATTTGTGGATATCTTACCAAAAGTTTTTCAGTCTCAAGTGCTTCTTAGCACTGCAGCAACAATTTAGCGATGTTGGGATTACTGTAAAGGTATGCACATATATATTTCTTTTCTTCAGCCCTTGTTACTCTGAAAATTTAACTTGATTTCTTTTCTAAATGGGAAGAAAGGAGGGAAAAGGCAATAAGCAAATTGAAAAGAAATGCTTGTATACATATATTACATGGAGTTATTTACTAGCATGTTGATATGGCTCCGCAGGACAAATTTCACCCCACATCTCTGAAACGTTCTGTTTATTTCATTGGATCCCTATCATCACTCCACAGAAGTGAGTATGTAACATCCGTACAGACAGATACTGTCACAGTTTTCGAAAATGGGCTTTCTTGAAGCTATTTGAATAACCATGTAAAAAACACCCCAAACTTCAGAGAGAAGAAAGCTTACATTTAGCTCAGTGGTACCAATAATCATGTAGTAGAAGTCCAGAGAGTTGGTCCCCCCAGACTGCCAAGTTTTTGGACTTGGCCCTAGAAAGCAAGCTAGAATGGCCAACCTTCCTAACCAGAATAGTCGTCTGTATGTCTCTTGCCACTGCCTAGTTGTTTCAGACAGATTTTACCTGAATGCCTGCTGCCATATCTCAGAGGCTGTGACTTTTGCTAGTAGAGGAACATCTTGATTAATTTCTTTCATTTAATTTTTCTTTGTTAGACCACTGAAGTCCCAGAGTCCATAGGGCACAATCTGTGCAGGTATGAGTGACAGTTATAAAATCAGCTCCCAATTTACAAGAATACTTCTCTTTCCCAGAACTAGCTTTCTTCTTGCGTTACCATGACATTCAGGATCACTTGAACTGAAAGCTGCTTCCCACTTGAAACAAGATGTCCTTCATGAGGGATCTTACTTCTCATTTCACTACAGCCAGTATTTGGTGACCTTAAAGACTTGCTGCAAAGCCCATCTGTTTGTGGAAGCTCACCCTTTAAAAAAAGTAATTTGATTGGCAGGACTGTCTAGAAAGCTGGTTAAAGTTACCTTTGAGCAAAGTTAGGACCTGTTGTTTCACTAGGAAAGATATTGCAGTGGCTACAAAAGGGAAAAAGCACAATTTATAGACCTCCTTAAACCTCCTCCATTCAATTTTTCTATTAAATTGTTTTATAGACCTTTTACTGTGTATATGGAGCCTGAAATAGGCTCTGTGAAAAAATCTAAATTAAAAAACACCATCATTTTAGAACAGTTTTACCATGTCCACCTTGAAGTTTCTTTGGGTTTTTGTCGTTTGTCTCTTTGTCTTAATCAAGGGGTGACTTGTCCTTGAATACTCTAAATAAAAATCCTTCAATTCTGAAATTTTGAGTTAATAAAACTTGACCCAACAGGCTATCATTGTTTATTTTTCAGTTTTGTGGGGAAGAGATTTCTCATATCATATTTACATTCCCTATTTATGTACATTTATTCATTCATTTATTTATTTATTTATTTCTCTTGGGATTCTTGAAAGCCTGAATAGTTTTACAGTCTTAAGGAAAAAACTGTCTCCCTGCATTTATTCTCAAGTATCAGTGAGCCACATAAGAGTCAGTTTGTAAGGTTTTGTTCATCACAAACATTATTTTAATCTTCTATTACCATTTTTGGTGAAGATAGAAGTTTTAATTTCACACCTACTTCTTTCTTATTGTTGCATTCAATTCCAAGATCAGACAAGAAGAGTCTCTCCTTTTAAAAAAATGTGTAGTTTAATATCTCTCTGTAGTTTTCCACATTCAGGCAAGAACTCACCAACTTAACCTGGAGAGTACATATGAAAGGGAAATCTCTAAACCAGTTTTAACAACCTAAAAATAATATCTTAAATATTTAGAGCTGTGTCAAATTCATCAAAATACTCAGTAACTTCATATCATCACTTTAGAGTTTTATTTTGCTTAGCTGAGATCAATGTTGATCATTCCCACTTCTCTATCCATTGTCCCTAGTAAATATGTTTGCAAGACTCTTCTAGCACCTGCTTTTCTGTGTATGTAATCTTACCATTATTTTGAGCTATTGAATTCAGAGAATCAAGTTCAAATATGTAACAGTAGTACACAGAGAATATACAGTTAAAACTAAGTCACTAAATGCGTATGTGATTCATCTATATGGAATAAACAGAACTGGAACTCAGAAATTCATCCATCTATCTAAAAAGAATTTCTATTTCTCTTCTCTTTTCTTTCCTTTGTTTTTCTATCCTTTGTTTTTTCCTCCCTCCTCCAGATACACTATAAATTTAATCGTACATTAAGCTTTAGCTGGTGAGAATCTACTAGCACATGGATCAACTCTTCTCACTTTGAAGACAAAAGCAAAACTTCTGTTGAGGGAGATCAAGCATTAAAAGTTGTGCAATCCTCACTTCCAAGTTCCATAAAGCCTTACCTTACTATCAGGTTTTATGACTCTGGTGGTTTTATAATCAAGATACTATTTTGTTGCTAAACCTTGATAGTATTTTAAATTCCTCTGGGGCTTTATCTGTGTGTGGTTTACTAGAAGTCCACTGTGGGTGGTAATGATGTCTTGTAACTGCAGAAGAGAAAAATAACTGAATAACTGTACATCAAGGGAATGTCTTGATTTATTGAAATTATTATGGCTATGCTAAAAATGTAAAGACTTTTATAGCAACTGAGAATATTTCCTTTGTAACCTATTTCTAGATTCATTATGAAGTTTTTGTATCATCTGTGATCTGACATTTACTGTGTCCCATATCTTTAAACAGAGCGGACAGTATTTATGTCACATACATATCATAAAAAATTAATGTTTGTAAGCTCATCTGAGAACAAAAAATGAAAATTATTATTCTTCATTACTCCATGAAGTATTTTGATTTGGTTCCTTCATGCCAGGAGGATGGAGCAAGACTCTTCTCAGTGATGGCCAGTGATAGGACAAAGGACAGTGGGTCCAAGCTGGAACATAGAAAGTTCCATGTGAATATAAGGAAGAACTGTTTCACTGTGAGGGTGACAGAGCACTGGAACAGGCTGCCCAGGGAGGTTGTGGCGTCTCTTTCTCTGGAGACATTCAAGATCAATCTGGACATGTTCCTGTGTGGTTTAATCTAGGTGATCCTGCTTGGGCAGGAGGGTTGGACCAGATGATCTTTAGAGGTCCCTTCCAACTCCTCACATTATGTGATTCTGTGTGAATGTCATATGGCTGCCTAATAAGCTTTTCTAGATTGAAAGTCTGAATGTAAATCATTACAGCTGTAATTCTCCTCAAAAGGTGTTTCAAGTACAATCAATAGGAAGGAATGTCTTTTTTGAAAGACATAACTATAACACAATTTTCCAACGGAAGAACATTTTGAAGCAAAAAACCAAGAAAATATTCAGTGCTAGGTAGTAAACTAAGATTTGGATGTTGCCACCAGCTTCAGCAGCAGACTTCAGAAAATGTAAAGTCAATGATGCAGATTTGGTTTAGAGAATTATTTTTTTTTGAAGAAAAAGTAAAAAAAAAAGTAAAAAAAAAAAAAAAAACCAACAACAACACAGAAAGCATACCTAATTGCCTATATACTTGCTAGCATTTCTTCCATCCTTCCCCTATGGTAAAAGACTTTTAATGTCTTGTGCAAGTTCATGATATTTTGTCTTTGAGCACTATTGCAGTGGTTACTTCTCTATTTAAATGAAAATAATAGCCCGGGAAATATCTCTTAATTTTTCATTTTATATCAAAACTCCTATTCTGTGGAGGAGTTGAAGAAGGACTACTTTCTTCAGTATAGGGGCTATTCTACATGTAGCTGAGATACTGACTTTTCTTATTAGATGGTTTAAAATGTGTTTGTTCCAAGACTGCACTGATGGGTTGTAACTAGCTTGTCAGATTTTAGTTATTATGATTTGATAAGTTACCCCCAATTACCTCCCTTTTTCACTAGTTTACCTTCTCTTTTTCAATTAGGCAGAGTATTCTGTATTTTTTTTACACAGATCCCATAATCGTACTCCTAGAGCAGTTATCCACAGCTATAGTGCTTATTTTTATACTGGCACTAAGCACAGGGTCCCATGAGTGGGATAGAGCACAAAATGATGTTTACTCCAATCTTTTCATATCCATATAGCAGTAAAATGTCATAGTAAAAGGAGTTTCATCTCTTTCGATGCCTTGTGGCACATGACATCATACCACTTCAGGAGGAAATATGTCTGACATGCGTTTGGTATATGGGCTTTCTGAAGGAATCTATGAAGGAAGATTTAACCTGTTGGGCAGAGCTTTAGGCATACTCTTTGTGCTTGTGCCTGAGCAACCAGACACAGCAGATTTGAGGTTCTTTGGACAGTCCCAGCTGTTCAAAGACAATGTATATTTTTCTTAGCAGAATATATATGTTATGTGAGATAAGATTTTCCCTTTAGCTTTCCATTTAGGACTTCACACTAGTCCACAAGCTTCCTATTTCCCAATGATTGTTAGGCATGGTATATCCTTGAATCTAAACCATTTTTGGGGACTGTGCGTTAAAATTATTCCCCTTATTGTTTTCACATTCTAATAAGAAAAAAAAAAAAGCATAATTAGGGAGAGTGTTAAAACTACTCTTTACTGCCTTTGGAAGAAAATGCATAGAACTCTATGGAAACAGTTTTGGAAAGGAATAGAATGTAAACTGGAAAGGCACCTTCTTAAGAAGCAGTACACTGAGCAGAAAATTAAAAAAAAAACAAATAAACAAACCGTGTTACATAGGCCTCGGTATACCTTCTAGGAAGTCTTTTAATATGCAAGAAATACTTTTTTTTTTTCCCAGTCTGTTACAACTTGAAATTTATATTTAAATACCCTTTTGAGCAAGGACATATTCTTAAAGTTCATTGTTAGTCCAGCCACATAATATAGTATTAAAACAAAAGAATATTAATAGGAAAAACTGAATTAACATTTCTTCAAACTACTTTTGGTACCAAAAAAAAAAAAAGAAAAGAAAAAGAATAAATATCTTAGAATTCTGCAACAGTTCATGTTGGAAGGGACCTGGAAAGATCAACCGTACAGTCCAAACTCTCTTGAAAAAGGGAGCTTACTGTACCACATTTTGGTATCATATGACAAAGTCTCATTGTATCAAATGTGAAAAGTAGTGCTCTCTAAAGCCTTTGAAGATCTTCAATCAAAGGAAACTCTAAGCATTGATTTCCCTGCTTTTTAATATCTTACGCTGCAGTTGGGCTCAACCATCATCTAAAGTCCTTCTAAAGTTACATAGCTTAGATAGACCATTTGTATGCATTGCTCTCACATTTGCAAGCCTGAGTATTTTCTTGTTTTGATTCAGCTGCTTACACAGTAGCATCTTGCACCATTTGAGTGGCCCTACAGTACCTGAGGCAGGCACTGGGACTTGTAGAGATGATGCGAGTAGATTAAAAAATCCTGCTCTCCTGAAATAGAAAGTGACCCATGCACAGCCATGCAGGATGGTGTCTTTGAAACATTAACATCTTTATTGATGTGTTTGTATTTCAAGTAAAATAAAAAAGGAAAAAAAAAACCACCCCAAAAAAAGGGAAAAAACCCCAATAACCAAAGCAAACCCAAAACCCATGATAAAATCTGAGAAAATCTGAGAAATAAATAATGCTGATAAAATAACAAAATATAAACAAACACTTGTGAGCCATTGGAGATATGTATTCTGGCTGCCATATGTAAATAGCAATTTAAAACTCAAAGTTGGCTTTTTGGTCTTATATATGTGCACTATATTAGTTTACAATATTTTATCTACTATTTTATTTTCAAATATTCTTTCTCACCTCTGTCTGCTCAAAATCAGAATTAACTTCAGTAGTTAAAAAGTGAAATATAGATTATTTCTGGAGAGTATGAAATAACTGCACCAATAGCCACAAAAGCTTACTTCAAATCTGATTAAAAGGGTATAGCGGGTAAGAACTGAATAAAATAATGGACACATAAGAAGTAACATGTACTTCCTAACTTTGAAATATATATATAACCAAAATTCACAATCTTAATAATATGTGTTTTTATATATTTATGTAAATTATTTTAAAATGAAAAAAAAAGTTTTAACTTAATTTTGCAAATTCTCATTTACGTATAATGGAATTATACATTGTCAATTTCATTCAGTCATTTGGCTGGCCTAACACCATTATAACCAAGACGTTTTTAGCAATTCACAGAGTTTGGAATTGCCATTATAAATATTGATATTGATAAAACACTGGGTAGATAAGCAATTTTATTTTTTATCTTCACTATATTTTTCTCAGGCTAATAAGTAGATACTAGGCATAGACATGGCTGAAATGAATTTATTTCCTTTAACGAGACTGAATTTTTGTTATAGTAAAGAGTTGGGAACTTTCGGACACCTTCATTCTCTTACCTTTAAAAAACTCATACAAATTCCAGGGCATTTTATCATTCTGCTACCTAAAGAACTTCTGCTTTATTGAAGTAAGGTCTTTCACAGTCAGACCTTGAAATGGTCATTCATGCTTTTGTTATTTCAAGATTAGGTTATTGCAATTCCCTCCTGGCTGCTTTCCCAATAGGATGCTGCATAAACTCCAGCTGGTTCAGAAACCAGCTGGCAGGCTTCTCTTCTAAAAGGGACAATTTTTCACCCTTTTTTAAATCTTTGTCCAAATTGCTGATTGAACATCATATCAATTATCAAATAGGCCTCTTTTTGCAGCAGAAACATGACTTTGGCCTAATGTACTGTACTAATATTTTATTTAAGCCCATATCTATGAAACAGGATCCAATAAGGAAAACGTTCAGGTTGTCCCAATGTAATTTTATAAATTTTAGTGAGATCCTATGTAGTATCAGTTGCACTGTTTTTCACACTTTATGCAAATGATCCTGAGTTTCAGTATGGATTTTTATATATAACTACTCATTTGAGTCACCAGAATGTCAACAGGTTTTCACCAGCTGAGAATCAGGTCCTTGATTTTAGTATCCTTTTTTATGGCCTTTTGCATTAGATTGAATTACAAAGTCAGAGGGCTTTGCCATTTGCACTCAGTTATATGTTCTAATGTGCACTTTGAACTGAGACTCTGCAACTGAATGCTTCATATTTGAGTTCCCCACAGAACAAAATCTCAAAGAAAAAATTAATTCAAAAGGGGAAAATGTTGACTTTTTCTCTTGTAGCTTTCAGTGCTTGACAAAGCTTGGCATGCCTTTCAGCTTGTACAAATTGAACAAAAAACTCATTTTAGATATAAAGGACATATGGAAAAAATTAAATATGTCACTGAAATTGCATTAAAACACACAAAAAATGAATACAGAGATACTTAGCAATTCAGAAAAAAATACCTCTGAAAAACATGAATTCTATCTTAAAATTGGATGAAATATGATTAAATTATTAGCTATATCTACAAAAAATAATAGACTACTGATTTCTTAAACTCTCATTCTTAAAAATGTTACACAAAAAGGAAGAATTTTTTTAGTTGTTGTGGTGGGTTTGAAACATGGCTTCTTTAAGAAGCAGCTAGAAACCAAGATCCAACAAAGTAAATCTCAGCTGTGCTCCCAAGGCCAAACTCCCAAACCCCGTTACTGACAGGCCAATCAGTGCTGGTCACAGCACCTCTGGGAATCACATTTTAGAGATAGAAAAACATAAACAGCTGCATTTTGACACCAGAGAAGGGAGTGAGAAGATGTGAGAAGTTTTGCAGACATCAAGGTCAGTGAAGGGGGGAGGAAGGGGGCGTTGAGAGAAGATTCCCTGCGGCCTGTGGAGAATAGCATGGTGAAGTGGGTGTTCCCCCATAGCCCATGGAGGACGTAGAGACCCCACTTGCATCNGTGACCCACACTGGGGCAGTTGGTGAAGAGCTGAGGCCCTGTGGGAGAGGATTCATGTGGAGAAGGTTGTGGAGGACTGTCTCCCATGGGTGGGACCCCATTCTGGCACAGGGAAAGAGTGTGAGAAATACCACACACCCCCTAAGAAGAACAATTCATGAGGAACTGACTGAAGACTGAAGCCTCCGTTCCCTATTTACCCTATTCCCCCCTGTGTTATCCTGGGGAGGAGAAACATCATGAAGAGAGTGAAGTCTGCAAAGAAAGAGCTGTTTGTACTTCTCATTATCCGACTGGTTTCTGTGTGTTTCTGTAGTGCAGTGTAATAAATTAGAGAGTTTTCTTGCCTTTCTTCTGTCTATTGAGTCTATTTTGCCCGTGACGCTAATTGTGGAATGATCTCTCCCTGGCCTTATCTCGACTCCAAAGCCTCTCAACATGTATTTTCTTCCCTTTCCATCTAAGAGGGGAGTGATAGAATGACTGGTGGGAGTTTGGCCTCCAGCCAGGGTCAAACCACCACAGTTGTGTTTTGTTTTCTTTTAATCTAATGAATTATAAGTGCACTTTGAAGACTCAAGTTCTTTCACAGTGATTTTATCAAAAAGATTATATTATCTTTTGGTTTATAGTAAGGGAGAAACGAGTGTCCACTGGAACCCCTTAGTTCCAGAAGATGCTGCAGAGACACAAGACATTGCCACTGGGAGAAGCGGTTTTTAAAATCATGCACTTTGAACACTTAAGGTCTTTTACAGTGATTTTTTCAGAAAGATTGAACTTCCTAGCAGAGGTGACGGACCCAAGTTTCAGAAATCTTCAAAGATGTTAAGGCCAGGTTACAGAAGGAACTGAAAACTTGTTCATGTTTGCATGTCTCTGGCATAGGGCATCCTAAAGCAAGCAGGTTGCATTCATTGCTGTGCATATCCCAGGTTTTCTCTGGATGCAGCACGCAGCTCTTTTTTTTTTTTTTTTCTTTTTAATCTTCTCAGTGCCTGCAATTTTAGTTGTCATAGTACTAAAGACTGCACGGCACCCTGACAAGTGACCAATATGGTACCGAACAAGTTTTCTACTAATTTTTTTCTAAGAAAGAATACATTAAGTATGCTACATATGTCTCATTAGGCCACACTGCGGATCTATACTCATGGTCCCAGTTGTTAAAATGCTTTACTTTCTGAGATATCTAGATAATTTAGGTTAGGTGTTTTCTTTCTCTGTCTCTTTT
>VXBZ01002523.1:19668-89062 GCA_013399135.1 Heliornis fulica | reverse complement strand
TTTTTTTTTTTTTGTAATAGATTATTTATGAGTTTATTTTAATTTGGTCATTTTTGACACTTGAAATAAGAATAAGTTTCCTGTGTCTGATCTTGATATTGTTTTAAATTTCTCTGGTACCCTAAAACTGTCATGTTCTTTGTGATGGTCTTCTTTCTTCCAATTAGTCTGGGAAAAATGAATAAAAGGGGGTCCCTGTGAGTGCTTCATTTTGTTTGTGTTGTGATTAGCAAGGAAGTCTTTTCAGAAGAAAATTATACTTGTTAGTTTCAAAACATATTTTTAAAGACAAAACAGTAATAAATTAAAATGACACTCTTATACACTTCATTGCATACTGTTATGATATTTTGCACTGTGGTTTACAGAAGCTCAGATGCTAAATGCATATTCAAAAGGGGACAAAGTAGATTGTTAATTCTTGACAACAAGGCGAGACATAAGAAAATATACATAAGAAATGACACATATTGCTAATAGCATTCATTTCTCTAGGCAAATAACCAGTATCAAAGTTTTATTTACATCCCATGAAACTGCTATTCCATTTAATATTCCACAATAAATTGCACCATGTTCATCTGTAGAATTATTATATTGAATTTTAATTAGGGAAATGGGAAGGCTTTTTGCTATTTTCTTGCATACTCGACATAGAGAATCTCTTATGTTATTCCCTACTGGCAGGAAAGATGAAATTCCTTTTCCTTTCCTTTTTTTTCCCCCATTTGAGGAGAACAAACAAAGAGAAGATGCACTTATTCCTATATATTTTTTCTCAACAATTTAAACTAAAATGTATTTTATTGCTGAGGAAAATCAAAAGCAGGATTTCTACTAAAAACTAGTGTTGCATTATTAGGCAAAGGAAAATATTAAATTAAAGACATAAGTTGAGAAAAAAAATTGTATGGACATGTCATGGTTACTAGAAACAGTAAAATTGGTAATTGCATATTGCACTTCTAAAAATATTCTGTGTATGCATATCTGTATGCTATACACTGAATGCAGAAATTGTTATAAATATATACTCTTTTTCTAGCATTCTGTGTGTGTATATATATATATAAACTATATTATAAAATTCAATCAGATAGTAGTGAATTAAGTATTTAAGCATGACATCCAAAATATGAATAAATATGCAGAATATTTCTAATTGAAATAATGCCAGCCATATGTCACTAGAACTACAAAAAGGAACAGATTTTGTATGTTTTCAGTGGTGGAAATACGGATTATCAAATATCATAAAGCCAGATATGCTGAACAGATAGTTTATTGTCCTGTGTTTGCAGCTTTTGATAGCTGAAGTGCAACATTTCTTTTCTGAACAGGCTGTAGCTATTTAGTTGCTTAATTAGATTACTATCTGCAAAATTTAAATTATAATGTTATCTTAAATATTTTCTTTGTAAACTGAAATATATTTTCAGTTATTTTCTGGGTACTTCAATAAATTAGGTTATTAGAGTAGTGTAGTATGAAACAGTAAATGAGACATTAGATATATCTTCTGGCTGCCTTTTTTAGGCAATAGTTTTCTATGTATTCTTAGTTACTTCTGGTTCTTCCTGAAATATATATTCTTAGGTTCGGTTCCTTTATAAAGTTGAATTCAGGAGAAAGTAAGGCTTCAGGCCTGTGGAGGAAATCAGACTCGATGATCACAGTGGTCCTTTTAGCCAAATGTTTTTGTTTTCTGAAAAAAAACCCAGAGACAATAAAGTGGTTTTCAACTGATCTGAAATTGGGCAGAAGATGGCTATCTATGTCAGCTAGATATCCTTGGTTCTTGTATAGCCATTGGAGAAAGAAAAAATAAAGTGGGTTTTAGGACAATTTGTCTTACTTTGCTTAGAAATATCAAATTCTCTATATCAATTGCCAAGAATTCAAACATAAGCATCCATATTGTAAAGATTCATATTTATACTGTGTCACCTTAATCCTTATCAAACAAAGTAATTAGAAAAATTAGAACTGTAATTTCTGAAATGCTCTTTTTCATTCATCTTATTAACTGTCTTCAGAGAAATATGCACATGGGCATACACAGAAATCTGTATTCCAGACTTTCTCTTACCTCTCAGCTGCTGCCTGAAATTGAGGAATTCATGTTTACAAAGGTAATAATTATTCTGCTTATGAACTACAAATTTATATATCAACATCTATATAAAGAAGCACAAACCTATACTTGAACTCATTTTTTTAAGTTATAGAAAATATTGACACCATGTGTTTGCCTGTACTGTTATCTCATGTTAGACGCAGATAATGTACATGGCATTAATGTCTACATCCTGAAAACAATATCATGGTGTTTGTTACTACTCAGATCTTCCTTTACTCTTCATGCTACGTATGAGTTTGGAAGATTTTTTTTTTCTGGAAACCTGATTAAATCAGTGAGCACTAAGTCTTCTGGTAGGTGTATATTAAGGAACTGTCTTCCTCTTGCAGTACTATGAATGATTTAAGACAGAGAAAACAATTTATTATCCATATCTTTTATCATTGAATAAGTCAGTTTCAGAGAAACTCACTGAAATTATATATGAACTATACTGATGTAATTCTCATTCTTATTTGCATATAACACAATACTGTTAAGTTTAGCATGTGACACTTAAATTGCTGAAGTTATTCTGTTTAGTTCCACTCAGTTTAGGGTAGTTAAAACATTATTTTTTATTATTTGACAAATCCTTTGGGGAAAGACTATGAAAATTAGTATGAATAGTTCATAACAGCTTTGCCTCCTAAAATGTACATTTTCATCAGTCTTATAGTATTAATTTCACTCTATAATTAACATTGTTCAGAACAACTTAGAAATACTCATTAAACAGTTGTTAAATTACATTCAGCCATTTCACAAATATAATAAAGTATCTGTTGGATCAATAACAGATTTATTAGTCAACCAGGGAATGAAATATTTCTAATTTTCTCAATTAGAAACAATTAAGGTTCTTGTTTCATTAGAAAAACACACTTTTTCTTTTTGTTGGTCTTTAAATATCATAATTTGAAAGGAAATTAAGAGAAGCAAAAGGCCAAGAGCTTCTAAAACATAAATTGAAGCAATTTATAGTTTGTAGATCTATTTAAGTATGTACTCCATGCATGTCTATTGAATTTTATTGTCTTGTCATTTTTCAGATGTATCTCTTGAAATGCAATGAATGGCATAGATATTACTTAGACCTCATTTCACTGATAAGATTAATGAGGTTCAAGTAAAAGTGTATCTAAATCATCAAAGTGTACAATTTTGTGAGAATATATCAACAGATATTTATATTAAGACACATCATAGCATAAAATTGACTTCAGCTATTCTCAGATGGTGTGAAGCAGTAGTGAAAATTTGAAGACAATCATGCGTTATCTCTAGTTTGAGTACTGGCCACTTACATGCAATGTTTGTCTCACCTCTGCCTCTCTCTTCCACCCCCACCTTCATCTCTGCCTATCTCCCTCCCTTTTGCCATCCCTGGAGAGCAATAATGAAAGTAGTTATTTTTTGTTAATGAAAATTGTCTCATCCAGGTAACATATAAAATTAAAAAAAAAAAAATCACTTTTAAATCACTTTTCCAATAGATATCCAACATCAGGTATTTAAAAGAGAGAGAGAGAAAGAAACAAAAATCAGAATTTCACTTTGAGACTTTTCATTGTCAGTCTGGAGCTTGGACATCTTAATTTTCTGCTCTTGTATACAATGAAATGAGTCAGACAAGGAGTAAAAATCTTCAGTACACACATAACTGAATGACAATTGAGGATTCTTTTTAATTTTTTATTTATTTATTAATAGCACAGAAACAGAAAGCTTTCTTAGTGGAGAGATGAGGTATTTTTCCTTGTGGAGAGAAGTTTAATTTTCTGTTTTCTTCCCAAAGAGATATCAAATTAAAAGTGAGTTTAAAGAAATTAGTTCAGCTCTGGATTATTTACTATTTTCCACCTTACAATTAAATAATGTATAGGACTGTAACTGAAATGATGCCAGGTGATTGTCACCTTGTACTAGGAAAACTAATCCTATATTTACCTTTAATTGCTCTCTGAAACCTATTATTTTCAACATTCTATACCAGGTCTTCTCTGCCCAAGGTAGCTAATTAAAGTATCTAGATACTGCATATGAACAGAAGACTATTGAATAATACATGAAGATTGACTGAAGTCAATTTCTTTATATTTTTATCTTTTATTCATTAGGCATATTCAGAAAAATAGGGTTTGCTAAGGCAAAAATAAAACACCACCATACTTATAGTCTTTCATAGTAAAGTTTAAAATGTTGTGAAGTCACTGGGGCTAGATCTGAACATCTGAAAAGCTGAAAAATCCCATCAGTAAACATTGATATTAGTTGTACCAGCTACTGGACACATATTCTCTGCATTATGGTCACTGACCTTTTACCAGTATTATTAGGTGTCATTGTGATATATTCCTTAACACTGAAGATCACTTAACTACAAAACAAAATTAAGAGAAGTGCAATACGTATGATTTTGGTTCAGTTTTAAGAATAACCTTTTTTTTTTTTTTTTTCCTTTGAGAGGGAGGTTGTGGTTTGGTTTTTGTGGGTGTTTTGTTTCATTTTGTTTTCCAAAATGAACCTTAGGCTTTTGATGTGCCTCTCAAAGCAAGGAGCTTGCAGCATTTTATGTCTTTGAGCTGTTAGTATATTTAAGACATGTTCTGTTGACATTAATCTTCCTGATTAGCTGAGTGTAGCCAACAGAGAAGAGTTCTGCATGTTTGGAAACACAATGTGAAAAACTTATTTGAATTTAAGCACATCTGTTTCTTGTGCACGTAAAGGAGGCGAGCCATAGCAATGCAGAGTATCATTAAACAGGAAACATGACCCCCCTTTTTTGTATCTCTTCAGTGTCTTCTGAGCCAGGTTACAGGACTGTCAAAGGAGATTTCACGTTATTTGTGCTGTTTAAAATAGTTGAAAAGAGACTGTGCTTACACCAGCATGTTGAACCAGAAGTAGCAGTTCTGGATTGATCAGTATCTGCAGTTATGGAACAGACCTATTGTCTGCTGTGATTTCCAGAGTTTCCAGACAGAGCGGTATGAGAGGGAAGGCCAGGAGACAGGCCCTTAGTGTGCCCTCTGAGAGAGGACTTGGCCTTGGAAGTGAAACATACTGTTGCACTGGTTCCAAAGCACTGTTTGGAAACAGCGCTCGCTATTAGGTGTTTATAGCGCACTCTCGACTGTGTGGCAGTTTCTAAATGGCGTCTCAGAACTAAAGAATATGGGGGAAAATTTTAGACACAAAGATTGTTTATCTACTGTTTACAATGTCCTGGAGTATACTTTCTGTATAGGAAACTTTAATGATGCTCCTTTGCAAATACAGATATTTGTTTCTGGTTTCGGTTGTTGCAAGCATCACTCTAACTGGTAGGTTCACATTGCATTACCAAATTTAGGACCCTTAGAGCAATAATTAATTGATCATTAATTAAAATCAGCTGTATTAAAAAAGGGAGACATATTTAAAAACTGATTACATACTGCAACCTGTATTGCCGAAAGCAATTCTGTAACAGACAATTTATATCACGGAGCACAAATATATTTTCAATATCTTATAATGCTTCTCTACAGACCTGGTCATGTGGGACGAACAAAACAATCCTTATTTTCACTTATATTCAAGCAATCTTTATAAAATTATGGACTTCCAATTGTGTTTTCAAATATAGACCCGAGAAATACATACTAGTGTTTAATATGTGACAGCTACTGGATTTTTACACACTTGATTGCATTCCATAGTGACTAAAGCCAGCCAGCCTACCAAACAAAACTGTACAGAAAGAATATGTATATTTTATGAGATAAAAATCACAGCTTATTAGAGCATTACTGTCAAACTTTCAAAGGCAAAGCAGATGTCCTAGGAAGTAATTTATTGTGAGTGAACATGAGGAAATAAAGCCAAATGTCTTTCACCAAGTCTCTTTCAACATAGTAATAATTCCTTTTTATATGCATTCAACAAAACAAAGTTTATAACTGTTAAAGAAAATTGCTCTTCAGGTACCTTCAAAGTAATTCTTTATGTGCATTTGATTTTTTTGCACCCACTTCTTTTTACGTTAATCAATCAGTTTAATTAAGTCATTATGTACCATTTCACTTCAGAAAGTTTTTTGATATTTTCTGCTGGCACACATGCTATAGTACATTGACCAAGGTTAACAGTTGACAGTTAAAAAGTTCTTTGTATTTGTTTGTTTGCATTCTCGGGTTTCAGACAGGAAAGATCATTTGCAAAAATTACATGCTCTTTGCAAAGTAGAGATTTTTTTTTTCCTGCCATGAAATAAATGCTTTTCTAGAAGTAACAAATGGGAAAAAGTCTACTAGATCAATTCATCAATCTCATTTCTAGGGCAATATTGATCTCTAGCACTGATTTCCCCCTATTTTCACTGTCTAGCTTTAAAAGTGAAAAATTATGAGAAATTCTAGCTTTTCCGCATAATATAGATTCATGCATTGCCTTGTCAAGAGGTTTTGTTTCTGGCAGTCAGTCAAAGTTTTTAGAAACTTAATCTCAGTTTTGACTTATAGAGATATGCCTATACTTGACATGATTAAATCACTTCAAATGTTAATACATGGGTGTACCTTTCTCCACTTAGCATCTTGCTCCTTCAAGTTAACAGAAGGCATTTTACATGAGAAGGAATGAAGCACTGGCTAGCCTTTACACTCATTGTCATAACCAGGTCCTGTGTTCTCACAGTAAGTGGCAATTGCTAGTCACTTAGATCTTTTGTTGATTTTATTGACGTTCTTTTAGTTTTCACCTCTGATGTTCACCCCTGGCAGATTTCCCTGCCCTGAACATTTCAACTGCGGTTATCCATCCCTCAACGCTCTGCTGTGCTGCTTCTGCATTCATAATGGAACCTGGTGACCCTGCAGATTCTTCTGCATTTGCAAATTCTATAATATTTTCAAAGAATAAACTATGATTTCTTTTGGTCATTTCTTAACAGCTAACTCAACCTTTTCTGATGTAAAAAAAAAAAAATAAATCTGATATGTATATCTGACATAAAAAAAAAAAAAAAAACAACAAAAAACCCAACCCACAAAAAAACCCTCAAAGAAACAAAATACCTGCTCTTTATTTAGGAAAAGTTCTATTTAGACATAATATAATGCAATGATTTATTACTTCAATTAGTATCCCAAAGAATGACTAAAACAACAGAAGAAAAACAGTTTGAACAGAGGACTCAATTGTCTTTGATTCTATTCTCATGTCTGACATATAGCATAGAATTTATGTTATGAACTAGTTTACAATCATTTAAGGCTATGAGATATATTTCTCTACACTGAATGTACTGAAATGTTTACATTTTTCAGAAGTTATTGCTACGCAAAATAATTGTAGGCTTGAAGGAATACACCAGATTTTGGTTTTTTTCAGCATATTGTTTGCATTTCTTGTTAAAATGACTGAATTACACTTGGATTTACACTTAAGCTTACAAATGCTTTGTACACTTGAATAATTTCATCAGATGATTTAAGAAAGTTGTGTAGATGTTCCCTTTTTTTCTGATGCCTTAAATGAGTTCAGTACAAAAAGTTGATAATAGCATCTGCATATTTTCTAAATTTATTTGCATGCAGTTTTATTTAAAAATGAATTTTGCATTGTAGATACATTTTAGCTTCTAATGATGCACAGCATTTGGTTCTTAGCATAATTGTATTTTACAAAATATTGATGTATTAGTGTATACAGATTGTATTCTAGGCAAATGAGAAAAAAAGTTTAATTAAGCACTAAACAGTCTTTGAAATAATACCTGTTCACTTTCAGATTGCATTTACAGATACAATAATTATTTTTCTGTTCATACAGTAGTAAAATATTATTCCATAAATTATAGTGCAATACTAAAGCAAAGGTAGGCTGTAAGGTACGTCTAATTTATTCTCATTGCTAACATCTGGGAAACCTAATGATTCCACTGATCTCTCTGGTTTTCACCATTTCTCTGTTTACCAGTTTTTGCAGTAGCACCATATTTTCACATTTAGAAATCTAGAAAGGAATTATATATCAGTCAAAATGAGTCCAAAATGCAAAACCACATGTAAGTGACACTGATATAACAGTAGAAAGAAGGGGTTTGCTGTTCATTCTCTTTCTGGACCTTTCATAAGAGTCATCATGCATAAAACATAGTCAGCAATTAAAGGAGTCATTTTTTATTTCAGAGTAAAAAACTTGGTGGAATTAGTGTTATAGGTTTGTTGGACTCTAGATTTTTATCATTAGCATTTGATCCTGATGTGAAACATAACTTATACTACCGAGTAAAGCCATTACATATGATTGTGTAGGTACGCAGAAAGATAGATGGGGGGAGGAGGAAGAGGCACTGAGAGAAGATTCCCTGCGGCCTGTGGAGAATACCATGGTGAAGTGGATGTCCCCCTGCAGCCCATGGAGGAAAAAGAGACCCCACTTGCAGCCTGTGGAGAGGCACCTGAGCCAGGCAGGATCCCACCATGGAGCAGGTGGAGGAATATGGAAGAATCTGTGACCTACATTGGAGCAAGTCCTTGGCAGCACCTGCAGCCCATGGAGAGAGATAAGAGTCAGAGAGAGAGACGGAGGCCCATGCTGGAGCAGGTTTTCTGGGAGGTNCCAGAGATACTCTGCAGCATCGTGGCCTTGTGCTGCTAGCCATCCCCCAACAATCCTGGGGAAGAGAAACTTCATGAATAGTGTGAAGTCTGCAAAGGAGGAAGGGGTGGGTGTTTTAAGAGCTGTTTTGTACTTATTATCCGAGTCTGGTTTCTGTAGTGCAGTGTAATAAATTATAGTTTTCTTGCTTCTCTTCTGTGTGGAGTCTGTTTTGCCCGTGACACTAATTGCGGAATGATCTCTCCCTGTCCTTATCTCGACTCTAAAGCCTCTCAACATGTATTTTCTCCCCTGTCCAGCTAAGAGGGGAGTGATAGAGCAACTTTGGTGGGAGTCTGGCCTCCAGCCAGGGTCAAACCACCACAGTTCTACATCAACTTGATGATTCTGGGGGGTGGTTGAAGTAGAACTCTTAGGACAGCCTAAAAGAATCCTACCTTCAGATTTTAGTGTGGCAATCATCTGAACTTAACAAGTGTATTCAATACATATTACTTCAATTCAAAATTTGTATTTGTATAGTTCTAAAGTTGTTCAAGAGGGACAGTTGAGGTGAATATGTTGCACTATACGTAAGGGAGATATTTGATTGCACAGCCCTTACAGTTAGTGAAGATGTGGCTGAGAGCCTCTGGGTGAGGATTATGGGGATAGAAAACAAAGATGTGGCAAGTATCTACTACCAGTTGACTACCTAGGGTGTAAGCTCTGATGAGTTGTTCCGTGGGGAATTATGAGAAATCTCTGGATCAGTAGCCTTTGTCCTTATGAGAGATTTCAACTTCCCAGACATCAGCTGGAAATATCATACTGATATCTATAGAGCAGAATTTTCCACTTTACAGGGACAGAAACGTGTTTGGGTTAGTGCTTAGACACTGTTTAAATTAGGGCTAAATTTAGTGCTTTGCTTTGCTAACAACTCTACCTTTGAAGAAGAGCTGACAGACTGATAAAGAGGACAGATTCTGCACCAGCAGATGCCAGAGCCGGGGCATTGCCAGAGAAGCCTGAAGTCAGCAAAAACTGAGGGAAAGGAAAAGGTGGCACACATAAACTATAACTAAACTACATATTAGGGATGCAGAAGTAATAGCTGAAATTAAAAATTTGAAATTACATGGGATCTTTGTTGTATCTCACCAGAATTTCTACTGTTTGAAACAGGATTAACAATGGCTATGGCATATGGCAAAAAGACATTTTGGGGTGCTTATAAACACTAATTGACTTGTTAAAATTAAATTGGAAGCCTGAGTAGGGAGAAAGGGGCAAGACCTCACACAGTGTCATGGTTAAAACTTATTGAGAAACAATTTGAAATGAGTTAAACGTATTTTACATGTGGGCTTTGTTTCAAAGGGAACAATCATGTAAGAAAAACTGTTTACACTTCCAAACCAAATGCCCATCCACTAGGGTGTAATGCTAAAATTATCTTCTCCTCCTTTTACAGTAAGCATCAGTTCCCTGAAGAGAATTCAACATTACTAAACTTCAAACGAAAGAGCTAAATTGCACTTAGCTATACTAACATTTTATGATAAAAAGAGTCTATGTAGATTTCCTAGATTACTCTTTAGAGAAAGCTCTGGTTAATAGAAATTTACCATAAAAGGAACTTTAGGAATCTTTGGCATGTTATTTTAGATCGAAGTTCAGTATTTTGGTGCTGTAATGCCTAAGTTAAATTTGTTTCCTTTAAAAATTACTCAAGAATCTATGACTTAATCATACTGCTCTCATGAAAAACTCCCCACACATTACAATGAGAAATATAATCTATCTAGAAATCCATCTCTCCATCTATAAGAAAAACAAAATATTAATATAATAGGGGTGTTTCAAGGTCTTCATATGATAGGTAACACTGAAAACTACAAACACATTCACAAAACATTAGCAATCAAAGTATATATTGACCAAGAAAAATTGAGGTTAAAAAGTTTCCTTTGGGGTTTTTCTATGGAAAGTTGCAGCAATATTGATGGTAGATTAATATGGACAAGCACATATCTGCAGTTTTACTGGGAATTATATACAGAGATATGTATGTATGAAAAATTCACAAGATTTATTAAGTTTAAAGTAATGATGTCACTTCCCAATCCGATTTCTTTAAACAGTTTATAACTTACTTCCTTATTGGTACAGCATAGAATACTCAGTCACTTTTTAACACTGCAGACTGAGATGTTTATTTAAACAAAAAAAAGAAGGTACCAGAATTTGAACATGATAAAATAAAATTATGTGTGGTCACTTACATAAAAGATTTCTTGCATGTAATAATGCAAATAATAGGTTATGTTGCTGTGTGCTAAGACTTTTTCAAGAATTTTGAATTTTAATTATTAACAAGTTTTGTCTTTGATCTCTACAAGCATTGAGCAGTGTCATGATTTAACCCCAATTGTCAACTCAACCTCACACAGCCAGTCCCTCCGTCCCTCCTTGAAGTGGGATGGGAAAGAGAATCGGAAGGGTAACAGTGAGAACACTCGTAGGTTGAGATAAAGACAGTTTAACATGCAGAGAAAAAGCTGTGGATACAAGCAAAGCAAAACAAGAGCTTAATTCTCCACTTCCTATGGACAGGCAGGTGTTCAGCCACTTCCAGCAAGGCAAGGTTCCATCACAGGTATCAGCTACCTGAGAAAACAAACACCATCACTTTGAATGCCCCCTCTTCCTTCCCTGGATTTATACTTATATATTTCATGATGTTGTATGGTATGGGAAAACCCTTTGGTCAGTTTGTGTCAGTGGTCCTGGCTGTCACCTCCCTCCTTCTTGTGCACCATGAGCCTACTCACTGGTGGGGTGGGATGAGAATCACGAGAGGCCCTGATTCTGTGTAAGCACTGTGTAATAAACACTCTTCTTTGGTCACAAATCCAAAACACTGCACCATAGAAGCTCATATGAGAAAAATTAACTCTATTGCAGCTGATACTAGGAACAATACAGTAGATATCCACTGGCAAGGATCCATCACAATTCCTAATTACCCAGGTAAAAGTTTCATAATTTATATCTTATGGTAGTGGCAAAGAAGTAAATGTCTATCAGATATATCCCAAGTTATTAAAAAGAATCACATTTTCTTACACAAAATTCATTCAAAAAATCAAGTTAAATAAATTGAATATATCACACACACATTTTCCTTGTATAGTAATGTACTTGCAACAGAAAGAGATAATATTTTAGCATTATTGAAACATTTTCTCTGAGTAAACAGATGAACTATTCTAAAGCACAGTAAAATTTTACTGCTTATATGAAAGACTGCAGAGCTAATAATAAGTTCGTTCATAAAAAATAATGACTGCCTGAGAAATTTGTAGCTGCCATGGCAAGAAAAATACCTCTATAAAGTCTAATAATTTGCTGAAAATAACTAGAATATTATTAACACAGAAATCTGATTATTTTATATTTTCAAGTTTCTCCTTCAAGCCATCAATAAGGGTACTAAATACAATATGCAGCATAATGCGCATATGCGCTATATAGTACCAGGAGGTGGTTGGTGACAGCCAACATGGCTTCACCAAGGGCAGATCGTGCCTGACCAACCTGGTGGCCTTTTATGACGGGGTGACAGCATCGGTGGATAAGGGACGACCAATGGATGTCATCTACCTGGACTTGTGCAAAGCCTTTGACACTGTCCCTCACGACATTCTTCTCTCTAAACTAGAGAGGCATGGGTTTGACGGGTGGACCACTCGGTGGATAAGGAACTGGCTGAATGGCTGCACTCAGAGAGTGGTGGTCAACGGCTCAATGTTCAAGTGGAGACCGGTCACGAGTGGCATCCCTCAGGGGTCCGTGTTGGGCCCGGCCCTATTCAACATCTTTGTCGGTGACATGGACAGTGGGATGGAGTGCACCCTCAATTGGCGACACCAAACTGTGTGGTGCTGTCGACATGCTGAAGGGGAGGGATGCCATCCAGAGGGACCTTGACAGGCTGGAGAGGTGGGCCCGTGCCAACCTCATGAGGTTCAACCAGGCCAAGTGCAAGGTCCTGCATCTGGGTCGGGGCAATCCCAGGCACAACTACAGACTGGGCGGAGAGTGGCTCCAGAGCAGCCCTGAGGAGAAGGACTTGGGAGTACTGGTGGATGAGAGACTCAACATGAGCCAACAATGTGCTCTTGCGGCCCAGAAGGCCAACCGCATCCTGGGCTGCATCAAAAGAAGCGTGGCCAGCAGGTCGAGGGAGGTGATTCTCCGCCTCTACTCTGCCCTCGTGAGACCTCACCTGGAGTACTGTGTCCAGTTCTGGAACCCCCAACATAAGAAGGACATGGACCAGTTGGAGAGGGTCCAGAGGAGGGCCACAAAGATGATAAAGGGGCTGGAGCACCTTTCCTACAAGGACAGGCTGAGAGAATTGGGGCTGCTCAGCCTGGAGAAGAGGAGGCTCCGGGGAGACCTTCTAGCAGTCTTCCAGTACCTCAAGGGGGCCTACAAGAAAGATGGGGAGAGGCTGTTCAGTAGGGCCTGTTGTGACAGGACAAGGGGTAATGTTTTTTTTTAAATAGAGGGAGGGAGATTTAGATTGGATATTAGAAAAAAGTTCTTTACTGTGAGAGTGGTGGAGCACTGGAACAGGTTGCCCAGGGAGGTGGTGGATGCCCCATCCCTGGAGACATTCAAGGCCAGGTTGAATGAGGCCCTGAGCAAGCTGATCTAGTTGGGGGTGTCCCTGCTTCTTGCGGGGGGGTTGGACTAGATGACCTCTAGGAGTCCCTTCCAACTCTAATCGTTCTATGTTTCTCTGATTCTTTTCTACTTATTTTTTTAATTTAATTTGTAAGGGAGTTTTGGGCCATATGGACTGTTGGTTGAATTTTTTACACACCATTTGCTTGTGAGGATAAAAAGAATGATTTATATATACATATATCAAACTAATTCCTAAACAGTGTAATTACTTTCACACTAACCTAACGCCATGTGATTTTGAAAATGGTGGATTTTCTGTCACCTGCTTATAACCTGTCAATGACATTGTGAAAAGACAAGAAGGCTAATGCCTCGATAAAACTGGATCAAGAATTTAAAAAAAAAATCAGATGTCAATAGCCATTAGATATTGATCAAACTCGTGTAGTACCTTAAGAAGTATATTCTATGCAGTAGTTACTATTGAATGTTGTTTCTTTTAATATCTAAACCAAGTAAAATTAATTGAAGAAACAGTGAAGAACAGTGAATTTAATTTTGTGATCAGCTAATACAAATTTGTGTAAGGGAAAAGGAACTCTGCTAACTCATACAAAGCAATAAGTGAAACTGAATGGGGTTTTGATTTGCTCTGTAAATAAAGTTACAATAAAAATATTATTTAATGTTGACAGTTCTGAAGTACTGAATACAGGGTAAATCAGTAGAATATTTTTTGTTGTTGTTTTATCAGAGCCATTTTATGAGCTTGACATATTTTATTCAAGAGTACCGCTCTACAAGTGTCTACATACTGTGGAAGCATCAGATGAGATTCAAAAAATCCTACAGCTAAAACATAAATACAGAGAGAATGGGTACAGAATAAAATCTATTTCACTCTGCTGTTTCCACAGAAATATTTTCACACTTGCTTTTCTCATCCCAGCAATTGTAACAGTAAAAAGGGTTGACTACTAGATTGAGATCCTCAGACTTGCAAAAAAGAGTGGAAAGTCAGAATTCAAAGATGTAGCCTGGAGTTGGATAGTTAGATCCAAGGAAGGAGAAAACAAAACTCTATCATATTTAAATATAAGAAGACAAAATGAGTTTCAGACATAATATTACAAAAAAGAAGTTCTGAATAGCAAAAAAAACTCCACCCCGATCCCATATCTACAACGATGATCATTTGTATCTCAATAAGATATCTATGCTTGCTCAGTTCTCTAATTTAGCCTAGAAATCCCCTGACAAGTTCCTGTTGAAGTAGAAGAAATAATTTTCAAGGCTAGTTCACTTTAGAAGTGTTGAAAATTAAATACTAACAATTGTTTTTCCATTGCATCAAACTAATTATAATATAGTCATAACATCCCTGAATAGCTTTATCATATATTATGCCCTTGAATATTTATTATATTCTTAAACATCTGTACTAATAAAGATCTTTGTTATCTCTGTATCACACCTTTACTTGTTTAACAGATCATATAACTAGTCCCTTGTCTTGTCTAAGAAAATTTTTGCAAATGATTTATTTTCTTCTTTTCAGTTAACCTACAGAAAACTATCACTGTTTCTCCCCCCAACCACGTAACTGCGATACTCTTAAGACCATTATTCTATTCCTTTTTCTAGATCAAGGAATACAATACTATCAACATACTTTCAAATGCCTTTTACATCATTCATATTGCTCTTGTATGAGTTTCTCCAATTTGTCTGTGTTATTCTCAAATTTAGAGGCAGCAAGCAAGCACAGTTCATGAGTCCATAGGGGACAACTTCTGTATGATTGTACAAGCAATTCTTCTGATAGCACATTTCGGAAGGGTACTTCCCTTTCTGGTGATGGCATTTTTTAATATGTTTTATTTTCTGCACATACTCTGCTGAAACTCCTAACCCTTTCTTGCTGTATTTCTGACTGACTGGCATATTAATGAACATTTGCAACCTGTCCATTTGGGGGTTTCTTATTATTTTTTATACCAATTTCCATTTGTTTTTACTATTTTAACAATTTCAGATAATTTCTATTAGGCATACATTTTAGTGATAATGTTGTTCTTATATGATGCCAACATTTTGGACTTTCTGTACTATTTATTAGGCTTTGCTAATTATTTTACCTAATACCAGACAAAACCAAACTTCTATAGGAATTTATTCCTCCTTCTATTTTCACTGCAGTATATGATAATTAGGCTATGCTTTATCAAGTACTTCTGCCATCAATTTGCTATAACAATCTAATGAATACTTACTTCTTATCAGCCATATTGTGGTAGAACCCTTGGTGGCGCTAAGCTAGATCATACCTTTGCCTTTAACTTCCATCCTAGGCAAGTTACCCTGTCAGGGAAGAAAATTACATTGATTTATTTGGCCAAAGCAGAGACCTATTGCACTCATAAAAGCGGAAGCACTCTAAATAGGATTTGATCCATATGAATTAGTCTTAATCTTGGACTTAAGCACACTAGTGTTATATAACTGTATAGGCATTTATTAATTCAGTGGCCTAGTGAAAACAGTGTAGCTTTTGCATGGCTTCAAGTGACAAATTCCAATCTACTGTGGTGGTTTGACCATAGCTGGAGGCCAGATGCCCAACCAAACCCACTCTATCACTTCCCTCCTTAGCTGGACAGGGGTAAAATATAATGAAACGCTTATGGGCCAAGATAAGGACAGGGAGAGATCATTCAGCAATTACCTGTGATGGGCAAAACAGACACAACAGGGAATAAAATGTATCTAATTTATTACTCAATCAAAACAGAGTAGGATGATGAGAAATAAAACTAAATCTTAAAACATCATTCCCCACCCCTCCCTTCTTTCCAGTCTCAGCTTCATTCCTGATTTCTCTTCCTCCTCCCCTCAAGCAGCACAGGAGGACAGGGGTTAGTGGTTACAGTCATTTTACCACCCCTTTTTTTGTCCCTCCTTCCTTCCTTCCTCCTCAGGGAGAGGACTCCTCACACTCTTCTGCTCCAGCGTGGGGTCCCACCCACGCAGACAGTCTTCCATCAACCTCATCAACATGAGTCCGTCCCATAGGGACTTCACCATAAGATGTCAAGAATCCCATAAAGGGGGGTAGTTGGGGAGAGGTAGGTCCACAAATCTCTGGGTTGATCTGGGAGCTGGCTGAGCATCCAGTTGGTCATTAGGTTGGCAAAGTGCCTTGTGTTGTCACCTGTTGTGTGTATGCTATTATAAGTTTTATCATTGTTATTTTTCTCTCCCTTTTCTGTCCCAGTAAATTGTCCCTGTCCCAACCTCTGTGGTGTGCCTTTGTCTTCAAAGTTTCTCCCCACCATAGGAGAGGGCTGAGTGAGAGGTACATGGTGCTCAGCTAACAGCTGGGGCTGAACCACTTATGCACACATAAATGCACAGATAGTTTATATTAATAATTTTGAAACATCACTAAATTTGTTGAAAATGTTAACAATTAACTAAACAACCCTTGTCCTAATAATATCTGAAGTTAGAATTATAGTGTGTCTCATTAAAACTAAAACACATTAGTTTTTTTATTTCAGATCAGGCATGTTTACAGTGCACAGGCATGTTCACAGTGCACAAATCATTCCCTTTCACATGAAAACTAAACTAAAAAAAAAGTATAAAGGAGTGAGCTCTTGATATCAACAGGTATTCAGTTCACAGAGCTGGGCTAAAACTAGTCCATAGTAAGCTGCTCTCCCTAACTCCAGGCTAATGTAATTCTTGGGTTCTCCAAACCAATTGCTTAATTCATTTATTTCACTCTACCTGCTAATATAGAAATAAATGTAAGTATCCAAGATTTGATTAAGCGATACAGACATCTCTACCAAATAATTCCTAATTTTCATCCACTATTTTTTTCTCTCTCAGTCAAGAATAAATAATATGAAAACTTCAAAGTAGTTCTCATAGTAGAAATGAAGAACTCTAGATTGCCAGAAAAGTTGAGAGCAGTTGAGAGAAAAGAACACAAAGAAGTATCCTAAAACAAAAACATGGTTATTTAAAATTATTTTTTCCCATTAATATTGCAACAAAATCAGCATATTCCTGGGAAATACTTCAGCTGCACAGAGAAGTTTAGATGCCACCCTCCCTAGAAGTGTTCAAGGCCAGGTTGAAAGGTACTTTGGGCAACCTGGTCTAGTAATGGAGGGTGTCCCTGCACATGGCAAGGAGGTTGTAACTAGGTGATCTTTAAGGTCCCTTTGGCCCAAACTATTGTATGATTCTAAATTTGGTTAAAAGGTGTTTAAGAAAAAAAAAAAAGCTATTTAAAAAAAAAATATGTACATATAGTTGAGTATTATTGGCTGTACTTGTGTGTTTTATCCTAAAAATATATTTAATATGCTAAAATATGTTCTAAATTTATATATATAGCATTATATTATACAAATCATAATTCATTTATTTATTTATATTTATACAAAATATAAGATTAAATTAGATTAAATATTAACAACTAGGGAATTTTCTCCTTAGCAGGAGATATAACTACGTGTATAGTAAACTGGTGGAAGATCAAAGAAAAAATTTTACAGGCTTTCTACCAATATCTGAAAGACAGATTTACTTTTAGGCTTTATACTATATTCCTTATTCTTTTAAGAAACTGTTCTTACCATCAGGTGTCATAATGCAACACGTAACCTATCCACCAGAATCAGCTCCTTTTTGAAAATATCTTCACATATTCTTAGAATTTAATTAAAGGAAAAAAATCAATCTTGATTGTGAGTATAACTGAAAACAGCCCTTGAAGCTTCAATATTGACTTCCCCCCAGTAATAAACAAATTTTGATACTAAAGCAAGTCAGGTTAGCGAGGCATTCTATGGCTCTGGCTCCAGTTTCAGTGACGCTGCCATGTTTTACACGCTTTTAGAAAGGCACAGGTGATGGTGTTTTTTACTTTTTCCTCAACAAAATTGACATCAATATTTGACATACTCACCCCAGACCTTCATAAATAAAGAAGAGAAATAAGCATTTTTAGAAAAGGAAATGATAAGCCTAAACTCTTTTAAACTTTTGCATAAAGATGTGATGAATCATCCCCTAAGAGTAGCTACTAATCCCCACTAATTATAGAAGAAGTATAAAGTAATGAGCTCAAATACAAACATCCATAATTTTGAAAGATTAATCTCTTCCAAACTATCAGGCAATGGGCAAATCAGTTTTATGATACAACCTTTTGGTTTTCAAAGAACTTATTTTTTTTCCCTATTGTTCAGAGAACTACTGAAATGGTAAGAAATTTTTTTTCACAATCTTTGCAGTATTTTAAGTGATGGTTGGACTAGATGATCTTGGAGATCTATTTCTACATTAATGATTCTGTGATTCTTTCATTCTATATATTTTATCACTTTGTTTGTAAGTTTCTTTCCTTAAGGTAAAATTCTTTAAGTAACAAGCTAGATAAATCTATTCATGAATTCAGCTTCATGCAAAACAGGTCCTTAAGAGGTATTCAGACATTTTCTTCTTCCTTTTTTACATTTTCTTTATATATTCATTCCTTTCGGCCTGCTATCACAATTTCATATCATCTATAGAACAGAATAGTAGGCACTGGAAAGGACCTCTCAAGGTCATCTAGTCCAATGCCCTTGATAAATCAGGGTCTCCTAGAGCAAGAAACACTGTTTCCTGTTCAAGCAGGTCTTTAATATCTTAAGAGAAGAAGATTCCACATGCTCTCTAGCCATCCTGTTCCAGTGCTCTGTCACCCAAAGAGTAAAGACTTTTTTTTTTCTCATATTGAGCTGTAGTTTCCAATTTGCACCTATTGTCCTTTGTCCTACTGCCGGGTACCACTGAAAAGACTCTGTTCCCTCTGGACTTCCACCCTTTTGGTATTAATAAGTGTTGATCAGGTCCCCTCTCAGTCTTCTTTTCTCCAGACCAAACAGACCCAGGTCTCTCAGCCTCTCCTCAAAAGAGTGATGCTCCAGTCCCCTAATTATCCCTGTAGACATCTGTTGGACTGTGTCCAGTAGTTCTGTTTCTTGAACTCAGGGGCCCTGAACTGGACAAGGCTCTCCAGTAGTGGCAGAGTAGAGGGGGAGGAGAAGCTCCCTAACTTGCTGGAGACACTCTTCTTAACTGCATCCCAATATACTATTGGCCTTGGCCACAAGGCCAGAATGCTGGTTCATACTTCACTTGTGTCCACCAGGACTCCCAGGTCCTTCTTCAAAGAGCCACTTCCAAGCAGGTCAACCTGTAACCTGTACTGGTGCTTGAGGTTATTCTTCGTAGGTGCAGTGAGGTGCCCTTGTTGAATTTCATTAGAACACTCTCTGCCCAGCTTTCTAGCCTGTCCAGGTCTCTATGAATACACTCCCCTTACAGTGCATCTGCTACTCCTTCCAACTTTGTTTTGTTAGCAAACTTGCTGAGGGTACATTTTCTCTCCTTGTCTGGATTCTTGTCTATGTTGAATAGCAAATATATTTTCTCTACCACTTATTTTAAGTTTCATAGTTAAGTATTTACATTTCCACATGATCTTTGATAGTAAGAAAATGGCAAAAAAAAGTGTTTTTCACTTTGGAAAATACAAACACCCCCCTTCCCCCCCCCAAACAAAAAAAAAGAAAACAAAACAAAAAATAAAATGAAATAAAAAACCCCAAACATTTTCCATCAATGTCTGCAATTTTATTGAACTTTGTGCCTTGTTACTTTCCCATAGCCTACAGCAAACCACAAAATTCAGTAATATAATCAGAAACTTAGTATACTGTGAGGGCTCCAATGTTTCAGAAGACTATACAGTGCATCTTTCACCCCTAAGTCATTGGCTTGAATGTAGCAGAGGGTCATAGCGATCGAAAAGCCAGCACCTGGCCACTGTCCTAGAGCTGAAGTATGAATCAATAGCAGAAGTCAAATCACAGTGGACAAGCATCTATAACAGAGTATTAATGGTGTTAATTGGCAATCTCTGCTAGCAGAATGAAGACTGACATGAAGATGCAATTGCCTTCTGATCATTAGATGCAGTCCCCATGGGCTAGAGTTAACACATGAGTTAATATCAGGGGGAAACTTGCTGTCGATGCATCTGCTTGTGGTCATAAACAAATAATTTCAATTTGTATGGCTGTCATAAGCTAATATGCTTTTAAAAATTCATTTGTAAAGGAATAATGACTATCCTTTAAAAAAAAAGGATTTAAAATTGTGTTATTCTCTGCAAGAGGTAAATATCAGCATACATTCTATGATTACAATACTCCTTCCATCTTTTTGTGTTCAGGTAGATGCAGGGACATATTTGAATGGAAATCTTTAAATTTAGTATTATATTTCTCTAAACCTGGACTATGAAATATGCTTCTCAAGATATTTTCTTTAAGTATACTTGTGTCTTTGTCCTTATCAATAGTCAATTGGCCTTCTATTCTTGTTTTTTCTACTTGTTGCCTTCTTTGAACTTTTTCTCTGTTTTCAATGGTCATCTTAATTTCTCTATTACTCACTTACTCTATTGATTCTGCTTCCATTGATTATTTTTAAGACTGGATGACATGCTTTCCTCCTTAATACTTAGACTGTTACTGATGACATAGAAAACCACAGGACAGCCTCTGAAGAAATTCTGCTGACAGCAATCCTTGTCAGAAAAACATGCTTCCTCACAGGCTGCATTCTGAGTTTTGGGGCATATTCCAGAGAAAGTTGAGTGTTCCATGTCCTCTGATATTTTCTATGTCCAGAGAAAATAAATACATTGTGAAATTTCCTGTCACATATCAAGGTATCATGAACATGTGTGAGAAATGCTATTCTGTTCTTTTTTTTTTTAATCTACTGATTAAAATTGATTTACATTAATTTAGTACAAGTATATTTTATATTACACAGTGGTTTTACTTATGTCTTTGACCAATGCATGAAGTAAGCTAACTTTTTACTGCATTTTATCTCTTACCAAATAACCAAGGCCATTTTTGGCTGTGTAAGCAACTTAGTATATTCATTAAAGATATAATAAAAAGCTTTACTGGTTCGTTAAGATGAATAAGCTTTAACACCAATCTATGAATTTGGAGCTAGTTTATTACCACCATTTCCTGATTTAAGAATGTCTCCTTCTGCTCTCATCACAAATTTTCAAAGGTAAAATCCCCTCTTTTTTTTTTTTTTTTTCCTAGGGAATCCTTTCCATTGTTCTATCAGAATACTTTGACTTGTTTAAGTATGAGTATCCTCTAATCAAACTTCTAATCAAACTGATGATATAGAACGAGCACGGAGACCAATACCTTTTCTAGCATTTTGTGTCCCATTTATTAAACACTGAATGCAAATATGTTTCCCTAGATAGAAGGTTTGTTTTTCATTTCCTCTTACTTAACATAAACCATCACTATAAAACTCTCTGTGAACCTGGATAAATGTTAATTAAAAGCAGATAACCTCTGACATACAACTTGACTGGAATAGTTTTCATTTGCATGTGAACAGTTTTATCCCCAAGGACTATGCTGTGTGTCTTCGCTTGCAGAGTTGAGAAAATGTAACTCCCAGGTGGTCTGAACCATAAAGCTATTCCTATTTCCTAATTACTTAAAATTTTAATATATTTCATCCAGTCTACATAATTTATGGTTAATGTCTAGTCTTCCAAGACCACAAAGTTAAATGCAACATTATAATACAGCAAGAACAACCTTGTAGTTAGGGCTTAGAAGTTATGAGGTCTGTATCTGAGCCTCTGTTCTGCCACAGATTTCTTTCATGATTCAAAAGACACATATAACACTGCTTTTATGTATATCTCATCCTAAAATCCATTGATAACCTCCAGATGAAAGAACATGACCAAGCATCTTTACAAATCACCTCTTCTCCTCCTTCAGTTATTAAAAGAGAGAATGAATAGTGAGAAAAAATTAAAAAATCCCACTAGTTATTTTATTTTACTAGACTAAAATTCAGACAAATTTTATCATGATTTAGGAGAAATTCAAATTAACTTGAAACCAGTTATTTTCCTTGATGCAGATTCAACATGGATCTTGGTGAACTCCCAGCTTTCCATAGGTTTTCCTATTTGATTTCATTAAAAAAAAAATGTAACTAATGTCAAAATATTTAAAGATATTAAAAGGTTAGTATGGAATATTCTCCTGAAATTTTCTGGAAATCATAATACTTTCAGACCTGAAAAGCCCCAGAAGCAAAATAAGATCTTCTGTTATAAGTCATTGTATCACTGGAATATGCAGAAAATCATACCCTAACAGTGCAATGCAAGAGAAACACCTCACCAACTTTGACTTCAATAAATATGCTATTTAAAGTAAATGCACCACAAGATACACTAGGACTTCACATTCCGAACAGGAATAGAATTAATAAAATCCACACATCATTCTACTGTCAAGTACAACACCGATCTGGAATAGTTCTGGAGTTAAATTCACATGCAAAAATATATTTGCAGGTGAATAAATAATGAGGAATACTCTGGGTTTAATCCCTTTTCTGGTAGAAGAATGAAAATACATTCATAGTGACCTAAATGTAAGAGAATTATGTCCTCATTCTTTAGTCATGACATTTTTGGGGGAAAGTTTATGTGCATGAAAAGCATTTTCAATATTTTTCTATTTCCACCTCATTGAAAACCTTAAAACATCTTTTAAAAGTTGCCATTGCTTTTTTTTTTACAGAAATTACTACATTTACATTGTTTTTAATCACTTAGAAAATTAATATACTAACTAAATACTGAAATACAAAACAGTTTACATTGTTAACATTACTTAAAAATCAATAAGGAATGAGAAATTGACAAGAAGGCAATCTAACAAAAAGCAGGACATGAAGCTGCTTATTACCATAAGCTTGTGTCACTGGCAAAGAAGGCAGCAAAGTATGGAACTTGTTAAGTCAATGATGATATTACTCATTATCACTACAGCACTTAGGAAAAAAGTGGCAAGACATGACTGCCCTGTCTAATTTAAATTTTCATCTTTTCATTCATCTTTAATTTTCCTTTAATGTGGTGAGACCTGGCATGCTCAAAACATTTACACTGTTCTGGAAGCCGTCTGTAAGAGATATAAAACTAATGATCCAAACTGAAAGGAATGTCTGTGAAATGGGAATGTGAGTTGAGCCAAAATACTTTATTGCTATACTATATATACACTGAAAGGGTCAAGTTACTCTGTTAGTCTCCAAAGTGCTGGTTTAGATAGAAAGCTTGGGTATTGTTTTGGGGTTTTGGTGTTGGGTTCTTTTAGATTGTTTTTTGTTGGGGGTTTTTTGTCATCTGGCTAATTTTAAGTAAACAATAAGAAACAAGAACAGTCCTGTTGCATTAGACTAACAGCCCACTTAGCCCATTGTTATATAGTACTGAAAAGAGATGCTAAAGAAGGTATTTAAAAGCACTTAACTTAAGATACTTTTAAACTTCTAAACTTCTTTAGCTCATAGTGGTAGTCATGTCAAATCTTTTCTGCTGATATGTAGGTCTTCTATGGGATTTTAATAGCTTGTTCAAATGAAGCTGCTGTTGATATATAAGCTTTGCAAACTAGAAAATAGGGTGATTACATAGCCTAGTTAAATACACACGTTTAGATATGATATATTGGCCATGTCCATGTAGAAACCATTGAGGATTAACACACAGGAACTAAAACTATGAAATTGTAGAACTAGAGGAAAGAGGGAAAGAAGAGGGAGATAGAGATAAGAGCTATCTGAAAAAGATCCCAGTTATCTCAGTGTAGTCAGCACTTTGTTCCTGATTTATCCCATTTGATCAATTAGTAAGCAAGTACATCAATTACTGATGTGAGGCATCATACTGCTTACCTGGTGTTATGTTTTCCTATAATTGTATGGTAAAACAGAGCATGTGGGGAAAGAAAAATCTGTTGTCCTTGCTTCTGTCCTCTGCAGCTGTCCCATAAAACAGCTCATGTAACGTTTCTCATCCTCTTCATTCCCTGTTTTTGCAGACTTCTGTTAAACCCCCAGATGGTCTGCCAGCTTGAGAAAGCCTAGCAGACTCAACTGCCATAAGGAGCTGCTACATACTTTGTCCATCCTCATCAGACTTTCTTGAACTGTTTCCAAGTTCTACTATATCTTTTCTGAGATGCAGTTCTTACTCAAAACTATTCAGTAGTCAATATTCAGACAAATATGTAAATCATAGTATCATAGAATGGTTCGGGTTGGGTGGGGCCATTCAGTGGGATCATCTGGTTCTAATGCCACCTTGCCATGGGAAGGGACATCCTACACTAGACCAGGTTGCACAAAGCCCCATCCAACTTGGCTTTGAACACTACCAGGGAGGATACACCCAAAACTTCTCTAGGAAACCTCTTCTAGTGCCTCACCACGCTCACATGAAAGAATTTCTTTATTACCTCTAATCTAAATGCACACTCTCTTTGTTTAAACCTATTACTCCTTGTCCTTTCACTACAGTCCCTGATAAACTGTCACTCTCCAGCTTTCCTATAGGCCCCCTTTAGATACTGAAAGGCTGCTATAAGGTCTCCTTGTAGCCTTCTCTTCTCCAGGCTGAACAAGCCCAACTCTCTCAGCTTGTCTTCATAGGAGAGGTGCTCCAATTTTCTGATCACCTTTGTGCCCCTCCTCTGGACTCAGTCCAAAAACGCAATGTCTTTCCTGTACAGGGGACCCCAGATCTGGACACAGTAATCCAGGTGGGGCCTCACCAGAGCAGAGGGGCAGAATCAAGTCCCTTGACCTGCTAGACATGCTGGTTTTGATGCAGCCCAGGATCTGGTTGGTGTTCTGGGCTGTAAACACGCATTGCCGACTCATGTTTAGCTTTTTCATCCATCATTACACCCAAGTCCTTTTCCTCATGGCTGCTTTCAATCTATTCTCCACTCAGCCTGTAGTTGGGCTTGGGATTGCACTGGACAATGTGCAGGTCCTTACACTTGGCCTTGTTGCACTTTGCCTTGATGATTTCATTCATATGGCTTGGGTGGGCTCACACCTCAAGTCGGTCAAGGTCCCTCTGAATGGCATCCCTTCCCTCCAGTGTGTCAACTGAACCATGCAGCTTCGTGTTGTCAACAAATATGCTTATGGTGAACTCAATCCAACTGTCCATGTCACTGACAAAGATGCAAAAGAGTACCAGTCCTGGTACTGACTCCTGCGAAATGCACTCATCACTGGTCTTGATTTCAGCATTGAGCTGTTGACCGCAACTCTTTGAGTATGACTGTCTAACCAATTTCTTATGTACTGAGAAGTCCACTCATCCAATCCATGCCACTCCAATTTAGAGACAAAGATATACAGTCAGTGTCAAATGCTTTGTACAAGTCCAGACTGATGATGCCTGTCACTCTTTTTCTATAGTTTTGAGTTTGTGTGACAAGGTTTTGATAGTGGTGGTGGGGCTGCAGGGGTAACTTCTCTGAGAAGCTCCTAGAAATCTCTTCTAGGTCAGACACAACCAATACCAGCCAGCTCAAGGACCTGCTGCTGCCCACAGCCAAGCTAATAACAGTAGTAGCACCTCTGTGATAGAATATTTAACAAATAAGAAAACAAACAAACAAAAATTAGGAGCAGAATTTGCTGCCAGAGAAAAGAGTGAGATGTGAAAAAATTTGCAGATACCAAGGTCAGTGAAGGAAGGGGGGAGGAGACACTCCAGGTACAGGAGGAGAGATTCACCTGCAGCTCATGAAGTACACCATGGTGAAGTAGGCTTTTCCGCCACAACCCATGGAAGATGATAGAGAGCAATGCAATGAAACAAGCTACCATAGGTTTAGCCTTTACTGCACCTTAATTGGAAGTCAATGTTTTTCAGCTGACACAATCTGTGAAGGTGATAATGCAAGCATATATTACATTGAACAAGGCTACTTCAAGAAAAAAATGTTGTAACAGACATTATTTTTCCACATTCATTTTAGATATCTGCTTTAGAATTAAATTTATTTATGTCTTCTGTGTGTTTATTTTCATCCATTCACTATGAAGAACACCCAGAAGACTTCTTCATGAACACACTGACATTATACAGGTCTAGATCAAGACAGCTTAATTTTTAACCTTTATGATTAGGTTGCTTCCTCCTGCAATAGTTTATTTTTGCTGATAATAGATTTCCTTTATTTATCATAAAATCATAGAATAGTTTGTGTTGGAAGGGAACTTTCAAGATCAATTAGTATGTGCAGGAACTTCTTTCACCTGAATGGATTGTTCAAAGCCCCATTCAAACTGACCTTAAGCACTTCCAGTGATGAGTGTCAACAGTTCCCTAGGCAACTTCTTCCAGTGTTTCGCAACACTCATCACAAGAAATATCTACCTTAGATCATCAACTCAATCTGTATCACAAGTTGTCTCTTCATCCCTTCATCTGTTAAGATATGGTCCTGGCTTTAGGTTTGCTGTTTTGCTGGGGGGGGTTGTTTGGTTGTTTTTTTCAGACGATTTATGAATATATAGAAGCTGAAGTCCCAGCAGAAATTTCCCAGGTGAAATTTTCAATATGAAAGCTAGTCATTTATCCCTATCTTTTGATTCCTATCTTCTCACCACAAGATTAGCATTCCCCAACAGCTTTGTCTCCTTAAAAGATTTATACATAAAAGCCGCATAAAAACATTGGCAATTTTTGTTTTCAAGTGTATGCAAATAATTTAGCTGCATACACAGTCATTCCTTAAAAAATGTAGTAGATTTTCTGGTCATGATTCTGACTTGTTAGGCATGATTAGATTTAAGAAACAGGCTAGTTTTCTTTCAAAGAAATATACCAGAAGATATAAATCCTTGTGTTTTATCAGAACACAGAAAAATATCTAGACTGCAGTAACTCTCTAAACTGGGAAATTCAAATCTGCTGATTCGCAAAGATCCAAGTTAGCCTGGAGATAATGTAGTGATAATGATCTGATTACTTAGAAGAATTCTGGGAGCTTCAGTAAGATCCATCTAATCAGATCGGAATTTAAGAATCTGTAAATTTTAAAGTCAGAAGCAGACCATCAGGATCAAATTCTAATATCAAATAAGCAATATCCACACACTAGAGCAATAGTGTCTACATACCTGTGTCTGAGTAGAAATGTAAATCTTTTGAACTAAGCAATGCTGTTGTATAAATCATGAAGTTGGCATTCTGGAAAATATCCTGGTGGCTGCAATACATTCCATGCCAAGTCCAAGGATTTAAAAATCTGGCTTGCTGTGAGCAGACAGCTCACAGTCACAGAAGAAAGAATAGTCATACCCCAGAAGCCAAGCATATTGCATTAGCAATGAGAAAATTCATAATGGCTTATTCTTTACAGCAGCAACTGCTGCTGTAATTTGTACAAATGCTAATAGACATTCACTTTCTGGTATGAGTTTCAAAGGATGAAGTCACACAAAAGCTTAATTTTTTTAATTTATTCAAATGTAGAATGATAACATACATCTTAAATGGATTCTGGATCTTTGAGGAACTTACTTTACGCAAACAATGTGAGCCTAGTAATTTTACTAGTGTAAATTTTACAAGTTAAAAAGATCTTTTGTTTTATAATACCATATATAATACTAGCTATATTCACTGTATACCCAAAGCAGCACACAGAGTCTGTGAGTAACACTGCTGATTATATGTAAGAATAATCTAAACTAGGTAGTCTGTTTCTTTCTTTTTCCTCAGAAAGAATGAAGAAGAAATAATAAAAACTTAAAGTCTCTGCAATAAAATTTCCTAAAATAGATCAAAGTGGCCTCCTGTTTCAACTTTGTACCTCTTTTTTACTACTATGGCAGTTTAGAGAAAACATTTGGATTTTTCTGACCGACTGGGTAGTCACATACTTAAGACTTCTTAGAAGATGACATAAGGAACAAGCAATTGACCAGGAGAGAACCCTGGAATCCAATCAGTGCAGAAAGAGTAATAACAAATGACACCTCAGATATAAATCAGATATATTAATTACACCAGCATGGCAACTACGTAAATAAAAATAAGCTATTTAATGTGTGCTACTACCAGAAAAAAAAACCAAACCCAGAGATAATGCATGCCTTCAGCAATTAGTGATTTATCTTAAAGAGTAGTAGTCTGTGAAGTGTAAATCTCAAGAGTAGCAGACCACCGAAAGCTGTATGCTGAGTAGCCACGAGCTGACTGACCTTTTCTTTGCAACTGCCTATGACCTTGAAACATCCTTTTTAAAAAAAAATCACTCTGAAAAGAAAGATTAAAAATATTTTTTTAAATTGAACTCATACAATTGATGTAAAAAGATGTAGAGTGCGAATTTTTCATTGTTGAACAAAATTGATGAAATTATTGCCAAGTCATTTTTTCAATCATGGACACAAAGGCAAGCCAAATAATGACACAGGAGTAAACTTACAACAAACTCTTGGAAATGTGTGCACTAATAAACATCTAGGTCTACAATTCTCATCTACACCTCATTAGAGAGGAAAACTAAACTAAATAGTTTGCAGTAAGGACAGTCTGTGCAAAGAAGACAACCTGTTCTAGCCAGTGTTTTTTGAAATGTGGAGAAGAAATATATAAATATGTTTGATGAGAAATGAAACTGAATGTGTTGTAAGGAAAACCAAGGTCTTCTTTTAGGTAGCAAAATACAATTCAAAGTGCAATTACACATCTAAAATTAGAAAGAGGTCAAACACACTATAATATTAACACTAATAGTTGTGTTCACCTAAATAGTATCAACTGAAACTATAGACAGCCTCACAGAGACTGGTTTTTGTTTCCTCTATTTTCTCCTGCTGTTCTGTGAAATAGCACCCATGTGAAAAGTAAGAGATTCAAATGAACTTGGTCAGTTATTTTAACTGCCTATGACCTTGAAACATCCTTTTAAAAAAAATCACTCTGAACTTGGTCAGTTATTTTAACTGACCAAGTTTGTTCATTTTTTAACTGATCAAGTTTGTTTATTTATGGCTGTCCCGTAAATAAAACTGCTGATCAGCAATGTGACTTTTGAGAGTGATGTGCTCTTTTACACTGAAACAAAATTTCTGATTTAATTGACCTATTGATAAGATCACAAAACCTGAACTAGAAATTAGTCTATTTGACTGCCAGATCAACAACACTTCCTAGAAAATATATTTGATCTGAAAAAAAAATTATGCTGAGTGTACGGTAACAATTATTCATGGTTGTGTTTTGTTTTTGTTTTTTTTTCACTGTGTCACCCAGTGACTGTAACTCTGCACAGAAAGGTTCCTAAGCTAATGTAATCACAAAGTATGCACCAGTAGTTCAGGAGTCATCTCCATATATGCCTTGTGCTGAATGTGTCAGTAACTTTACAGGAAGATCAACAAGTCAGCACTACAGAGAGGCTCCCTGCTCTTCTACATGCTCTGTTCTTCAAAAAGCAGAGGCTTCAAATAGCGAGTCAGGTTACATTCTGAGGGGTATTTTCAGCAGCACCGCTCTTCATAGTGAACCATGTTTAGACATATTTTGACATTGTTTCCTCCTGTACAGTTTTATCGTGTTGATCACTTATTTATCTTTCAGGGTCCATACAATATATGCCACCAAGGACATTAACAAAACTGTCATTTTCCAGGCCTCTCAGTATGATTCCTCTGCTGTTCTCAGCTTCTACAGATTGTTACAACATACTTGCTCACAGAATGAAGCAGATGTGACCAAACCGTGTGTTCTTTAATCTCACTCACTATAAAGTTGTGGATTAGCTTTGAAGAGGTCTCTCTGGTTTCTAAAGTCTTTTAACAATGTGGAATGGCAAGATTCAAGACTTCTCTGAAGCAATTCTAACAGGGATTTATGTTGTTAAACCAAATGTTTTAAGGTTAAATACAGAAGGAACTTCTGTTACAGAGAATTTACAGGGTGCAGAAGCTAATCTCACAGGACGTTAATTAGCCTAACCTATTAACACACTATAAAAATAAATCACAAAGAAATTTCACAGAATCATAGAAAAGGTTGAGGTTGGAGGGACCCTGGATGTTGATAGGTCCAATCCCACTGCTCAAGCAGGGCCACCTAGACCTAGATGCCTAGGACTATGTCCAGATAGTTTTTGTATATCTCCAAGGGTGGAGACTCCACAATCATTCTGGACAACTTGTACCAGTTTTCAATCACCCTCAAAAGGAAAAAAAGTGTGTCCTGATGTTTTGTGTGCATTGCCTCTGATCCTGTCACTGGAACCACTGAGAAGAACCTGGATCTGTCCCGTTTTCACCCTTAGGCATTTATATACCAGATCCCATTCTCTCATCTGTACTGAACAATACCAGTGCTCTCAGCATTTCCTCATTAGAAAGATGAAGCCCTTTCAACATCTTGATAGCCCTCTGTTAGACTTTGCCCAGTATGTCCACAATACTATTATATTGGACCAGTACTCCAGGAGTTGAGTCACAAGTGCTGAGTAGAAGGGAGGGAAGGATCACCTCCTATGACCTGCTGGCAATACTTTTGCCTACTGCAACCTTGCGTCAAAGGCACACTACTGGCTCCTGTTCAACCTGGTTTTCACAAGGACCCAGAAAATCTTTTCTGTAAATCTGCTTTCTAGCTAGTTGGCATTCAACATATATTAGTGCATGGGATTGTTCCTCCCCAGGGGCAGGACTCTGAACTTCTCCTTGTTGAACTTCATGAATCATAGAATAGCTCGAGTTGGAAGGGACTCCCAGAGGTCATCTAGTCCAACCCCCCCGCAAGAAGCAGGGACACCTGCATCAAGTTGTTCAAGCATGTTCAAGCATGACTTCCACATGCTGACTACTCCTGAAGATTTTCTTGTCTTTCATGTGCCTGCAAATGGTTTCCAGGATTAGTTGTCTCTACCATATATTAGAAGGCTGCTATAAGGTCCCTCACAGAGCCTTCTCTTCTCTAAGATAAACACCAGCTCTCTCAGCCCATCCTCACAGAAGAGTTGCTCCAGAACTTGGATCATTTTTGTGGCCCTTCTCTGGATGTGCTCCAACAGGTGCATATCCTTGTTATTGCTGAGGGCTCCAGAGCTGGACACAATATTCCAAGTGAGGTCTTATGAGAGCAGAGCTAAGGGGCAGAATCACGTGTCTCAGTCTGCTGGCCACCCTTCTTTTGATGCAGCCCAGGGTGTGGTTGGCCTCTAGGCTGCAGATACACATTGCTGGCTCATGTCCAGCTTTTCATCCAAGATTACTCACAAGTCATTCTCCTCAGGGCTGCTTTCAAGCACATCATCACCTAACCTGTATGGATAACACGGGTTGTCCCAAAACAGGTGCAGGACCCTGCACCTGGCTTGTTGAACCTCATGAAGTTTGATACTTATGCATTTTTAGAAACCCTTCTTGTTGATTTTGTCATCCCTTGCTAAAAGTTTAGTCCCAGGTGGGCTTTGGCTTTCCTAACCTCATTCTTGCTGCTAGATTCCTCTCAGTGTATTGGTCTCTGCCTCTGCCCTCTGTATACTCTCTTTTTACACTTGACTTTTGCTAGAAGCTCATTGTCTATCCAGGCAGGGCTCCTGGCATTTTTGCCTCATTTCCTGCTCAATGTCAATGCTCAAATGACTCATAAGCCTGGTCTCTTCTATGCGTCAGATTTTGTAGCTGGACAATTCATATAAATTCTATTTTATAGACATTATGCAAATTTTTAACTATCCCTGTTCAATCAAATAGTCTGAGTATAAATGAATCCTGAAAAGCCATGGAAAAAACTTACAGTACACTAAACTGAACCTGTTGAACAATGCCTTGATCAAAAATCAACATTTCATTTTATTTTTTCTACTGAAAATTAAGCAAAAAATGTTGCAAAAGTAAAGATAACATTACAGTCTCAGTAAAGATGTCTTTTTTATAAAGAATTCTTGCTTTACAGAATCTAAAGAGGACTGTATGTTTTAGTTAGCAGCCAGATTATAGAATGGGCTACACTCTGTAAAAAAACTCTCTCCTCCCACTGTTACTAGCCCATTAGACCTCTTCTCTTATTCTTCTATGGAAATTTGCAGTTTTAAATAACTTATTGATAGACTAAATTGTTCTTTGCAACAATATGCATATTCATACAACAGTGGCATATGATGTTTATTGTTGTGGGTGACCGTGATAACCTCACAAGATCAAATGTATTTTGATAGACATACAAAAAGGAAACTATTAAATTTGCACTTTTTTTTTTTTGTTAGCTCTTGCTTACAGTCCAGCTGTGTTGAAATACTGTTAATGAGCATAACTCAGTTTCATTTAAATAATGCTAATCATTATTTACTGTCACAAATGAGATGACTTCAATTTATGGGAACTGTCTGAGAACAGTGTATTTTTATATAGCTGGTCCTGTCTCATCTTTGTCGCGTTATTAATGTAATGAAGAAAATGTTTTCCATGACAAGTTTCTGCACTTATCTACTAATTCAGTTATAGTGCTATAGCGTATTGTCTGTGACCTGCAAAGTAAAACTGAGGACAGAAAAGATTAATATAAGTGCAGTAAGGAGAGAAGATGGGAAATTACGTGTAGTACAGATCATACAAGTTAATACTTCTAATTAATTAATTAACTTAATAATAAATTTAATAATAAGCTAAAATTTAAGATATCCTGAACTGAAGTTCTATTACTCATTTAGGCCTGACTATTAAGGGTTTTCAAAAGCTGCATCAGTAATAACAGGATATTACATATACCTCTAATATTGATGTTTTAAGACCAAAGAAAAAGCCTTTCACATACCTTCTAATAATGAAATGCATTACAATTGCTTAGAAATTGTGACTTTCTTAAGAATTCTGTCCATAAAACTCAACTGCAAACATAACTGCTGGGTCTGTCAGAATCATGATCATATCTAAACATTCTAAATGTTATGATTGTAGGACCACTGGATCTACTGAAAATACAATATTACTTAATTTTATGTGTCCTGAAATACTTCTGAAGACTACAGAGAACTCTTTCTAAACATCATAGACTCTGTCAGAATAAACAATCTCAAGTGCTTGCTATAAAGTTCTATTCTTTGTTCTAAACATTTTTTTGTTAACAATTGAACTCATTTCCTCCAGCAGATATTACAATTTATTACTGTTGAAACCATCCATTTCAGTGTTAGTTCATGGGTATTTACTACACTATCTACACTAATTATAACATCGCCAATGGAACAGAACATGTTCTTCTTCTCTTCACTGACTTATATCTCCTTCCCCTCTTAGCTCTGTCTCACTTGAGTCAGTGTTAGTTCCTTGTATGTCCCAAAGAAATAATACAAAGAGGCAGAAATCCACATACCCCCAACTTTAGTAGTTTTAAGGAAGGTACTAAAAGCAATCATTGATCAGCTCCCTCCCATCCCCCTTCCCACCACCTTAGTTTAATTTATTTTCAATAATATACTGGGGTCATCCAGATTAGCATTTTAATAAGGTAGGTTGTGTTCCATACTCACCTACCAGAGCTTTAAGGAAATGTGAACAGTGGAGGTCTTTCTTTTCCCTGTCACTACGATAAAGAAACTCCCTCCCATCATGGTAGTTACATAGAATGAGTTCTGGAGGACTGAAAGAACATAAAGGATAAAAACTACCTTGAAAAACAATTTTGCACATTGTGGTGTGACATTGCAGCACCTCCAAACACATGTCTCTGACACTGCTGAAAACTGAACAGTGCTCTTAGTATGGATAGTTCTCAGAGAAATCTTTTAACATGAACACAATCATACCAGTAATCTCTCTTCTGCTTCCTTTGTTAAACCTGAGGGAAAAGACTTACTGAAGATGCAACATTTTCAAGCGTTCTAATTATCCCAAGGAGATTGAAAGAATTAAACTGCACACAGTGACATGCTGCTTGATTACATTTTTAACATCTCATCCGTGTTCTTTAGTGACTTTTTTCCCTACCTGTTTTTTATTTAAGTTATAGCTTCCACTGTTTTGCTTTCCATATTTCGTGATTTTATTTCGTTATATTGAGATTCTCAGAGGCAAGGAGCGGAAAAGGTGAATTAAGAAACAGTCCTTGATAATCATGAAGACATGATCTTCATTCCTTCCCTTGACATGTCTGTTCATGTATTCATACAAATTGGGCCAGAGAGATATAGTTAGTAGAAAAAAATGTGGTTAGCCGTCTTTTTTTCTTTTTTCCCATGCTTGTAATCCCAGGGCTTTTTACAGATGAGAGTGATGAATTACTATCAACACAAGACAGCTTTTTTGATGTGTCCCCTTGTACATGAGAAACTGGGCTGAGACTACCTGAACTCATTTCTCTTGAGATTTTGAACAAGTATAAAAAATGGTTTTGTTTTGGGCTTGGTAGGCCTCAGAAATGAAAATGCCAGTATGTCGAGGACAACACATCAATCTAATTTGCTACCTGGGTTCCCAGCCCTATTCTTTCCCTACTGAAATTGCTGCACAATATGCGATACAAGATCAGCCATATTCCACTATTAAGCTGCAGTTCCTTTTAGGAAGTGTTTGTCTTTTTCCAAACAATTTTTGGATGGAAGGCTTTAGGTGCAAACAACTAGAGAAATACTAATTTCTTAATTTTAAAGTCATGAGAGGAACATATTTAATCAAAAGAGAGATGCACAGCCAAGTAGGAATTAAATCACGTGATGACATCAAATAACATTGTTTTTAATTGTTTTCACTAAAGAACAATTTGATATCTTACAGTGAGGTTATTCTGCTTTGTTATTTCCCTGTGTAATAAGGCAAAAAAAAACCCCAAACTCCAAACAAAAAAAAATGTTTATAAAATGTTTAAGTAAGGTAGCTTAGAGGCAAGTTGTGGTTACATGCAAATACTGTTTCTTCTTACTTTCATCAAGCCAAATGACAAGAATGATATCTGGTGCCTTCTGATTGGAATAGACACACTGGAAATAGGATTTTCCAGAGCACACAGGGTCAGCACAGAAAATTAATTTCTAGAGTACAGAAAGGTTGCATAGTTTCTCATTTCTATATAAGTATTATTGGGATAACAGCAGCATTTACATACACATTTTTTAAGACTTTGAGAATTAGCAAAAGTCTAGACTACTTTTATTAACGTGTTTATGAAAGTCTTTTCTTTTTGAGTACATGATAGCATCCATCATTAGCTAAGGTAATGAAGTGATAATATATACAACTCAAGATCAGTTCTAACAAAATTCTGCATCTCTGTTTATTTCCTCCTTCTTAGATTTCTTATACCCCAACTTCAGTACACTTCAGTACTCTCAGTCTTTAAGATTAAGAAAAACTACAGGTATTTTATGTATGAATGTTTCTTTGCATATGTGCATTTGCAAAGTGAGATGTATAAGGTAATTAAGAATGTTAATACAAATTTTAACTTGAAGTGCTATGCATTAATTCAGTTTCACAAAAATAAATTTATTCTAACTTGTATTCTAACTTTGTGCTGCACCATAACATGTACAAAATGTTGCACAGAAAGGTTACATTTTATCACAATTTCCTTGTGTCATAACTGTCAGGTTATCCACTGCAAAACAGAAGAATAATATCCACATTTGCTATAGTACAGGCTAAAGCTAGACCAGATCACTTCTATCAATCTATTGAGGAAATATTGATCTTTGCTGAGGTGAATAAATAATTTAAAACCCAACAGGATAAGATAAGGTTTGAAATACTGGCCCTCTGGGAAAACACTTTTTCATATTCACTGAAATACGAAATACACGTGCATCTGAGCTTGACTGCATCTGTCATCAGCATTCATAGCGTGCCTTTGTGGGAGAGCTTACTGCGGAGGGTTGCTGTAGGAAGCATGTTACACAAGAATACTGCAGCATGAACCCTACGGCCAAGGAAGGATTTCTTGCAATCAAATAAAGGCATGTGCTGAAGGCATATTGCAATGTCATTCTGAGTATAAATCACGCGAGCTGTACAGGAGAAACAATTCTAACCTGATTAATAGATTGGTATATATAATAGGTTGGTATATACACACTGGTAAGTGCAGTCTATTGCAAATCAAGCAGACATTAAAAACAGGCTGTTTGCCACTGTTAATTCCTGCTAATGAAGAAAAACATTATCCATTTGTATTTAAAGTGACAGTTGTGCCAACCTGACACCTAAAGAAGTTCAATCAAAGGAATCGAACTTTGTTACATTTGTACATTTTCTATAACTGCTAGAATGAATGGGCTGTAGCCTCAGCTTCCTTAAACAACTATGTCCGTGACAAACCATGTTATGTAGACAGATATTCAGACATACAGCTGTCTAAGCAACAAAAGATAACTATGGTAAAAGAGATTTATTTAGTTAGATTATTAGTCAATCAATGCTATGAAGAACTTGACTACCGAAGGTCCTATAAGGAGTCTAAGCTGCTAAATTGAGATTTAGGTGTAAACTGAATAACTACATCAACTGAAATGCTGAAAATCCCTTCTCATCTGCACCCCATAGGAGCTATTTCTGCACAGGATCTTGCTTTTCCTCTTCAGATTCTTTGAGATCCATAAATCTGTGTTTCTGCACACACAGAGATTTTTTAATAAAAATCAGCTTTATTAAAGCTTGGCAAACAATCCAATATTATCATTAAGGATTTCCCTGCAGACAAATGCTAGAGATCTATCCCTTGAGCTTGTTTTGATTCATACTGCATAAGGTTTTTTTACTTGAAAATCTCACGCACGCCCACAGTTCTATGTTCTGTCTTTGTCTCAGACAGTGGTAATCAGTGTAACTAGATGTCCTTGGGAAGCAAAACCTATGTGTTTGTCTGCTTGTTGAATAGACATTGTCCTCACACACGTAACAAAAACCAGTTCCTACACAGGGTATTGTGGTAGCAGCTGGCATCAGGTCAGTGCCCTCTTAAAGAAGAGTCAAAAAGACAGTGTGCCCACAGTAGTGTTACCCCATTTCCTTGGGCAATTTAAGTTTGTATCTTTCACTGCCCTAGAAACAGCTTTAACTGTCAAGATAACCTGTTCCTATATTTCCTTTGGTTAAAGCCTCATTTTATGAGTCGATGAGTTGCTCTCACATGCTGCTGAGGTGCTACAGTTAGAGTTCAAAATATTCAGCAGATGACAACTGATACCCAGAAACTTCCTGACTGGGATAGAATTTCAGCTCCTGTTTACAAAAATACTTGTGTGAGTGCAAGCAAATTGCTAGTCAGAAAAAAAACCAAGTGGTTTTCTTGCTGTGAAAAAGATACAAATACAAACAGCATATAAAACCACTTAATGTGTATGCACCCCCGAGTCTTTATTCTCAGAGTAAAAACAGTTTGAACGAAATAGGACAGATTGGGTGAAACACTCTTTCTTTAGATGAGACTTAAAATTTCAATTGAGAACACAGATAATCCAGTTATCTGATTTACAATTACATTATTCATTTGATCAAACCACTATATGCTTAAGGATATACATAATAAATATATAGACAGACACACATCTTCATAGCTCAGTGAGTTCGCATCTTTCCTTTCATATCCAATTTATCTTCTGAACCTAGACATGTGAGGAATTATTGTCTTTCTTATTTTGAAATGTACCAAACAGTAAAGAGTTTTATACAACTCTGACTGTCATGGGTTTGTGTGTCCTGTCACATTCTATAGAGTAAATTACAGCACAGAAGAAGCTCAGTAAATAATTATAATAATTATTGTATCTACAATATATTTCATCTAGGTCTCATTCAGCCTGCAGCATGGAAATTTATTTCCATTGCATAGTTAATATTCCACACTGTCATTCTCAGTGTCTGAGATCCCATAAAAGCTTCTTAGAGACATTGCATTTTCTACAGAAACAAAGCTATAGTATTTCTTGCCCTTCTGTTTTCAAGATAACCTTCCTAATATAGGCTCAATATTCAATAGCCTGTATTCAGATAAGGAGCCCTGATGAAGTCAATGGAACTAATAGTACAGACTAAGTCATAACCAGGGTCATTAGCATTTCATTTAATCAATAAATGTTGATAATGTTGATTTTTTATTATTATATAAAGAAAAAATAATAAATTTTAGTTTAAAAATCACCCAAAAATCCTTGCAAGTGAAAGAACAGAATACGATGGCTGTTCTGTCTCTAACCTGTAATGGATCAAATGGAGCCTTCTGTCAGTTCAAAGGAGAGAGGCAAGACTACAGATTTTAGAGAGTGTGGGAGGATGAAGATTAAACAGGAGCAATCTAGGCAAGGTAAGCTGTGAAAAAGGAAGATGTGAAAATAACAACTGTAAAATATGCCAAATGATGGGGAAAAAATTGAACTGACATTTTTCTATAGAAATCAAAATTTTGGAGTACTAATATTATACCACATCTTGCCTTAATCAGATACATCATTTTTCACACCATATATTACAGACATGAAGTGCTCCAGCACAGCACGTCTAAATGACCCCTGGTGCCCTCAATCCTGACAAGCCTGACTTGGGAGAGATGGAGGTGAGAGCTGCAACAATTTTCTCAGCACCAGCTACAGATTCAAGACTTTTCCACCCAGAAGAGGACAACTTTATTGGGAATACCTAGTTGCTCTCCTCCCAGTGGTCCTTGGGGAGGCTATCTATGAAAACAGAATTTGCTACTGAATTGTACATTGGGACAAACATAAGGAATTTCAGAAAATTAAAAGATGGAATTCTTAGTGTCAAATTTAGGACTTTGAAAATCTGGCTGTATCTCCTAATTACTAAATATAAAAACTTTAGTAGCTTGACAAAATAGGTCTGATTCAATTGCCTTGGAAATCAACGATTGTCTTTCTTTTGACTTCAGCTGAGTTGCCTGTAATCCAATATCCTCTCTGTCTAACATTCCTATTCCAACTCCTCCCTCACTCACTTTTCACCTTCCTCAGCTTCTTTTGTATCCAGCCCCTACTTCCACTTGTGCAAGAAGCATCTCTTACATAGGAGAATCTAAATTCTTGGCAGTTAAATATACCAATCATTGCAATCTACCAGATTGAAATGGCCTTATCATGGTTAATTATTTTTGCCCAATTTTTTATTTGGAGGGAAAAAAAAAAAAAAACACTGAAAAAGCACTTTGGATTATAAGTAAAATGCAGGTATATAATTATAATTTGGAAAAACACACAAATACTTCATGAAGTAAAATTAACCCTCAGTCTTAAAAATTTTAGGCCTATTTCTGTGATTCAAGTAAGAACACTGCAAGTAATTACTTGAACAAACTAATGCTGAGATTGTTTCAAAATACTGACTGCTTGAATTAGCACCACATAAAACAATTTGGAAGACATCCAACCACCGTGCAACAAAGGAGTTTTCTGGAAAACTTAACTCTGAATTTTTTATGCCCTATAATTAACAAAGGAAGATCAAATCCTGGAAAAAAAAAATGTACAAATAAAGGACAAGATGTTCCATTCTCAGTAAAAATAAATCATTCAGCCTAAAACTGAGTCACAGAAGCCAACCCAAGTGATTCTATGATTCTAAAACAAATATTCAGAAGTGTCAGAACATATTTACTGGAAAAAACCCATCACTACATTCTACTGAAATATACACAAAAATGATTCTTTGGATTGTTTGAGAACATGATCTGCAGGCTGTTTCAATTTTATTGTGTAGTTAACTTTTCAATTAAAACTTTAAATAAATAAAGTCATTTAAGTGAAAAAGGTCTAATTAATGAAAAAAAAAGCAACATTGAAACAAAAAGTTTTGTGACTAAAGCACTACTGTTTAAAGCTTTTGAACTCTGAAACAAATTATAGCCCTAAAATAAAACAAGTTCTTAATGTAACAGTAAATGAAAGTACCAATAATTTTATATCAAAAGGTTCTGTTTCAGTTAATGATAAATATTCTACTATTTTAAGAATTTATTTGTGGTTTTCACCCTTAAGAAGACTTTATCTTCAGAAGAAAATATTTTACTGGTTTGACTTTCAACTCTGAACATAGAACTGTAATTACAAAATTACTATAAATCTAAGTAAATCTAAGTTTATCTTCCAGAGAAATTTAATTGTAATATTTTTTTCACTTTGTGAATAAATAAAAATATAGTTTTTCTTTTATCTTGTTAAATAATCTGCCACATAATTTTATTATTATGATATTAGATTAATAAGGAAAAGTCTGCTTTCAGTCTGCCTGAAGATTTACTGGCATAACATAGGAAGAATGTCTTAGTATGTATCTCCTGCTATAAGAAGAAATAATGAGGGACAAACTCTACCTTACATTGTAAATACTAATTTTGGTTTACCATTTATATTCTAAACTTCTTTAACAGGTCTTGCTTGTTCCTTGTCTCCTCATCATTCCTCAAGCATTTGAAATATTTGGCAGGGAAAAAAGAAAAAAAAAAAAAAGAAAACATGTTTAACACTGTCAGAACTAAGAAATATGAGGAAGGTAATAGACCATTAAACAAACTAAGAACAAAAGGAGAGACTAAGGTGATTTAGAGAATTTCATATGATAAGACATCAATTTCAGCAGGTTTTTATAACAGAAGAAATTAAAAAGATATCTACCATATATTTATATAATTATATACACTGGGAAAGTATGAGAAAATATGTATCATGGTGGAAAAATGAATTGCAGTGACTCCCTATTTTAAAAGATACAAATGGTGAGGTTGGTAACTGACACAAATCTTGTTACTTCCATTTTCTTTGTTCTGTTCTAAACCATTTAACATCTCTTTAGTGTTCATTCCATAATCCAGTAATGCTAACTTTTCATAGTTTATGAGCCATGCCCATAATCCATATTTTTCCTGCTAAGGAAATAAAAACACTGTCTGCCAATAAATTGTATAATGTCACTTACACACACTCCTGTTTGGGGCTTAGTTATCATTGCTCACTTAGGGTTTGCATGACATTTTGTAAGCACTTATTTACCAAGATTAATACTGATCTGAATTATCCTGTATACTTTGTAATTCACAAAATAGTTTAAGTGGTAGGAGATTTTAAGTGCCAGTGCTGATCACTTTGCTTTAATAAAAATTTGGTCTGAAATCTAATTAAGAAAAACATCAAGACCATCTCTGTGATAATTACGCTATTGTTTTCCATTCTGTGTTAACATTGCAGTTTTAATCCATATCAGTAATCTTAACTTAAACCAGAAGTAAGATATGTAATCAGCAGAACTGGGAACTGTTTCAGACCAGACTGGAATGTACCTAGGTCTATATTGCTATAATAAGGAGAGAGACAGGGGCAATATCAAAGATTGTACTTCTGTATTATTTAGTTTGTATAATTCTAATGTCTCTCAACCATGCATGCTCTATCTGGGTTTCTCAGGGAGTATACTCAGGCACAGTTCAAGGCACTGATCACTCTAGGAACTCCTCTCAAAAGGCACTCTGTCGCACTCAGAGGTGGCTTCCTCAGTCCCAGACAGTATTCCAGCAACAACCTAAAGGTTTTGCACTCATGTTCCCTCCTGCAATATGTCTGTACAGAGAACAGATAACAACTACCCTAAAATACAAGTCACACTGAATAAAATAGTTCATATTTCTGAAGCTATGGCATGGAAAAAGAAAATCCCTAAAAATTCATAATTACATCTTTGGACCACAGGTGCAACCCCTGGGACCAGAGGAGGTCCCAGGACACATGATCAATAGCCTGAGATCAATAGTCTGAGAGCAGTTTGTAGAGACAGGTAGGGCTCAACAGTGCAACAGCAAGCCAGTTTGCACCCCCCCTAAGCTCTAGGAACCAAGGATCTGTCCCTGAATCCTTTTTGTTTGGCATCAGAATCACAAACAACAGCTCCATCTGAAATCTTTTGGCTGTCAGGGAGAGAGAGTGCCCAAATGATTCAGCCAGCTCACTTCCTTGGTACATAAAGGAGTTGGTATACTGTGTTGATTTTCTTCACATCCACGTCCAGCTTTGTTCTGCATTCCAGCACTGGAGACTCGCCCCTGTGCCACACATGCAACAGGAGACAAGAGGATTTTAAGACCAAAAACAAAAGACATATCAGACCTACCTGAAAACATGGATTTATTTCATGATGTAAACCTATATGAACCCTATTGGTACCTCTAAATTACTGTCTGTATTTCTTGCACACAAACATGGATGCTGCAAGCCACCAGTAAGGGGATAGGTCCACAGTCAGAGTTAATCAAACAAAATAAACCAAACCCATGGAATGCTGAATTTCCTTCCTCCAGAAATCATGCAGCAGACCCAGTTGCTAAAGCAACAGTTCACAAATCTCCCTGATGGGATGAACAGATGTATCACCTGGGACTGGGAGAGATTTATTGCACTTGAGAGCAGAAGATGCAGTGCTCAGCAAAGCACTGTGTAAACAGGAGTTACACGTGCAGTGAAATTTTCAGAACTGAATCAACAAAAGAGCCATGAATTACTCAAATTTACAACTGTGCATCATCAGGAAGAATTATAACACAGCCACAGATAGTTCTCTTTATTTGTATGGTCTTCCTCCAAATCACAAGCTTTCTAATGCCTCTGCTGATGTACTTATTATTTTGTGTGATCACATTTTATCATGAAGTACTTATTATTATTTTCATGTGTAATGTGCAGGTGTATATTTTCCTGGGAACTGAAAGTAGAATTTAGCATCATGGAATACTCAGATTAGCATATTAATTAAAATTGGATGTGCAGAGCTGAATCCATAGTGTTGTTACTTGCAAACTTTTTGATAGACATGGTGAACCTGATTGATTACAGTTTATAATAGCAATAATCCCTGCAATATAATTCGTTACCACATTTAACAACTAATTTGCTCTAATGTTAACTGCCCTTGGCTTTCCCTCAAGTTGTTCACAAACTGGTCATTAACTGCTAGTTACAATTGATTTCTAAGCACCCTATTTAAAAGAAATTTTATTTCAATTCAACATCCACAGAGCTAATCTTGATTCAGTAAGCAAAAATCATTCTCTACCTTAGCAACAAACCTCTCATTCCTTATTCTCTTTGGTATACTTTTCCAGGGGTGTGTGGGGATGTAAGCTTTGTGGCTAAGGGCTAAAGCAAAACCCAAACCCCTGCTAGTCTTTCAAATTTTCAAGTGGTAGGGAAGCCCAAAATGGAAGAGCACTCTGTTGACATCTAGTGGAAAGAGAGGAGACAAATTAAATGCTCCAACAGTCAGTCTGCAGGATATTTGTTTGCATATATTTTTTCTTTGTTTGAAAACGATTTCTGCTAATGCTGTGATGTAAAGAGACATTCTTCTGATCAGAATAATGTGCAGAAATTATGACCAATTGTATTTATGTAAACAGTGTGGACACCTAACCTAGGGCAATAGCTCTCTGTATCAGGGTCCAGAATTTATCGCCTTTACTAAGACACACACACACACACAAGAAGTTATGAGGCTTTGTAGGGAAATGTTCTCTGAAAGATAACAAGTTTAAGAGGTATCTTCAAATTGAGAAAAAGAAAGAAAAAGAATCTATTTAAAAGCCACTTCTATGTTCCAGGACTGCTGGTTTCCAGTGCTTTGTGAATTCCTGGTAGGAATTTATAAATACAGGGAATGGCTAGTAAAATTGCTAAATTAACTAAGTGTGGAGAAAAATGGTGAACACAGAGCATAACAAGGAGCAGTGAGGGATTTCCACTAAAGGCAAAGTAGGTCACATTACCGTAAGATGAGCAGTAGGACTCTCCTACCTTGTAAGACCCTGGAAACTTGATTGAGTTGTGTGTTACTGAAGAACTAGGAAAAAAAAAATAAAAAAAAACCCACAACCAAAAAACCCACAAACAAACAAATAAAAAACTTCAAAAAGCTGACATACAAGTTTCCTTATGATAAAAAAGGATCATGAAATAGTTAGCAGTTGGGGGCTGTATGTTATCCTGCTTAGGTACTTTCTTATTTCCTTTTCTCTCTCAAATACAAAATTCTTTCTTAAGTCAAGCGGTCTATGTTTGTGAATGAGGAAAAGTAAGAACAGTCTATGGACCAAAGAACACATTTTTGATGCTTGTGTGTAAGGATTTAAACCTGTAAATAAATTTGAGATTAGCCCATTTAATTCCAAATCAGACCTGACTGAAGTGATACATGGACTTTAAATCTGCAATGATCATACTACTGGAGAGTAGTTAAAACATCTTAAAGTTGTCTTTGCAGCCATCTATTAGTCTACTCCACATGTCTGTATTGTTTTTCCATCCAATTTCATAGATTCATAGAATGGTCTGGGTTGGAAGAGACCTTAAAAACCATCTAGTTCCAACCTCCCTGTCATGGACAGGGACACCCTACACTAGACCAGTTTGCCTAAAGTCCCATCCAACTTGGCCTTGAAAACTTCCAGGAAGGAGACACACAAAACTTCTCTAGGAAACCCCTAATGGGGCATCAGTACCCTCATAGTATAGGGTTTTTCCTAATGTCAAATCTAAATCTACCTTCTCTTAGTTAAAATCCATTACCCCTTGTCCTATCACTACGGGAAGAGGTCCTCTCCATCTTTCCTGTATACTCCCTTTAGGTACTGGAAGGCTGCAATAAGGTCTCCCAAGAGCCTTTTCTTCTCCAGGCTGAACAAGCCAAACTCTCTCATCTTGTCTTCATAGGAGAGGTTCTCTAGCACCCTGACCATTTTTGTGGACCTTCTCTGGATTTGCTCTAACAGCTCCATGTGTTTTTTGAATTTGTGGCCCAAGAGATGGACACAGCACTTTAACTTGCCTGACCTGATTCCTGGATGCTCAGACAGTTTGTCTGTATTTTGAGCTGACTTCCCCAAGCAGCCAACACAGGTGAGATGAGTTGGTCTGGACTGTTTTCCACACCACTTGACATCAATCAAACCCCTATAAAAAGTGGTCAAACAGAGGATCTTGTGTCAGCACAGGAACCTATGGTGCTCAACTCTCCTTTTGCCAAAGCTGTCCTTGTTTTCACCCTTTGTAGTCTCTCTTTGCATTTGAGTTTGCCCAGGAGCTTCTTGTTTATCCATGCAAGTCTTCAGGAACCTTCCTCTTCATTGGGATGCACTACTCTTGAACTTCAAGGGAGTGATCCTTGAATACTAGACAGTTATCTTGAGCGCCTCTTCCCTTCTGGGCTTTGTACTGTGATTTATGAGGTCTCTGAAAGTATCAAAATGTTACTTCCCTTCTCTACTCAAATTAAATTGACTAGCTTTACATCCATGTCATAATTTTTCAAACAAGTACCTTAATGACTGATTTTATGTATCTTTGGCTATATATGGGATTCTCGTAAATCCACAGAGTCAACACTATCATTCTTTACACCTTCCATTAAATCTTAACATGAGAGTTAGATGAAAAGTTATAGAAGTTATACAGCCAGAAGCCGTCACTAAACTTTAAGCAATAACTAGAATGGTGTCATATTTTCTGGACTTCTTCCCTCTGTTTTGGGGAGCTATTTGTTTGGATCTTTATGCATTGTTCACACATTTTTAAAACAGGAACTGACTGTTGCATATTTGATTAGCTAGTGGCAGAACAGGACCCTGAGCCAAGAATGGAGTCTCTTAGTAAACTTACAGAACAGCATCACAGAAATGATGAGACAACCATGAAAGTGAAGATCACTGTTTTGAACATGTGTTTCAATAACATGGGATTCCATGCAAATTTGCTGCTGTTGTGTTTGTTTTTTCTTTTTTTCCATTGAATTCCATGAGAAAAGAAATTCTAGACCTAAAAAACCCTGAACAAACAAAAGCATAAAAAAAAAAAAAGAGGATGACAATGAAGAAGAAGGAGCATCAGCAGTAAATATTAGAATTCAAGTATTGGAATAAACATGACACTATGAAGATGAAATCGGCACAAAATGGATTAGCAACTAAAATAACTGAGTAATCTGTTCTCATAGGCTGGGTTGCCAGAATTTCATTTAGACTGCTTTCTTTTCCATATCATAAAAATTGCATGTCAAGAAAGATTGCAACTGTGATATAAGTGCTTTACAGAATGACTATATACACGTTTGTATGTACCTGCATAAGAAAGAGTGACTTGAAATTCAATACTTCCAGAATTACAAATTTGCATTTGCTGACTAGGCGATTGACGTACACATATACACACAGAGAGGCTGACAGGTCTGATTGACATTGCCAACATGTATGGAAGACTTTTTTCTTGAGTAAAGCACACTAATATTATCTCTTGTTTATTTGAACTCAAATAATAGTAATTTCAAGACTTCTGCTATTCAGCTAGCTCTGTCAAAGTCTTGTCAATCATTCTTCAACATAAAATATATCTTCTTCTTCTTTTAGTCAATACTCTGGTCTGTATATTTGTTATCTCTTGTCTTGACAGCTTTAGTCTCTTCCCATAAAGACTTCACTGTCTTTTGTCCATTTTTTTCAAAGGATCAAAGTTAAAGGCATCACTCTGGAAAACCAATACTAATTTGCTGTCTTCCAAATTTTTCATCTTCTTCTTACCACATTCATATACAGTCTTCTTCAAGTTCTCCATTGTGTTATCCCATGCCTGATTACTACTTTTTCTTAAATCATCTCTGAACCTTCACCTGTCCTTCATGTTCTGAATGCTTCCTTTGTTTCTTTCAGACCTTTTTATATTGTTAATTTTTCTACTAGTCTCTTTAATCGGAAAACATTTCCACTTCCCACCCATGGGGGAAAAATCTTTCCCTGCACACTTCTTTCTAAAAAACAGAAAGACAGATGTTTTCTTCATTAAAAAGGACTTTGTTTCAGTCTAATTTGTCTTCAGCTCTTTTATTTTAAAATGGACATCTTAGGTCAATTTGGGGCATGCTTCTTAGGAAGAAGAAACATGATCATCCATAGAGGATCACAGCAAAGATTTGCTTAGGACCTCACAGATAAGGCAGTGGAAGTAGAGTCTGTATACCCTGCACAGTATATCAGTAGTTTTAAGCTATGTTTATACTAGTGAATTAAATGTGCCCAGAACCAACTGCTGAATTGAAGCTGACAGGAATTAAATGAGTGTGTGTGTCTCCACACCACTATTTTTTCCATTCTCCAATACAGGGAGAGTGCTAGTTGTCTCAAGTCAAACTGCCAAGGGCCACTATAAAAATAAATATAATAAGAAAATTAGATGCTGAAATTCTAGAGTATATGAAGATTCTTTAAAACTCTTTAATTTACTAATATAAACAGATATTTCAGGATATGGCCTATCCAAGACATGCTCTGCTGTGGCCAGTAGGAATCATAAAGTGCAGAGTGTATCTTGAAAGATGTTTCTTGCTTTTAGCTTCAGACATTGCTTAGTGCCTTTTTCCACTCCTTTTTTTTGTTTTTTAATTTAGCTTACTTGATGAAGTTGTGCTGTTGTTCATAAACAAACGATGAAAGCAGAGAGAACAGCATCTGTAGGTGAACTGACCTCTATTACCCATCTTAAATACTATTAAATTATACAAAAGACACATCCCTAGCAATAACCTCATCCTGTTAATCTACCAGATTAATGAAGTACATCATTTGTGTTGGTTTTCTCACCAAATGAACTTTCTAATTGAAATATGATTTCAGTAGCAAAGGGTAGACAGTAACCTTTCGCAGTAGAAATAAATATGGTCAAGGTTAATGTCTTATAAATAGAAACAGGAAATTAGGATTTGAACTTCCTATTTTCAGTAAGAATCATAGAACTGAACCTTCATCACCCATGTCACAATCATCACTCTAGCATCTGGACATCTGCATAAATTTGGAGATTGCCACACATTTTCAGTGTGCATGTGTCAGGCATGTTTGAGAATGCCAACTCTAACAGCTGCCTCGGGGAACGTAGCCAAACAAAGAATAATTTCTCAATCTTGACTGGATTTAGCTTTATGCACCACTATAGTCCACGTGACCAAGGCAGAAGAACACCTTGGCAAGGTTAAGAGACTGTTTATGTCATTTTAGAGTTAAAAAATAAGATTTACCTGGAAAAATATGCAGATTAATTAAGGTTTTCTTTCCTCTATGTATTATTTGTCATTATGAATTTTTTTTTATTATGTTGATTTACTGCAAAAATAGCTAGAATATATCTCATATCATTAAGATTTTTCTCTATTGCAGCATTACTATTACTAATGATATTGATCATAATAATAAAGCCTAAAGTTCTACTTCTCATTTACAATAATCCCCAAGCTTTACTTTATATTACTTTGGGTTGTTTGGGGTTTTTTTTTCTGTCACACATGTAATGTGAGGACTTTTACTCAGTGGTGTTGAAGTACTGTATTAATAATACTTTAGAATGTATCTTTCAAATTGGCAGGATAAATTTATAGTCTTTTGCTGGGGAAACAGTTAACTCCTTGAATTCCTAGTTTTATTTCTTGTCAAAACAATTCTAAGAATTCTGCTGCTCTTTATCAACATTCTGGGAGTCAGAAATTTCAGGTACCAGGAGATCAAACTTCAACTCAAGTGAAAGGCAGCAGGAGCTAGAAGTTAAGCATCAGACATCAAGAAAGGAATAGCCAGGTGTCAGACAGAGTCAGTCAGCATGCAGTTTGATATAAGGATCTAAAGAGAAAATGAGTTACTCTTTAAAAACCACCCTAATTTTGGTATATTTTTTGCTATATTTTAGCCTTAATTCCTAGTTTAACTATGGTTGTATTACTATAGTTTATGGGTGTATATATCATGTCTGTCTGTTACCCTCAAATGCTTCTAAAGACACAGGTTTGTTTTAACTATATTTCACTAAAGGTCAGTAATCTCTGGCATACTGAGTTCCTCAAACTTTATGATAAAACGTAGCCAAGTAGATGAGAAAAGACTGTTGGTGTTCCTGTTCTCAAAGACCTGAAATGTAAGTTCAACAGAGCTTGAAACAGGAATCATAGAAAATGCTGGAGAGGCATTATGGAAGAAGAAACTTTTTGAATTACTCTTGCATTTAGCTAGAATCTGGAGCTGCCAGAACTGTGGTAGTAAATTTACTAGGGTCACAACATAAGATCTGGCCCCTGGGCCTGGTTTTCTCTGATATCTAATTGTTAACATGGTCTCTTGCGTAGTTTTTTTTTTTTTTTATTTCAGATATTTCTCCAGGCATGGTAGTACAGTCCAATGACTATTCCTAATAGGCACTGCAGCATCTAGGGGTGGAAGAAGTTTGAGAGGAAGCAACTCAAGATGTGTCAGATCCACCACCTGGGAAAAGTCAATAGCTTAACCTTTAGTATAGATACAACCCCAAAAATGCAGATTTTTGTTTCTTGCCAGACTTCAACAACTCAGTGCTCAGCTCCTAAGCACCTCCAGAGCCTCCAAAACATTTGCTGAGAGAGAACTCCTCAGCTTTCCACTTATTCTTTCTTTGAAATCATATCCAAAATTGAGGGGGGTGATCTCCTTAAGACCCAGTGGCCATAGTGTTCAAATACCGATATATATGAGCACAATTAGTTTCCATTACATTCCTTCAGAAGAGTTTCCTCACCAGTAGATTACAGGCCTCAACGTGTGCTTAGCACCTTCCTGCTTTTCTGCTAAAGTTGTGCAACTTTAAAAAAAAAAATGAAAGATTCACTAAAGTACAGAAAGAGCATAATTTTGTGTGGGAGTGTCTTGGATATCACCTGAAACAAGGCAGATATGAACTATGGTACCTGTTTCAGAAATTTTCAAAGTTTTTGCTAGTGATTGTATAAGTAAATTTCGGAGCAACTATTTAGAACAGGAAGCAGAATTCAAGACTCTTCCTTTCCCAGTAGGATTTCCCAATCACTCCCTAGTCAGATAAAATAGATGTAACCAGATGGTTAGCCTATTCCCATATGGGATGTGGTTTTTTGAATCATTTTAGATGATGGAGAGAAATGAATTTGCCTCTTATGCCATCTGGGCAACTCTTTAAGTGCCTCGTCCTTACAAGGGAAAAAAAAAAAATCCACAACTATTTCTTCCAGGTTTGTTTAATGAAAACAACATTGTAACAATATTTTTTAGCAATCCACTTTTGTCGCTATGTTAAGTTAATGGATAGAAATATTTTCATATCAGACACAGTGATGTTTACAACAAGGAATTTCTTGCATTGTGTTTTCACTGAGTTTAGGTACAAAGTAATCTCTGTACTACTGTGCTGTAATAAGACTGGCACAGTTCTAGGCATGCACAAGGAAAAAATTGCATAGGTTAAAGAAATGTAATGTAAAGAGACCGCAAGTCTCTGTAATACAGACAGGCAGAGAGTTAGAGGGAAGTTGAGTAGGAATTTTTAGATTTTACATTAAGATTCTAGCTTTGTCTCTGTTTTCATTGTAGGTTGCAGTTTTGGGGTGTTTTTTTTTTTATTTTTAATGTTTTAGTCTGACAAATGAGATTGTATTTCTGGCTGATTCTGTTTGGCATTGCGATAATAAACACACGCATGGATAAATTTCAAATAAACTTTTAGTACATTTTTCCCTGCTCTGGTTCAAGCAGACTTTAAAGGCACCTGTAAATTCTAAGATTTAGTTAAAAGATCTGTTTCAGGTGCCCATGTATAATTAAGGCTTGATAGAAGCTTGAAATATCATTGTCAGTTCATTACATTTGAAATCTATGTAAAATGAACAACTGTGTTGAAAACTACTCAGGTGGCATAAATGCAGCTTCAGAAACTCTGTCATGTAACGGCCTATGATGGTAATATGCTCAGTTCTGAACAAGGCAGGATCCAAATCCTATACTGAAGATCATCCTATTACTCTGGTGAGATATACACAAATATCCTAAAATATGAGCTTTTTCTTCTCATTTTACTTGGCTTTTCACAGTTCCACAGAGATTTGCCAGTGACCCTAGGAATAATGTCTCTGTTAACATTTTGAGTCTGTACAAAAATAGTCTGGGTACATTAAGAAAATAAGATATAATCAGTCTTTTCATTCTGAAGTGAGAAGCAATGAAAAGTATGACAGTATAACATAAGTGTTTAGAAAGAAGAAGGTCTGGCAGATTGGAATGCCATCTGAAAGACACCAAGCAGAGACTTGATGAAAGCCCCATCTTTTGTGAATACCCAGCAAGAATCACAAAATGCTGAGGTGAGCTGAACAAGAAATTTTTACGTCATTCAAAGAGCATGATTGCTCAGCCATCCCTTACAAGAGGTAGAGGTGAAATGGTGTGCATCAGAAAGATTGATGGCATCTGCTGCTTCCAAATGTATCTATCTGCATGCAAGACGCTTGCAGTGTGAACTGATGGAAAACAAAGGCTGTTTGCCCAGGAAAGGTACTTTAGCAGGCTTAATTTCCATAGCCCATTTACACTGCTGAAGCAAGAATCTAATAGGTCCCAGAGAAATCAGCTGGGTCATGATAAGAATTCAAAGCCACAAAACTAAATAAAAAGAGATTATTAGCTACATTGCAGTAAGCAAACAGTAAAGTCTTAAGTGATCAATACTTGACAAGAGACATGTCACAAACTTCATGTATAGGTCAGGCACACACAAAGTTTTTTAAATAAATCGACTGACTGCTGGACAAGGCACATAAAATGTCACTTTTTATCTCCCAGTTGATATTTTTCTCAGAGCATAAAAAAAAGAACCCTCCCTCAGAGATTTGATCGAAAAGATAGTCACTCCTGATACAAGTTTAAGGTGAAAAACTGCAATCAAGTGGAAATTTTTGTCAGTACCTTAATCTCTGATTTGTAGAAGGTTGTGCTATGGGATATTTGGTATGTCTGAGAATTGCCACCAAAGAGCCCTTCTGTTCTTTAATGGCTGCACTAAATCTTAACAAACGTGAGCATGAAAACTATTGTGCTGTATTTGTGAGGCATATATCAAAGTTATATTTTTTTTAAAGCTTGGAAAGGCAGTTGAATCATGCATGCTCTTTATGGAGCTCTGATCAGGCTGATAAAGGCAGTTCAGCTTCAATAAATGCTTTTTAAGTGAATGTTTTGGAAAGTGAATAGGAAATTCAAAGCTAAAACTGTTGCCAAACTGCTCCCATAACACTTTGATCACTTTGCTACTGACATTTTGTTGAAAATGTCTTGTTTTTATTAAAATGTTGGCACTGGGGATTCAGAAAGTTAACCGTAGTCACTGAAAAAATAATATACAGTAAAACTGAGTGACATAACTTATTAAATACTTTGTACATATTTCTTAAAAAAGAAAACTTTTTCCCTGTGGGGTCAAACACAGCTTTGCACTTCTCTGAAAAAATTTCATATTGTTAAAGTAAGACAAGTGCAGAAGATAAATCAAACAGCAGTGTTTTGCCTGAGGCAAAAGCCCCTCAAGTTATAAGGCTGTGCTATGAAAAAACATAGAAATCCAATAATTTAAAAAATAATAAAATATAAAAAACATATTAAATGGAGAGCGTGAATATTCTGTGTCATGCTTTTGTTAAATATTTATGTCCGATTATTTTCTGTTGAAGGACATCAAGGACAAGCTCTTGTAATTATCTTTTCTCACTACATGGAATACAACAGTATAAAGTTCCTTCATTTTTAGGTATTACAGATTGTTTAATCTCGTAGGAAATTACCGGTTCAGGCCCTGAATCTGATCTGTGTTGTGTGACCCTAGACATGTATGTAAAATAGGTTATTTTTACAAGATATGTTGCAATGTTCACATATGTATGTGAAGTAAGGAGTACGTCCTCTGTGTTAAACTTAGAATCTAACACATTTGAAAGACCTTAATTCACAGCATGGAATGACTCTGTTCCACTGAAGAAAGAGATGCAGTCATTCTATTTGAAAATGACAAAGAAATCCACTGTGGATTATTTTCTTGTTATTCTAGATGAAATAACAGCTCAGAGAGGATAAAGAGGGAATCCTGTCTGACACTGCTGCAGACTAGATCAGCTTTCACCTGCAGTAGCCACTAGGCTGGCATCTCTCAGACCAGTGATCATTCTACATATGCACACTTACAAATGATTCAGACATAACAGCCCATCAGAGTGTAATGAAATGTCTGGAATCTTCCCTTTTTTTACCTCTTTCCAAATGTTGAGAATGCATGTAGCTCATTAAAAACTAATCTCCTAAAAAGATCTCAGGGAACTGATTATTTTATAGTCACATATTAATTACTGGTGATTTAGGCATGATTTTTTTTTTTAAATTGTCATGCACATAAAAAATATATCCCCTGAAACTAATTTAATTTTTAATTTGCCTTGTTTTGAGGACAACTTCAGTCATTACATTCTAGTGAGTACAGCTGAAGCACTTTGTAAACACTGATCAAATTTCAGCTTTAATGAAGGTATGGAATATCATTCTTTTCCTTTAATAGAGGCAAGCAATCAGGCACAAAGAAATTAAACGTGTCCAGATTTTCACAATGTGTGAGAAAAGAGTTGTGACCAGAAGACATCCAGCTAATAAGAATCACAACAGGAGGTCTAACCCTGGGACCATCTGCTTCAGAAGGAGAAATAACCAAGACTGGATGTTTCAGCTGACAGATGTAACGTCTGATAGGAAGACATGGGATGCTCCACTTCCCATGAATGCCTCCTCTAAACTTCTAAGATTCATAGACTCCACTAAATCCCAAACTGGAATTTAATTATTCTTTCTTAATATCTTTGCGTTAACTGTTATGAAGCTGTTATTCATGTTATTATTATTATCAATGTCTATTAGAGAGAAGCACAGAATCTTAAAAACAAATTTTATGTGTCTACAATGTAGGCATCTAAGTTAACAAGTAGATCAATGGTGAGGAATAGTACATGTCTAAAATATATTAGTCAGGTGTTTTATTCACTCTAGTCAGCTTCAAATTTATTTACACTACAAGAGAACTTAGAAAAAATTAACCCAATGTGCCATAGATATGGAATTCCTTTCAGCAAGATCATGGGCTAAAAAGTAATGCTATTTCAAAAGAGAATTGTATAAATTATGATGGAATAGCTTCTAGATCAGAAAGTCCTTAAGTTACACAATGTCAGAATCTTAGAGCACGTTCATGCCTCATCTGCCACAAACCTTACCCATGTTCTTTATTTGCAGAAAGCAGAATAAAGGGAACTTGGACCTGATCAAATATTGACAATCTTATTTTGTTAACAGGTAAAAAGTATCTATTAATAAGTTTTCACCAAAATTTCATGTGTTTATTTGATTCACAAACCAATTAATAAATAACATTTATTCCTTATTTTTCCTGGTACATGGATACAGTAGATATTTTCAGTTTTCTTACCTTTGAATCTCAATAATAACAATTATGATGATGATGGTAATAACAATTAATAATAATAATAATAATAATAATAATAATAATAATAATAATAATAATAATAATAATTCCATCTGCAAATCAACATTTAATCATTAACTCTAAGTGTTTTATACTAGTTTCTGACAAATGGTCACTGGGAAAGTTAGATGATTTCTCCTTAAAAGCTACAAGGTAGATGATGCAAAATTCCTTGGCTATGTATCCACAGTTTTATACATCATTCTTTAGGATACATCTGACAAAGATATGCCAGGACATCATAATGTTCTGCACTTAGTTGTATGCTCAAATCAGGCTCTCGAATCATTCAGGTCACCCCAGGGCCTTTGACATACAGGTGTATACAGCATACTGGGGGTTGTACCAGACTATTTACAAGACTCTTCTTATCCATACCCTGGCATAAACACATTAACACTCTACAACAGCCCTACTTAAATTACAAAAGTCTGCCTAAGTGCAGTAGTCAGTAAGGAAGCCCTCCTGGAAAAGAGGGAGGCATATGTTGTGTAGTGATTAAGACTGACTTCTGAGACAGGCCTTAATGTTGAGTCACAAGGTTCAGAAAGGACCCCCTTTGCTTTCTGAATTCCTTCTCAGGAGGCTACGAGAGTGGCTCAGTCCAGTCTTAATCCCAGACTTGGTCAACAGTTTATGACTAAAGGATTATATATAACCATATATCAGAGTCAACATTTGCTTGTGAGAGTCCCTGAAGGACACTTCTTTCATGGAGCCAGTTTGATAAAGCTGGAACGGATAGAAAGTTTCTTAAAGGTGCAGGTATAAGGAGTTCAGGATTGTCATTGATATATGTGCATTTCAAAATTTTTAAATTGTGATCTAAAAAATAAATCATGATGTTTACCAAGAAGATATCCCTGTCTTGGGTGGAAGAGAAGGAGCACAGACCATCGATTGCCTCTACAGGATCTTCAATTTCTTCTCTCCTGCACTGGGGTTAATTTCCTCAATACCCTTTATGCCATAACCTCAGCTGTTCCCTCACAGGGATGACATCAAACATGATTTGCACAGAGAGTTAAGTGCTATGCTCATATTCCTTTTAGCTTATTAACATATTTAAGGGTGTCTAGTATTAATTTTGCAGTCAATAAAGCAGAAAGTCTCACTCCAGGAACCATGACCTTCAAAATTCTGTGTAGAAACCATCTATCTCTTTATTCCACATCCTCTAGCCAAAACAGGACGATCCTGACACTGTAAGACTCCCTCCTTTGGCTGTTAATCATACCAGCCATTTGGATCTCCATCCAGGGTGTTCCTATGAGAGATAAGCAGACACCTGTGGTTTTAACTTCTCAGGTGCAATTCTCACAGCATGTAATGGTGGGTAGGTTTCTAGTCCTCACTGCTCATCCGGGACTTAGTTTCTCCTTTCATAGAATCATAGAATCATAGAATTTTAAGGCTGGAAATGACCCCTAAGATCATCTGGTCCAACCATTTACCCACCGCCACCAAGTCTACCCTTCGACCATATCCTCAAGCACTGCATCTACCCGTCTTTTAAACACCTCAAGAGATGGGGACTCAACCACCTCCCTGGGTAGACTGTTCCAATGCTTGATGACTCTCTCAGGAAAGAAGTTCTTCCTAATATCCAACCTAAATTTTCCCTGGCGCAGCTTGAGGCCATTACCTTGAGTTCTGTCGCCTGTTACTGGGGAGAAGAGACCAACCCCCACCTCACTGCAACCTCCTTTCAGGTAGTTGTAGAGAGCAATAAGGTCTCCCCTCAGTCTCCTCTTTTCCAAACTAAACAACCCCAGCTCCCTCAGCCGCTCCTTGTAGGGCCTGTTCTCCAGACCCTTCACCATCCTCGTTGCCCTTTTGTGGAAACAAACCCACGAGTATCTCTCCCTGTTTCCCATCACAGCTGTGGAAGGGTTTTGAACCAGAAGACTTTTCCTCGGTGCTTTGCAAGTATACTGTCTTAAATATATTAATATCTATTAGGCAGTGACTACTGTGGGCTTTGTTCTCTTTTTATGGAGGTTGATAGGAGTACTGAAGATCAAGAGATTTCCTGCTATCGGAGAGGAAACAGAATTAATGGAGACAGTAGTAAAGAATTAACTATTCAAAGTGGATTGACATGGAAGGTTTTCATCCCAGGAATGAAACTTCCTAGAGAGGAGGGGACCGAGATTCTGCAATTTCCCTTAATGTAGTTTTATTTTCTCACATCCATGAATCTCATTAGAGATGAAAACGATACAAGGAAGAGCTATTTATTCAAGAAATGTATTAAAACTTCAAGAAGCTTCATGTGAATAAAATAGGTTTTCATTTTGAACCTCTACTTTGACAAAGAGGTCAGTATTCCCTTAAATAAATAAACAAAAACCATAAATAAATAGACAGATAAATACATTCTGACATGGATGATTGCCTTCTAGCAGATATGTGCTTTGCCTTGTGAAATTGTTTCTGTTAGTTCTGTTTATTAATTTCCAAGAATATACATTTAATTGTATAATCCTTATTAACTAGATTTTTTATTCTTATTTTTAAATAGTGATTAATTTGATTAGTGTAAGCCAGCATTTTATGTCTTACCTATACTTCATGATTCACTGAAATACAGAAATTAAAGTTTTTAAAACCCCAAAAGAGTGAAACAAAGATGTCCCTATTAAGAAGATAATTTTTATTTCACTAGTCGTTGCATTGAGGTTTTCTGCTTTGCTTTCTCCATTTCTATGAAAACTGCAGATTTCTTAGCTTAACGTCTATGTCTTTTTCACATCGCTTCTGATGAACAGTTCTTAATCCTTGTTTAACAACAACACCCTAGAGGAGCTGAGGAAATTAATGTTTCATTCATTATGATAGATTGACATTATAACATTGCTGGATTCTGCAGTATATATTGAATTGAAATGCCCTATACAGATACGTGCTCTTTATTTTGGCCTAAAAATGTATATGTTTTTAGAAGGTGAATTGAGGACTTAAGCATTACTTTTCTTCACCTTCTCTTCAGTATTCCTCTTTTAACTTCCTTCCACACAAATACATGCCATTTTGCGTAACCTGCCCTGGGTTGCACATCTGGAAGCATAATAGCTAATTTCACCAGATAGGTGGTGCTATGATTCTGTGTATCAAAGGGCAGGCTCCAGCCATAAACGCCGACAGCGAGTACCTCTTCACATTTTATTCTGAAAAGCAACTGGCATTTTTTCCCCTCTATGCTCTGAGGTAGCTCACAGAATAATAGGTGAAATGTCAAGAATAATTAAGAAAAATGATGGTGTTATATTGCACCACAAGAAATTCATCTTTTCTGCTCTGATCTTCCTGCCCACCTTCTCTTCTGCTTTTAAATGTCATCTCTGTTCTCAAATTATTTAGGATAAGCTTTGAAAGAGGGTAGAATATTTTTTAGGTAATTTGACACACTCTTTGGGTTTAATTCCTGATGGCTATTTCTCTATATATCCCTCCAGTTAAAAGGGCTTCTTTAATTCCTTTTCTGACTATGTTGAAGTGTGGTAAAATTAAATACAGATGTTTCAGTTTCATGGCACAAACGGAGGAGGAGTTCAAGCCCAGATAACCTCTTCTTTCCTTTTCATCTGAAAATGTTTTTATATATTTTATTTTACCTTCACTCCTTAGTCACTTTTTTCCCCTTATATATAACTTCAGAAAACTCTTGTCTACTCATTGGAAATGTTGTGTTTGGAATACACCAGTGCAAGACCATTTGGAAAGGCTTCAGAACCCAGGATTGTTTCAGTTTTACATCAGAAATCTGTTGTGATAGAATAAAGAATAGCTACTTCAAGTGTCCCGATTTCTAGTTGTGCCGGGGACAATGCAGGTGTATATTTTTCCATTCCATCTTTATAGGTTTTTTAAAATTATTTTGTGTAGTGTAAAACCTTGATTGGAAAACAGATTGCCCTTTCATTGGGAGACCTATGTATTTGTAGCTGAAAATGAAGATGCTAGGCAGTAGAAGAAACTGAACAAGAATAATCAATAACTGTAGCAGCTATACAGATTGATACAAATCCCACATATAATTATTATAAAACTTTAAAGTATGAAAAGATTTTGCCTGATATAGTAAAATAGATAACAAGCACTAAAATCTTTAAGATTTTCCTTGCCTGTTACTCCTGAGGATTCTTTGACCCACCTTCTCTTATCTTGCCTATAATTTTACCTTTTTCATATGTCATGCCTCTATTTATGTAGTTATTTATCGACTCTTCCACATAATTTCGCAGTTTTCTCAGACACATTAGCTAAGATTATTCCTTAATACTCTTTGAAGTTAGGCTTTGGATCATAGGAGGGTGATGCTCTAGGATATTTAAAAGCATTCCTGATTCCATGGACTTGAAACTCAATTCTATTGACTGATCATATCTCTCTAGTGTCATTTGAGATGCCCTAAGTTGTCAAAGACATCCCCATGGGATTGATGTGGTGAGAGGGTTGCAAATTTCAAGATCAAGAGCCAGGAAATATAATCAAGAACATATCTGTTTAGCAGCTCCATTGAAATGCAGATATTCAACTCCAATGGGAGTTTATAGACATAGCTTATATGTAGATACAAAAAATTTTAGTGATAACAACATTTTTGAGAGATTTATTCATCTTAGCATCAGTTAGCTAGGATAAATTCCATCTAGTTAGCTTATAACAAAACAGATCAGATGATCTGTATGGAATATTTTGCTCTACTGAGATACTGGGATCACTATAACAGCTTAAGTTTGTGATTAACTTTTGTTCAAAGTTACAGTTTTACCTATTTGAATAGACAAAAGATGAGTTAGTAAGTGTATTCTGTAATCTTGTGGTTTTAGCATAATTAGCAGCTAAGCACCATGAAGCCACTCACCCACCACTCTTCCTTCAAAGGGGATGGGGAGGAGAATGGAAATTAAAAAATCATGGGTTGAGATAAAGACAGTTTAGTAGCATAACAAAGGAAAAGAATAACAGCAGGAACAATAATAATAATAATAATAATAATAATAATAATAATAATACTCCTCAAATGTGATTACTCACCACAAGCAGAAAAACAACAACCTGATGCCCAGTCTGTTTCTGAGCATTGATTCCAACTCTTGGCTAGCTTCCCCAGTTATATATCTGCATAGCATGATGTTATACGGTAGGGAATATTTCTTTGGCCAGTCTGGGTCAGCTGTCCTGGCTGGGCTCTCCCAGCTGCTTGTGCACCTGGCATGGCCTGAGAAGCTGAAAAGTTCAACTTAAGTGTTAACACAACTACCTAGCAATAACTAAAAACGTCAGTGTTTTATCAATATTTTTCTTATCATAAATCCCAAACACAGCACAGTAACAACTACTGGAAAGAAAATTAACTCTATTTCAGCTAAAACCAAGACAAATCTTCAAACATGGTAAAAATCTGCATTCAACAAATGAAGCAGATACAGATACAAATACAAGAAAAATATTTATCATCAGCTACTGTAAGTCTTTGTATGCAATATACACAGCACTTATTTGAAGTAGTGTAGGTGGAGGAAGCTGGACGTATATTTCTGTCCTTGTTCTTCTTGGGTTTGGACTATTGAAGCCAGGCAGGAGAAATACATTGTCTTCTACCAAAAACCTTTGAAGAATTTTCATATTTGTAATATAAATTGAAAAGGAATGTGACATACAGTTCAGTTATGCATGTTTCTTGCTACTGTATCTCCTAGTATAGTTAATCAGAAGTGTATTGGACTAGAGGAGATGGAATTGTATCCTTTGGATTTATTTCTCTCTATAGAAAGACTAACTCATTTTCACAACAGCTGTGTCAGGTAGATCAATCAATGCAATAATATTTTGTGACTCACAACCACAAAATTGCAACAGGACATCTTGTAAATGACCTCTAGCCACATACTGTTAAGCTTTTCTTACCCACTCAGTCAACCAACTTGAGATTTGTCTCACCCAGCTGAAGTTAGACATTCAGTCTAACACTGATGTCTAAAATGCCTTGGTAGTCAATATCAAAAAAACCCCAACAAACCAAACAAACAAACCCACTGCCCTCCCCTTACCTCCCCACCCCCCAAAAAAACCAAACCAAAACAAACAAACCAAAACCCTAAACAAAAAACACCCCTTTGCAATCAGGTTTTCATCTAAACATGAAAAGATGTTTCTTCTTTACAGTGAGAGGGAATCTGGATAACTTATTTAGTCTAGTCTCCTGCTTTTTCATTTTCTGAACTTCTGAGCTTTTTCTTACTCTACTTTCTTTAACACTGGCTTCTGAAAATCAGGATTAACCACTCTGTGATCTTAGTAATTCTACTTGCTATGTCTCCAATTACGCTAACAACTGGTGAATGAAACTGAACATAATGTCGCACAGATTCTTTTTTCATGAGTAAAACTGCCCCCAAACAGAGGTTAGATATCTTTACCAGCAATCATTTTTGCTTTTTCATTTATCGACAAATGAGAGAAGTGGCAAGTGGCTAAATAACAAGACGCGTCATCAATAGTTCAATTCTCTATTTTTTCCACTTATCAAGACATATTTTACTAATCATAACAATTGCACAGATATTAATGTCTTCAGGTAGAGGCCAGTAAAAATTCAGATTTGCACTGGTAATGGATCTAGTGTTGGTAGTGTAAGTTTACTACTCTTCAGACAGCAAAAAGTTCTTAGAGAATTACAGAATTACAGAAGAACTTATTACCTTCCATAAACATCTGCAATATTTTCAAGAGAAGTAAAGTGGAACATTGAAAACATGCTATTTCCTCCATCACTGTCCACTTAATATCTTTCCACCTTCTTGTCTCTACTATGACCAGTTTTTGATATTCTGTCAAAATAATGTAAGAGTCCAGCTTTAACCCACAAGAAAATTTCTCCACCTTTATCATGTATCTATTTGTTTATTTATTATAGGGACTGTGGCTTCACCCTACTGATTTTTCACTGTTTTCTTAAGGGAAAAAATGGGTGGTTTATTCAGTTTATCAAAAAAGTATCAAGGGCAGAGTATGCAGCATAAATCAAATGAAAGGTAGGAACATGTAGTCGCAAGCAATTAGAAGTCTAGGGTATGTCATTGTAAATGCCACAACAAGCCAGTTTCTTTTATCACTTTGGAGTATTTCATCTGATAATGACCCAAAACACATTAGCAATACTGCCAGAGGAAAGCAACAGATAATTAAGATGGCAGTCACATTCTTGGATAATTCAGTATCTAGATATTAAACGGGCAAACACTTAAATACTGACTGTATATGGCTGTCTGGTTAACTCTGGATCAGATTCTCTCTTACATGTCTTCTTGATCAATGTGAATGAATTTACTGTGAAAGAAAATCTTCTTTGTTGACTTCTTTTGCCCACCCTGTTATAGTGTAAACAATTCTTGAAGATATAATTTAGAGAAGAATTGACTAGGTTCTGTTAATAATCCTGAATACTACATGTATGCATATTCTCTTGAAATCACAGCTCCACATAACATTTCAATCCAATTCATATAAACCAGCATATAAATAGTTAGCAATAAAAGTGGCTCAAATTATTAAAATAATGATGATCTTGGACAGATTAAAAAGAAAAACCGCCACATACATGGATGTCAATTTCCTAAACATCACAGTGTATTACAATACCTCACATTTTAAAATATGAGTCTGTATATCCTCTCAGAGGCAGATACCAGTGCAATGTTTCTTATCATCCACTGATTGGTGTTAGAGTTGCAGTCATGCACAGAACCATTCACTTAATTCAAGTCTAAATCAATGACAGTGCAGGTGTTTTGTGATATCATGAGGGTCATCCGAGCTCCCACAGTTTTTTTACAGAGCAATAGAAAAGAAGCATGAAGCTTAGAGAAGGGAGAGAAACTGAGTAGCTTTTATGGGAATCTCCTGGCTTGTAATGATTTCTAAATTGATTATATGGAAAGCAGAGAAGAGCCAGAATAACAACATTTTGATTCAGATTTTGAACAAGCCAAAATATAAGGGTTTAGTGCATTTTATTACAGAGAGAATGGCCAGCTGTTGTGTTTGGATGCAGTTTTGAATCTAATCCTGAAACATCTCACTACAAAGTTATTCCTACCTGGAATGAATTTGAGCAAAGTTCCCCGTTGATTCAATTTACAATTAAGTGCCATACTCCCTGTCCTCTCGGTTTACCTCTCTGCCTTGAGAACAATCATGTACATAAACATAACCCCACATGCCATTAAATAGAAATATACTTTCTGGAACTCAGCAATGATTTTGGGACTGAACATCTTTGCATTTGTGAAGAAATGTTTGCATTTATTAGAGTATGGAATTGTCGTGGAATAAACATTCAGGAATTCAGAATTTGAAAAAAAAAAAAGCTAATGCTTAAAGAAAGAAGAAGAAAAAAACATTTATCAAGCAATTAATACATGTAAACATTTATACTTATAATCATTTATACATATAAATCAAACTGCTATGCAACATTAATTGTGATAATAATGGGAACATGATTATATGTACTATTATATTGTTAGAGCAATGCCTGTAGAAGTGGCAAGTAGGACAAATAGACAAGGAACAAATGTTCCTTACTAGAGGAACAACTGAGGAAAATTCAGAGGTTCACATAGGCCAAAGGCCATTCCTAACAGTTGGCGTGTATCTATGCTCATTTGTGGGACAGGAAAGGTAGATAAGAGTTTAGTTGAACAGAGATTTTATGTGCTGGTTATCCTTGTGTTCAGAAAATGCTCCCTAGACCACTTTTTTTTGTTTTTTTTAATTTCAGATATAGGTGAATGCTCTAGCAGGTCCACTGTCTAATCCTTTCTCAATAGATTGCTCTGTTACCAGAATTCCATTAAAATATTAGAAAAAGCATCCTATTATTTCATAAACTTAGAAGCTGTTCATGAAACAAGTCTCCTGTTCCTGTTCGTGTGTATTTATATTCCTAATGTATTGCTGAATAGTTGATCAAAACACAGGAATGCCATTTTTGCAAGTAACTACCATTTGATTTAGTTCTCATATGAAGGCAAAATAAATATTCCCATTACAGTACAGACATAGTTTGATCTAGAAAATAAGGTACCATGTTTCGATATGATCTGACTCGAAGCTGCCTTTGATCACTTAAACACAAATTTATATATGTATAGACTATTTCAGCTCCTGTGACCCACCAAAGTACGAAGCTAAAATCCTAAATAAATCACTAATTATTATCAAAACAACTTCAAAATTTAATTATAACATCAATTTTTAAATACATTGCAAAATACTCCAAAGCAGTAATATTTTATTTCAGTTCCTAATACACTGTTATAAGAAAAATAAAGTTTTTTATATCACTTCAGGTGGCAAAATTATAATCTTTTTCTAACTTAAAAATTTGCAAAATTTAGTATTAGCTCTTCTTTATAGTTTTATGCAAAGACATATCTCAAATACTATTGTTCCTTCTCAGACTATGTGCAGCACTAAGAGTAAGTCCAAGTATCTTCTGTTCTAAATATTTTGTCTCACCTGTGGAAATTTTAGCTTTAGTTTAACAGTTTTATTTGTTATGAGAATTGTGGAATTGTACAAAAATATTAGAAGCTCTCGTAAATCACAGAAGGGAGTTGGAAGGAGACCTTGAAAGATCATCTAGTCTAACCCCCTGCAAGAGAAGGATCACCTAGATTAAATCATACAGGAATGTGTCCAGATGGGTTTTGAATGTCTCCAGAGGAGGATACTCCACAACACATCTGGGTAGTCTGTAGTGCTGTAACACCCTCACAGTGAAAAGGTTTTTCCTTACATTTACATGGACTATCCTATGATCCTTAGTCTAACCTTTGGCTTAATTAGATTAGATTTCAACTTATGAATCTAACTGTTAGGTATAAGAAGGGAAATAAATCAAACATTACTTCAGTATCTGAGGAAATATTCCAGAGAATAATTACAGACACTAAACTTACATTATTTGATAACACACTGAGTCTGAATCACATTTCTCCAAGAGACCCCAAACTTCTCTCCAGTAGAGAAAACAGGCAATTTGCTCTTATTGATTGCTAAATCACAGAATCACAGAATATTAGGAGCTGGAAGAGACCTCGAAAGATCACTAAGTCCAACCTCTGCCCGAGCAGGATCATCTAGAGTAGATCACCTAGGAACATGTCCAGATTGGTCTGGAATGTCTCCAGAGAGGGAGACTCCACAGCCTCTCTGGGCAGCCTTTTATTTACCGCTATTTATTGCATCCATTACTGTGGGCCAGATTAGAAGCAATTTGATTAATAGCAATAGAAAGCTTTCAGTTTCCAAAATGTAGGTATCTACTGTCCTTATGTATTCTCAGAGTTACGTTACCTGGACTGTGGTATTCCAGAAAGTTTTGGATTTCCCAATGAGGCCTACACCAATATTTTTGAAACTCCAGACAGGCCATATCAAACAAAACTAGGTGCTTATGTTTGGGCACCTGGACTGAACATGATTGAGACTTAAATTCCCTCAGAAACCCCCCAGTGTATTCAGAAATAGTGTTCAGAAACCCTATTTACATGCAGAAGCTGCAAATGCAACTTGAGAGCTATAAGTTAAAATGGCCTAGTGAGAAGCGAATTGAGTTAAAACTTTAAAAGTGCATGGAATAAAGAAAACTGACCCATTATCTCAAATCGAATTAGTGTGCCAATAAATTTAGTAGCTGTCAATATCTGAGACTTCAAGGACAGCTGAAAATCTTCCTGTAACCTGTACAGTTGGATAACTGCTGCACTATACAGAAAAAGAAAAAAACATCTTGCCTGGTCATCACAAGTTGAGATAATTTAGTTTTTGAGAGTATGGAGAGCTGACCTTGGCTGGAGGCCACATTCCCACCCACACCACCCTATCACTCCTCGGCTGGACAGAGGAGACAAAATATGACACAGGACTTGTGGATTGAGATAAGGACAGAGAGAGAATGCTCACCAATTATGGTTATGGGGAAACAGACCCAACTTCTCCATGGGCTGTAAGGGAATTTCTTCTTGGAACACCTGTTCTTCCACCTCCATCACTGACCTCCATCACTGCAGACTTGTTCCTTTCACATATTCATGTTTTTGTTTTCCTTCTTAACTAGGTTATCCCAAAGGTGCTGCCACCATTCATGATGGGCTTGTCCGGTGGCAGGCCCACCTTGAAGCTGGCTAGCATTGCCTTTGATGGACATAGGTGAAGCTTCTACTAAATTCTGACAGAAGCCACCCCTGTACCCTTTCCCATAGCAAAACCTGGCCAGGCAAATCCAATACAGAGAGGTGTGAAAAAATTCTTTATTTCTTTAATTGCTACGGTATATTTTTTGTTAATTTTGTGTATAAAATCATTTATTGCTTTCTGCAAATTGCTATTTTCATATATGATTTAAAGGTAAAGGAAGTGAAATATAGATATTCTCCAACTCAAGCAACAATGGAATTCTAGACATAAAATCTGGGCATTCGGAACCTTTATCCAATACAAATTCTCTCACTCACTATGAAATTCTTATAATGCTTCAATATTTATATATCCTTAAAGATTCAAAAAATGGAAGAAATTAAGAGCTTCTAATACTTATTTTAAATTCTTAAATTTTATATTTGAAATTATTAAACTCTTATATTTTTCCTATTAAACTCTAACATTACATTTTATTTTAAACTTATTGCTGTTTATTTTAGTAGTAATATCATAAGCCATCATGGATGTTTTTTTCAAAACTACTCCACTTGGATATATATGAAAGTGATGCAACATTATTTACACACAAATAACTATGTCTAATTCACTATATAAGAAGAAAATAATGAGATGGAAATGCATCTGCTAATCTGCCTAAAGTCCTTATGCAAATTATGTAGAATAACTAAGAATTTTTATTTTTTTTTTTAGTCATTTGTTTAACACATATATTCTGACTCATAGTAACCTTAAACTGGCTTGTGGTGCTGCCCCATTTCCTGTGTCCAAAAGTTGACTGTAGTATGACCTTTAGTGTCAGGAGGATGTATTCAAGCCCTTCTCAGTGTTGGCCAGTGATTGGACAAGGGGAAATGGTTCCAAACTGGAACACAGAAAGGTCCATCTTAATATAAGGAGGGACTTTTTCACTGTGAGGGTGACGAATTACTGGAACAGGCTGCCCAGAGAGGCTGTGGAGTCTCCCTCTCTGGAGACATTCCCGACCAATCTGGACATGTTCCTAGGTGATCTACTCTGGATGATCCTGCTTGGGCAGGGCGTTGGACTTAGTGATCTTTCGAGGTCTCTTCCAGCTCCTAATATTCTGTGATTCTGTGATCAGCACTTGGAAGGAAAAGATAAGAGTAAGCTAGGATTTAAAGTCATAGTTTGTCAGTGTTAAACAACAGGAATTAAACACAGGAACTGACACAAATAGATGTTCTAGAATAAATATAACTACCTCTAACCATTCTGATGACTGATTAATATTCAGTCTAGCAAACATGATCAGTTTAAAAAGCAATACATTTTACTGATATGAGAATTGATATGAATCTTTTGCCTGCATCACTACTGTAGTGTTATATCACTATAATTTAATTTAATTTCATATTTTTCCATTAAAAATTAATATTTTCTCAGCTATTCACTATGGCCTTTCTCCACACCTGGCACATACACTGGAGAGAGTGATACAGTTTGAATAGATTTATTACTGCAGATATTACTATGTTTTATAACATTTTTATATTGTATGTAATACATGGATCCTAAAGCCAGAACATTTCAAAATGGTAATTCAGATGTGAGAAAAGGAAGGTAAATAAAGGAGAAGATGATTTCTTATAATCATCCATCCTTTACTTACCTGATCTTAAACAGAAATGCCAAGAATGGCAGCTAGGTCAGATGACAGAAAACAAATATAAAACAGAAGTAGAAACCTGTAGGCTGAAAATCAAAAGGTTAATGCCTGAAATAATATACAATCAGCACTGTTACTAACAAAACCTTACTTTACTATGTAGGAAGAAAGAAGAAAAGAATTATTGCATTATTCTTCAGAGAAATTCCTCATGAAACAATACTGACACTAAATTAAAATTGCCATTGATAGCCAGATAACCAGCACAATTCATACAGTCTCTAAAGAGGAAAGGAGTTGGGTAACAATAAGAAAATGTATTGAGAAGTGATATCGAAGAAAACTTTTAGATTCAGGAACAAAGTATCCCTTTTTTTGAGTTCTCAGAAATGCACAAGCTTTGAGTCATGTTTAGACTGTGCTTATTCAGTTGCCTAAAGCTACTGGTACTTTCTTTGTTTAATAATTTAGGCATTATCTCACTTGCCTGGGGATGGAAAAAGTTTTATTCTTATGCTTGTTATTCATGCTTATACCTTCAGAGGGCATTTTTGGCTCTTGAATCTAGATTAACCTGGACTCCTAAGTAGCAAGGTTGAGCATCTCGCAATAGCAAAGATCTGAAATAAACCCGTTTCTTTGTATGGTATATATACCCAGAATTGAAGATGCTAACTGCTGTGAATTCCGTTTCTGCTTTTCTACAAGTATCATCCTTTAGATGGTTATCTCATTACTTTGAATTTCATTCTTGGAATGAGGTTTTTAAGTCTTAGACGTTGCAATACTATGAATCATAACACTTAAGGGCTTTTGCTGAATGTCTGCTTTAGAGATACACTGATAGCATTTATCTTTGAGAACTCATGAAAGATGGATGAGGTCCTAAAGACGAAGAATGCAAAAAGAGAAGGTGCCTATCTTTGAAATGGAAAACAGTGGGGAAACAGGTGAGAAAGGAATAAATATTGACCAGTTTGTCAAATTTATTTTCTAGAAAAGTACTAGAACAAATAATCCAATAAAATATTTGTAAGTATGCCAAAGGTAACAAGGAGGTAAATAACAGCAACATGTTAAGAACAACTCTTGTCAACCAATTTTTTTCCCTATGCCAAGTTAGCAAATTTTGTACATAGAGGAGAAGCTGTGGATTTCCCATATTTTGATTTTACAGAGTCCTTTTATGTGAGTTATTATTAATGAAGCTTTCCAAATAACAAGGATATATTGTATTGGGTTTTGCAGGGCTCTACTCAGTAGCCAATGCTACTTACTAATAACGATGTCAACAATGCAATAGGAAGAAGAGATCAGAAGTGAAAATGACCCTAACAAATTGGAAAAACAGCATGATCAAATAAGATGATGCCTTTAAACACTGTATCCAAAGTCCTAAAATTAGGAAGAAGTAGTCATCTGCACAAATACAGCCTAGGAAACAAAAGATAGTATGGCAGTTTTATGTCTGAGAATTTTAATGGCTTGGTAATGTTACCCTGGGTAAAATAAGGAAGATATTTTAATGGGTGTAATTATAATATTATTTGTAACTTTATGAAGGCCTCAGTAGCAGCTGAAGAAAATAACCATTCAAGTGTTCTGGTGCTATATATTTTGGGTTTGGTTCCAATGTAGAAGAGTGTTGGTCTCTGTATTATAGCCACCAAATCCATATAGAAGTCCCAGATAACATATAGGTAATGTTAAATGGCACTAAGCACATTTGGAAACTGAATCAATCACAGAATCACAGAAGCACAGAAC
>VXBZ01002523.1:3344-19383 GCA_013399135.1 Heliornis fulica | reverse complement strand
GGGGGCGCAGGGAAGGACCTCTCTTGACCTACTAGCCACCCCCCTTCTAATACACCCTAGGATGCCATTGGCCTTCCTGACCAAGAGGGCACACTGCTGGCTCATGGTCATCCTGCTGTCCACCAGGACCTCCAGGTCCCTCTCACCTGCACTACTGTCCAGCAGGCCAGTCCCCAACCTATACTGGTACTTGGGGTTGTTCCTACCCAGATGCAATACCCTACATTTGCCCTTATTAAATTTCATTATATTTCTCCCTGCACAGCTCTCCAACACTGTCTAAATCTTGTTGAAAATCAAAGAAAATGTTGAAAATAAATTAATCAATGTTGATGTGTTGACATGTAGCTTAACATGTAGTCAAGGGAGATCTAGATAATATGGACAGTGGAATTTTTAGGGATTCAGTTCTTTTAAGGTGAAGCCTCAGATACCACATGCGGTTCCTTAAAGATGCAAATGGATTTGGCAAATGTGCAACTCTTTAGATTAAACCTTTTTGCCATTCTTTTTCTTTAGAATAGACAAAATAACTACCATTGGTTGTTTTATCCAGATAGTTACTATACAGGAAACTTTCAGATCTATGTCAGATATATTTATCCCTCATATAGACAAAAAGTTAGATGTCTTCAGAATATCACTGTCAGGGCCCTGAGGACACTAACGGACCTGACTGTCCTCGACCAGCCCTGGTGTTCCCCCGACCCTGCCTACAGTCCAAGACCCCATGTTAGGACCCTGGGACTCTCAGCTACTGGCCTAGTGACACAGAAGTAAAGCCAGTGTCCAGTTCCCAACAGTACTGCCCTGACTGGTCACGGGCCTCACTGAGGTGGGTCAACCTGCAGGCCTATGTCCTGGCCTTGTCTCAGCTGCCCCATGGCATGCCTGATGCCCAGAGCTGGGGATTCCCCAGTAACATGCAGCTGCTCCTGGATGGGCGTGGGACAGGCCCTGGCTGCCATGCATTGGGAAGTCCCTCAGCTGCCAGCTTCCAGGTAGTCCCCAGCACACATGCCAGCCTCACAATGAGTCCTACTATGGTGGTGTTATCCCACTGTGATGTTTTTACTGAGTACAACCTTCAGCACCACAAAAGTCACTGCTTTCAGTGAAACAACAGCCAGGCAAAAATAATTATTTGGAGAGTACTTCACACTATATAACCTCTTTCTTAAATTCAATGTATCTATTTTGAAGTCTATGTTTTTTCCACCAGTTATTTCATGCTTTCTGCTGACAACTAGTGTTGAAAAAAATTAAGACAGCATAATCAGATTCACTGGAGAAAGATGCAAACAAATTAGTACAGCAAAAGGACAGGAAAACCTTGTAAAGAAGAGGTGGCAAAATAGTCCTTAGAGCAGTGATGACCAGTGAGCTCACACAAGAACTCTTCCTCATTAATGGGGTATCAGGAAACAGAAAGATTACCCTAAATGGTTCATTCTAGGTCAAACACGTAATACATGGAAGATACTGAAAATGTTTCAATTCTCCTAATTCTCCTAAAGTCCTAACTTTACCAACTGGGATTTAATTATGCTGTGGTTCTGATGGAACTGCTCCAACACTAAACAATTCTGTGGTTCTGTGATTCCAGTAACCAGTTATTCTTAAGTGCCTCATCCCCAATATAGCTGCTCAGGAGAGAGAGGTAGTGCTGTGAATGTCTTCTGCTGGGAGCCCCACTGCAGGGGGGTGTTTAAATTAACTAAAAGCCATACCAGATAGTGAACTGTCTGGGGGAAGTAGGAAGGCTTTGGCATCTGTCCATATTTAAACATTTTCATTGGAAACCTCTTTAAAGTGCCTATCTCCTTCCATCAATTATTTTAAATGGCCAGTTTAGGTTAGAACCTTAACTTCATAGATACATTTAGATGGATAAACTAAAACCTTAATTAAAACTGATTCACTCAGGCCCTCTAATCTACCTGGACAAATTATAATTGGTCTGAAATATAAAGTCTTCTATTTGTGATACAACTTTTATTCAAAACCTTTATATTTCCCAGCAAAAACAATACAGACTGTTAACCCAATGATGAAAGGCTGGGAAAACTCCAGCTTAAAGTTTACCTTTGTATCTTCCCAGCTGCACCCTCTTCCCCTACACATATCCACACATGAACTTCTTACAGTAACTACATTGCAAACATGAATTATGACATCCCAGAACTGATGGTATTCCATAAAGAAGAATAGCTCCATAAAGGCTTTGGTGAAAATGAATCGATAGCATATTGCTTCGCAGAAAAAAATCATGACAGTCAACAAGCCTACAGTCACAACCACTGGTACAAATCCTTTGCTGAAAGAGAGAGCTTATTGTTTGCCACCATACCACATGGACTACTGTGATGGTTATGCAAGCAAAGCAGTGAACACCACACTTCAGTAGGACCTAATACAGGTATTTTTGAGACAGAATCAAAAAGGGGGTTTTCTTGTCATGGATTGGAAACAGAAGCCCTATATGTCTATCCATGATTACCCATCACCTTTTAGACCCAAACTTCATTAAACAGGCAGTTAGTATCTGGAGTCTATCTAGAGTTTTACAAAAATTACAAGGAACTGCCACGAAATAAATGAATTATGTAATAACTGAAAGGATATTAGACAGATTTTGTCAAGAAGCTGAATCCTGCCAATGTGTAAGAGATACTTAAAACAACAAGCATGCTCATACATCCAAATCTGTATAATTAGCACACACAGAAATTAAACCTGGAGACAGGTTTGAGATTTTACTGCCTAAAGTCCTCTTTCAGTATCTAAATTATATAAATGCATAGTCAAAAAACTTTAGGTGTATGTTAAATATCTTGGAGAGGAGAAATGAATCTCATCTTGAACTACTAACACATTAACCAAATAGTAATAAAAATCTGTAAAGGATTTGGAAAAAGAAAAAAAATATATTGAAAATTGAACTAATTTGAACTAATTGAACTAATTTGGGTATTGTTCTTATGTCTATAGTCAAATTGTCTAAAGTTGGGCCAAGAGTGTTATGCCCTCTCTGGAAAATTGGGCACTTTAATTGGGAATAATTCAGAGAATCGTTCAGAGTCTCCAACATACATTCTTGCACTTAATAGATTCTTCTATACTGATATTCTCACTGATTTGAAATGTTCAAGTTTTTCTCTAGCTCATTCACAGACTTCTATCTCGGTCAATAAACAATTTTTTTTTTTTTTTGTCACCTTTTTCTGGTAGATATAAAGGGGCATTAATGAATCACAGATAATAAATTGGGGGGGGTGTTTTTTTAAAAAAAAAAACTTATCAAATTTTATGATAACCACAAAATATACTTCAAAGTTAAATGTTACTACAATTATATTACTTCCTCTGGTGCATGAGCCACCTACTTACATACAGAAAACATATTGTGCAATATCAAGCCACTGTGAGGTCTGCAGTGCTATCAATTTCCTAACCAGAACTCTTTTTTTTTGTACATCCTATTGACCTATTGATATTGCATTTTCCTAAGTGTACTATTACCTTGTATTTATCTAAATTAATTCCTTTGCTCTCAGGGAACTTCTTATGACAGGGTATAATCAATCAATCATGCTTCATTTCTAGTAATTCTGCATGACAAGTCATACTTCTGTATACAAGTGACCAGATTCACTCAGAATGTTTGCATGTGTGGTATTGCTGGATCATTGCAGCTTCTTAGTCCCAAGTTGATCACTGATATTCTTGACTCACAGTGACAGTAAAAATAAAATTTAGCCATCTTCATCGAAAGAAGGAGATAGGATTAAGGGATAAAAAAATACATCGTATACTAAACACATCTTTCCTCTAAATATGGCCTTGATGGGATAAGTCTTTCCCAAGCAAACTGTGCAAAAAATTATCTTGATTTAGTAATAAAGAATGTGCCTGCCCTGTGCAAGACAGAACTGAAGAATTTTCCTTTGACATTTGTCTCACTCTGTGTTTTGAGTAGAGAGTGAACTTGGGCTTAGACTAACTAGGACATGTTAAATCCTATAAATCCAATCCTACAGGACTAATTTAAAATGATTTGACATCCACAAAGTCAGGTTTTTCAGTGGTGAATTAAAATATGAGGAACTAACTTTAAAAACACTGGTGAGGAAAATGCAATGCTAGAAAAGGTTTGATGATTTATTTCTTCTGCCTCTTCTCTACTTTGAAAGGTTGTTGCTGTATATTTACAGTAATTCTAGATTCCCTGACTTGTTCCCAAATGTAACTGTTAGAAATAATCCTCTAAAGTATATAATTCTTTTAAGATGGTATTTAATAGATTGATACAACATAATCTTTTCATGTGCAGACAATTCCTTTCAAGATTTTTCTATAAGTTCTTATATAGAAACATATCACTGGATTTCTTATATGTTAAGCATTAATTTTGCTATAAACATTTTTATTTACTTCTTTTCTAATAGTAAGAATAAGATTTGAGTTTGTAAAACCCCTGTAGAACTCTGATTATGTATTTTTCATCAAGTTTTTTCTCTTCAAGGATTTTCTAAATGCCATCACCTTCCTTGTTTGATTGATATACCAACACACAATTAAAATTCATATACAATTACAGTACAAACTAGTATCATCAACATCTCTCAAAAGAAAATATGTATTAATGTCATGTTGATCATTTTATATTGAAAACAAAAAAAATAAGACAGGAATCTCTATTTTCTGACCTCATATTTGCATAATGTTGGTATAATGCTAGAAAATATGTGACTGAACTCCAGCATACAAAACTTTATTCAGAATAAATGGTGTTTAAACAAAATATTTGATTTTTTGAATGGCAATAACGTAAATGCACTGACATATTGAAATACAGGTATAAACAGATTAGCCAAGAGATAGAAGAGACTACAGTAAATGTATAAATTAGTAATTTCGTGTATCTCAAAAAAGTTTTTAGATTTACACAGATGGCTATTTCATCTACACCTCATGTGATAAGTGGGTGTGAAAGTTCTAATGGAACTAAACCTTAGCTGATTAACAAAAAGCATCTGTGCTTGTGACATAAATACAACAATCTAGTGCTAAAACAATAACAGTAGAGAAATATGTCTGATCCTTTTTAGAGCTCATTAATGGAGAATAGCTATTTAATGAGATGAGAAGTACTGCATGGGAAAATGCCTATGACAAACCAAAGCTTACTTGTTTCAACAAAGTTGACATTTTAGACAACTTTTGAAGAATTCTGGGGCTCTACAAATAATTTTGGATGTCATCAGACCTTCTATCTATAAAACTGAGTTTAGGGTTCCCAATTCTACGCTATGCATATAAATCACTAACTTAGAATCATCCAATAAGATTGTTTAAGGTGTAGCACAGATACCTTAACTCCAGTAATATTACTTAGTGTTAGTTAATCTTTGGCAGGTTAACTGAGGCAAATTTTGTAAAAAGGTATTATTTTTAGCTTGAAAAGACTTAAAGATATCTTGTTTTACCTTTTTTTTTTTTTCTGGCTAATACATAGTAAAAGCTGTCATAATATGCAGTAGTTACACTCATCCAGTTGTGTGTTCCAAACTTAGACTGCATATCAAGTTTACAACAGATCCAAACTATAGAAGATATATTTTAAGTGCCAACTTAATTATATATTGAAACACTTGAGATCTGTTGATGGTTTTACATTGGAAATAATTGCATTTAAAAATTAGAGATCACAGCTGAAATTTCCTGGAGTGCAATAAACAGAAGTAAAGATTTGATCCTTTTTATGATAGAACACTCATTTTTTTACTATTTTATTCCAATATTTCCTGATATTTTTTATTTCTTTTTTTTTTTACTTAACATGAGTTTTATAGAGTGTTTTATATTTCTTATCTTCACTTACTTTTGCCAGTTCTTGTGTGCAAAGTACACGGGACTCAAACTCAATAGTGTAGTTCTCTAATCTGAAGACAAACTGGATGCCAAACTGTAAATTCCAAGGCAGCATTCAGTCAGCTAACTAATAAAATACCTGTAAAAAATAAGCAGAACATGATTTATTTTAAACAACAGTGTTACATACAACATTCCTTTCTTCTAAAAGCTCCTACAAGAGTTCTACTATCCTTTCCATGCTATCTGTAATATTTACATAATAAAGTCTATTAGTAAGCATGCATCAGAGGTTAGACCTTGTTGCAATTTTTATGGTGAACACACCATCTTTACTTTCTGGCAAATGCAAAAGAAATAAAATATTTTCTTTCCAGATAATATAAGGGAGTTTTTCATTGTCTCTTGTGTGCTTAAAAAAGGAGGCAAGTACTCATCTCTGATCTGGCAGCAAAAGTTAAAGATGAGGCAGTGTGTAAGCAAGTATGAAGGGGAAAAGGTGAAGAAAGTACTAAGTGAATGAGGAAATACAAATAAAAACAAGGAATGAAGTTCCAGTTCTCCTTTTCATTTCAGATAAACAATTTTTGTCCCATAGTTCCTTTTCTTAGTCCTTTTCAATGTATTTTGGTTACTGGAGAACTGAGGGGGGAACCACTACTGGAATTTTCACCTGAGATGTATACATAGACAGAGTTCTAAGTAAACAGACCTCAACTGTATTTACAGGAAAGATGATTAAGCCTAAGATGTTTCAGGGTTAATGGGTTTCAGGGTTAATCTGTATCATATCTCATATTACTTCTTAATTAAAATTAAGCCTGTAATTCTTTCAAAAGTCATGGACTTAAATAAGTATTCTTCCTGGTTAAAGCAAGTGTAAGCATAATAATACATCATTGGTACCAGGCAGTAGGTGTCTGAACTGAGATAGACCTTAGATGTAAAATGGGTATTTATAGACAGCTTTGTGCTATGTTTGAATCCGTCTAAATCTATAGATTAAAATGTGTGAAGTGTCAGAAGCCATAAATTCAGAGGCCTATGTAATTCACCATGGGTTTCAATGTTCCTTTTGATTTGTCAAAGACCGGTGTCAAGGTGCGCCAATTGGGAAGCTTGCATTGCTGTATAACTAAACAAGGACGAAAGAAGATTTTTTTATTTTTTTAATGTATATCATAGGCAAACTGTTAGTCTTCTGCCAAGGGATAGCCAGTCTAGAGAATGAAATTAGCGGCTTACCTTATGTTCCTAAGGTGTTAATTTTACACCACCTACTTTTCTTCTGACAGAGACACATTGCATGCAGAAAATTCATCTGGTTTAGGATTCTCAGCCCAAACACATAAAAATTACTTATCTCAAACAAAATGATTGGTGAATGAAACCAAGGTAGAAAGAACATATTCTAGTTGCTTGCAAGAGCTCTCTCTAAAACAAAGAGCATCATTGAACTAAAAAGAATGCAGTTTTTCCTTTGGTCGAAGAAAGAGGCTATTGTTTGTTCTGACAAAGGACTTAATAAAATTAGGTGTTACAGCACCATCTGGTGACTCCTATTTAATATCTTATTAATAAGTGCAATGTCCATTCAGAGGTAGTATTTTTATTTAATTAAAATGAATATTTTCTTGATAATTTTAAGTAGTAGGATTAGAAACTGATTATTCTACCCCGATATTGAAATACATCTGCTACTATAATGCCTGCGTACTGTTGCATCTGTCATAATACTAATGCGTTAACTCTGGGGCAGAGAACTATTATTGTCCATAAAAAAGGACAGTAAGCCCTAAACCAGAGTTCTAAAAAAGATACCATCAATATTCTGAGGGTTTATTCTAGAAAAAACAGGTTGTGGCTATCAATTAATAGACAAGTTCAGTATGTGTCATTTCAGTATTTAGAATAAAAATGTACCTAAATGAAGACAACAAGTATTTTCTTAACTGTATTTTTCATATATATATATTAGCAGATATGTCACTAGTATAAAGGAGTAGTTAGGGTAGTTAGGCAATATGAACTCTGCCTATATAATCAGCAACTATATTGACTTGAATCTTTGGGAAATTTTGGTTTGAAGGAACCTTTTGTTCAAATCCATGATGTCAACTCATCCTGCTAACAATAATGTGGTATAACATAAATTTGTGCATTTTGCCTCTTGTGCACTAAAATATATAGGGGTATATGTAGCAAAAAACAAACAATCATACATGGAAACATAATGTCTTGAACAGCAACAATAGAATGAAATCCTTTACGTTTTCATATATCTTTGCCTTCTGAGAGCATAATATAGACCAAAGGTTCAAAGGTAATTGTAATTCCTAATTATATTTCTAATGGTAAATTACTCTATGAAAGCCAATATATATAAGCAAAACATATTTAAGCTCTTTATGTTTTCATCACTCAGAGGTCTTCGGTAGTTTGTCTCGGGTATTCGTCTCAGCAATGAAAGAAAGTTTCCTGTAGATTTTGCAGATGCAGAACTATATTTACAGGATGGGAGAAAAGGAGGGAGGGTGGCTGGAATAGCCACAACCTTTTCTCCAATTAAGGTAATCATGACATTTGAGACTTGAAAAGGACTAATTTTAGAGGAATGATAATTTTCTAAGCTTTTTACATTTTATTGCTGCAAGCAAGGCAAGGATATTTACTTTGTCAGGAAATTTGTATACTACAAGGTCTTAGAGACACTAAAATGACTAAAGGAATGTGGAAACTTTGACATTCAGGGAGAGGCAGAGAGAATTGGGACACTATAAAAATAAAAGGTCTCAAGGGGAATCTTATCCATGTAAATAAACATCTAAAGGGGGAAAATGAAGAAAATTTGAGACACACTCTTCTCAGTGATACCCAGAGACAGGGCAAGATGCAAGACATAAACTGAAATACAATGAATTCCATCTAATCAGAAGGTAAAACTTCATCTCACCAATGTGTTCAAACACCAGAATAGGTTTCCCATGAAGACTTGGGAGTCTACATCCCTGGAGATATTAAAAACCCAGCTGGACATGGCCTTGAGCAAACTGTTTTAAGTGACTCTGCCCTGAGAAAGGCAGATGGATTAGACAATCTCCAGTGGTCTCTGCCAATCTCATCCAGCCTGTGATTCTCTCATTATTCATACGAGTACAAAGTGTAAGGCTATGAAAACCTTGGAATTTTATCCTATATTTTGAAACTCAGAGAAAAACAAGTATTTATGATAACACAGTATGAGCTAAAATTTTCATTAGATTGCACTTATTCAATCCTTCTTTGCTATCTCAGATTACAGGCTTCCTCTAAACAGATTATCTCTTTCAATGTTTTATTCATCAAATATAGTTGATGCTTACTCCTTTATAAATCTGATCTCTTTTTCTTGAGGAAGTTGTTCATCCACTTGAGAGGTATCTACTTTTTTTTTTGTTGTTGGTTTGTTCTTTTTTGAACAAGGTCCAGGTATGTAGAAATTAAGAGAAATTCCTACTCCTTTCCACTTCAGTCCTGCTTATTCCAAATCATCAGTTGAACCCAGATCTGTTGCAAAATTTCAAGTAGGTATGTCAAGGAAGCAAAATGACTTCCATATGGAACATTATTAGTTTATGACAGCATTTCAGGTTTGCTGGTTAGAAAGGACCAGTGGGAAAAAAAAAAAAGAAAAAAAAAAAAAAAAGGAGCATTCATAGTCTTATTTTTGTGCTTCTTTGTTCTCGAAAAGATTGTAAATTTGGAAGTGTCAGAGTACATTCAGTCCTAGTAATGTAAATATGCTTTAAATCTGTTGAATGATCTCCATGGCAAGAAGTAAGAGTTGTAAACTTAGCCTTTGATAATAATTGCTCTAAATCTTTTGGGACAAAGAAATCAAGGTTTTTAATAGCACTATGGCATTACCATTTATTTTCTATTTGTCTACTGTACCCACTAGTACTCAATGTTTTTTTTTAGAACTTGTGAGAAAATAAACCTAACTGCTTGCCTTTCCGTAGCCACAGCACATTTGTGTAGATGGATCTCTGAAGAGTTGAGGAGACAGATATTTCTCTGTGTTGTAGCTTAACCCCAGATGGAAAGTGAGTACCACACAACCACTTGCTCATTCCTCCCCACTCCACATTGGAATGAAGCGGAGAATGGAAAAAAACACCAAACTTGTGAGTTGAGATAAAGACAATTTAATAGGATAACAAAGGAAGATGATGGTGATGATGATGATGATGACGATGACAATAATAACACCAATTATGAAAGCATGCTATCTTTCACCACAAACAAAAGGAAAATTAAACAACTTGAAGCCTAGACTGTTTCTGGGAAATTAATCTACCTCATAGCTAGGTTCCCCAGTTATACATGTACATATGGAGCATGATATTACATGATAGGGAATATCCCTACCATATCCCTACTTAGACTAGGCCAAAGGGATATTCCCTTTGGCCTAGTCTAAGTAGGGAATATCCCTTTGGCCTAGTCTATGTCAGTTGTCCTGCCTGTGCTCTCACATCTTATTCTGCATGTGGCAGGGCGTGAGAAGCTGAACGTCCTCAACTTAGTGTACCCAGCTGGGACACAACTACCCAGCCATTCTAGGAAGTACATAAAATGTGAAACAAAATAGATAGTTGCATACCATTGTCTGTGCCTAACCCTGCTGCATTTTTTCTGTTTCTGTATATGTCACACTCAGATCCAATTAGGACTTTTTTTTCAATTTAAGAGTGTTTAGCAATTTCTCTAATAACATGAAGAAACATTTTCTATTCTAACAGGTTTACAGTCATGAAAATCTGAAATTTACTCCATTTCCAATTTGGTTTTATTCTGGTTCACTGTGCATTGATGAAGGGGGCTCCACAAAATTATTAATGTAAAATCATCAGTTAAAGACAAAGTCTGCAAAGATAAGGTGACTGAATTAATGTTGCACCTTTCTTCGGCATTCTAATGTCATTTTTATCATTTGTATTATAAGTTTATCATAAACAACCTCATGTATTTTAAATAAACTAATATATGTACTAATTTCTACATTTGTGCATTACTTCTTGAGAAATAGCATATACATATATATATATATATATANAGCATATACATATATATATATATATATATATATATAAAACTATTACTCATATGGTTGTGTTTAATAACCCCTGCAATTTTAGTTCCACTTTCTTAGGAAAATATCCCTGATATTCAGATGTAATTTATTTATAAGTGAGAGACATAAGCTCTGAATTTGAGAGAATGCACATGCTTATCTAGACATTAAAGTAAAAATAACTTTTCTGCTATCTTATGCAACTTCTCAAAGGAAATACTGTTTATCATCTGTGTCTATACCTTGCAGATGATGAACAAATGAAAATAGTAATATTCCATATTAACTCCCCTTACATATTTTTAAGGGGAAAATATTTCCTTTTTGTAATGGTCCCAGTAATAAGAAATTGCTAAGCCTTGTACTGAGTTAGTTATATGATTTTAATATCCACTATTCATTTTCACTTTCTTTAATTTTCTTATTCAAGTACTGCTCATTAGAATGTCTTTTCATTAGCTTAGTGAGTAATATAGGTAGCTTGCCTTTCCCACAGGGTGGATACTCTTACTTACTGTTCAAAAACCTTGAGTATTTGCTTTATTAATAGGCCCCAAGCAATAGAAGGCCTTGCTATGAATTATAAACACACCATATGGATTCAGTAACGAATTATTCATTTCTCTGAAAATTAAGATTTTACTTTGGTTCATATGCATTTAAATATATATGTCTTTAAAACACCAGTTAACTACATTCATGTCTTACAGTTTAAAGATTTATGTGTCATATAGCTAAAAGATTTACAAAGTCAATGTGCCTTTCAAAACAGTCAACTCTTACTTTTATTTTTTTTAAGATATTTAATGAGGCCTGAAAGCCTTATAGTTGATTGAAGTTTGTTTATTCAAGAAGTAACAGCTACTACAGTTTAGCTACTGAAAGTGATTTAATTAACAGCTTCTGTTAACTCTATGGGACTCTAGATATGTCACCGTCACAACTGATACTAAATGTGTTGCTGAACAGCTTTTAAAACTGTACCTCAGGTATTGGTTACTGGCAATAACTCTTTACAACATAAACAGAAAAAAAAAGTTACCTTATTGTGGTGGTTTTGCAATGTGGCTTCCTTAAGAAGTGGCTAGAAAGTTTCTTATGTATCCAACAAAGCAAATCCCAGTTGTGCTCCCAAGGCCAAACTTCCAAACCCTGTTCCTGTCAAGGCCGGACAGGTCAATCAGACCCAGTCACAGGCCTCTGGGAATCACATTTTAGAGACAGAAGAATGCAAATAGATGCATTTTGCCACCAGAGAAGGGAGTGAGATGTAAGAAACCTTGCAAACACCAAGGTCAGTGAAGGGGTGCAGGAGGAGAAGTCACTGAGAGAAGACTCCTTGTGGCCTGTGGAGAATACCATAGTGAAGCGGGTGTAGCCCCACAGCCCATGGAGGATGAAGACACCCCACTTGTAGCCCGTGGAGAGGTACCTGGGCCAGGCAGGAGTCCACCATGGAGCAGGTGGAGGAATGTGGAAGAATCTGTGACCTACATTGGAGCAAGCCCCTGGCAGCACCTGCAGCCCATGGAGAGAGGTAAGAGGCAGAGAGAGAGAGACGGAGGCCCACACCAGAGCAGGTTTGCTGGGGATGCTTGTGACTCTGTGAGGGACCAGGCTGAGGCCAGCAGCCTGAGACTGAGAGACTGAGAGACATTTTATGAGTTTATAGAAGTGACCCACGCTGGGGCAGTTGGTGAAAAGCTGAGGCCCTGTGGGAGAGCACTCACGTGGAAAGGGTCGTGGAGGACTGTCTCCACTGTGTGGGACCCTACGGTGGCACAGGGAAAGAGTGTGATAAATGCCCCCTTTCCCCTGCCCACCCCAAAGAAGGAAAACAACTCATGAGGAACTGACCACAGAGTGAAACCTCCATTCCCTATTTCCCTCTCATTTACCCTCTGTGTCATCCTGGGGAAGAGAAAATAATGAATAAGGTGAAGTCTGCAAAGAAGGGAGGGGTAGGGTAGGGGAAGCGAGGTGGAGGTGTCATAAGAGCTGTTTGTACTTCTCATTATCTGACTCTGGTTTCTCTGTGTAGTGTAGTGTAGTGTAGTGTAGTGTAGTGTAGTGTAGTGTAGTGTAGTGTAGTGTAATAAATTAGAGAGTTTTCTTGCCTTTCTTCTGTGTTGAGTCTGTATTGCTCATGACACGGATTGTGGAATGATCTCTCACTGTCCTTATCTCGACTCCAAAGCCTCTCAACATGTATTTTCTCCCCTGTCCAGCTAAGAGGGGAGTGATAGAGCGGCTTTGTTGTGAGTCTGGCCTCCAGCCAGGGTGAAACTACCATACTTATTTAGTGAAGAAGGAATGGGAAATAATTTACACATTCTTCCTTTGAGACCTTGGTCAGAGGTAATATGATTTGTTTAGAATTTTACCTGTGAAACCTAGTTTCCATGAAGTATAGCAGTGAAGCTCCAACAACTGTTTTAATAAGAGCCAGTAGTCCAAGTTCAGTGAATTTAAGCATACTAGCATGAAATGAGAATTCCTACTCTCTACTGAGAATACGATGTTCTTTTCTAACTACAGTAGAGAAATATCTGGCCACCTAACTCTTATAACTGATGTTGGTGTTCCTGAGTAAAGACAAAGGACATAAGCTATGTAACCATCTCCACATTACTTAAGTTATAAAGTGTGCGATTTCATCTATGTTCATATGTATAGTTAAACTAATTGTCTAGTCTCTCCATATTAATGGAGAATCTTCATCTTCACTATGAATTTTATCCTAGTTATGGATTTTCATCCTATGTCAGATGTCCTGAATTTGGGGGCAGATATTTCTCTCCATTTCAGTGGAGAGAGAGAAAAAATTGTCTCCTAATGTAGGTCATCTGACATAGTTGGGATGAAAAGTTTTCTGGAGGTATTTATTTTTCTTACTCAGCAACAAAATCATTAACATTTACATTAGCCACCTGTTAAACTGGCCCCTAGCATTTAGATGGCTAAAATTAATTGAAATTACTATGCATATACTGCTGTATACATTTTTATAGAGGGAAAAAAGGGCTCTTTATGAGAAATACCTCAAGGAAGTGCAACAATGACAAACTGAATGAAGGCACAGTCTGTGAATCTATTTCCTTGAAACTTTCAAGCTGATGCTAGTCATATCAATTTCTTTTTTAATTATTGAAGATATACAGAGCAAGCTGTGGTTTAGAAAAAAAAATCTGTAGGACAAGAAATAATAATATCATTTTTCTTTTTTCAGTCACTCTTTCACATAGTACAATTTTTATCACTCCTTTAATACTGTCATAATTGTGATAGCGTGATTGTACATATTAATTGAGCAAAATAATATATCATGCAGAAGGGTCCCTCTTTTGACCATATAGATTTTGCTTCTCTCTGATACCTAGTATATATTCACTACAATATCAGGAAGCCACGATGAAACCTGCATTTCCAGGTTGTTTTTGATCTGTGCATTTCTAATGTGAACAGTGAGATAGCCTTTGCTCATTATTCATTAAAGCATTGATTAAAACTGGTGAGATCTTTAAAACTTTTTCTTGGGGCTTATTCTTTTATTCCAAAATCTGCATTAGAGTTAATAACAAGTGATCTTAATAACATTCTTATCCCTTCATTAGTTGCTTCAAAAGATGTACCCTTTATGAATGAGTTATCCTTTACAAGCAGTTATCTCTGCATTCTGTAGAAAAGAATTGCAAGTACTTCAGTTCTGTCAATCCTGTGTCACTCAGACTAGTATCATATCTTGAGGTCAGTCAGCAGAGAAGAGGAAGCTGTCTGTGTGGCAGATTCCACAAAACAAAGAGGCAAAGAAGTATAGGGATGGCAATGTCTGAAGACAGTGGAAGAAAAGCTGGATGGACTAAAAAAAAAAATCAAGGGGTAAAGACAAGATGATAAATGCAAAGGAAAAGAAGGAAAGAAGAAATGAAAAGGAGGGAGGTTGGCGGGGGGTGTGGGGAGATAACAATCATTTGGAGGAGTTGTGTTTAAAAGGCTTAAACAAGAAACTACAGAAGGAAGATGATGAGGACATAATTGAGAAGAATAATTTTGGTGACAGTATAACCAAGAAGCCCCAGGAGTAGGGATAGGATTGGATAACAGTAAAGACAAGAAGTGGAGGAAGGTAGGAGAGACAGATTATGTAAAGAAGATATCAAGAATGAGAACAACTTGAATAAAGAAAATCAAATAGAGACTTCTGGGGCAATATCAGAATAAAAAATATCAGTAGTAGTTACTGTTAAGAGACACTGTGATAAACATGCATAGTGTTTATAGGTATGGACTGTTCACATTACAAGAATGAGGCTGGAATAAAAATTCAGTTAATAAAGATATAGTATTGAGAAACAGACAGTTTAGACAATCATACCTGGGGAAAAAAATATATATCTTCCTAAAATATAATTCCCTTCAGTGTTTGAGGAGAATGTAAATAACAGCATATACATATGAAATCTGATGGTGCCTCTCCTTGTAGAGTGTTGATTTAGAGAGCACACTTTATGTTCTTAGCTATTCAATCATCTCAAGTGGCAGAGGATGAAACATTATTGTTAGAGTAACAATCTTAGAACGTTGACTTTGATTAGCTTTTTTAATAAAGAACTGTGTTACACATAATGGTTAAAAATCAAGCAATCAGTTGGCAGATCCTAATTAAGAAAATAATATAAGGTTGTCCACAAAGAGCCCGATTTGAAATTCACATCAATATAGGAAGTTTAATCATGCTTTTGGAAGGAATTTTATTCTATTTAACTAAATATACCGAGTCTATCTTTAAATGGAAGTATGAAAATTTTGCTATAAATATATAACTAGGATGTTTAACAATTAAGAGAAAAAGTGCGCAACTGCTGTCCATTTTCAAACTCTATTCATACACTGTATGAACTGTTTGCAATGAAAATAATTTAAATAGAATTATAATGGCTGTATTATCATACTAAAAAAAGATGCAATTATGATTTAGCAGGCAGATTTGACTTCTGCAAATTTGGGGTTTCCATCTCAATACTTTGTTTAGTACTTCTAATTTTGCTT